>VXBO01003375.1:34809-45960 GCA_013400135.1 Rhinoptilus africanus
AGCCTTTAATTGATCTCTGCTCATAAGTCTTCAATGATTTAAGAAAGATAAACTGAAATGTAGGAAGCGCAGAAAAAAAAAATCTCTTTCATCTTTGATGCCAGCATAGATAACAAATGCTGATTTCTAATTAGGACTTTTCTTAGCAGCATCCGGCTGACCATAGGCTTTGGAATCACCAATAAGGAAAAACAACAAAAAACCCCAGACAGATGCAACCTCCTGTAAGGTCAGCAGTCCACTGGCAATTATCCTTGAGAAGGGAATGGGATTTTTCTTCAGCTCACAAAATGGACAATTAAAGAAAAAACAAACATTAAAGAAGCAGACTTCTGAGATTTCCTTTAACAGAGATTTACAAGTCTGAACCAAATTTAAATGTATATAGCACGAAACAGCCTCTATGCCACTGTAGTGATCAAGGTAACCCTTCAGGCTAAACACTTAGCTTTTCTGATAACACCAATCTATATTCTTAACACTTAAATTAGAACTAAATAAATAAAATCACAAAGTATTTGAGAAAAGAACATAAACTGCTAATAAAATCTAGGGAAGAGAACCCCACAATACTGATGACTGCAGAAGGCCCAAAGACAATCTATTACTTCTTCCTGAGCTAGCAGAGAAAAGAGAATACAAAACTGCACAGAAGCGATGGCAAAAACCTTAGAATCCTAGTCCTTAATACACTGCACCATCTTCACTAGCAGCAAAAGATAATCACAGTCATTCCAGAAAGCCTTCAGTAAACACTCTAAGAACACACATTGCTTCTACGAAAAACCACAATTGCTACTATGATCAGATCAGGTAAAAATGTACAAAAATCTATAAATCTTGTTTGGAAAAAGAAGAATACTTCTTTTTTCTATAGTAAGCAAAGCATGGTCTCCAGGCTTGAATGAAGTCCACCACATTTGCCAGAGGAGGAAACCAACCACAAAGCAAGACTTCCAAAGCCTCACAAGTACCACAGAGGGAATATTGGCAATATTCGAGAGCAAAGTGTTCATTTGCATAACAAATACAAAACACCTGAATAGAGAGCATGTTTCACAAGCTTTGAACTAAACAGTAACTCATTAAAGTTGCTCTAAGAGTAATTTGTACACGGTGGCTATACAGTAATCCAAGAAACACTGAAATGAAGTTTCAGTAAGCAGCAGTTAACACAAATGGCTTTATTTGTGCTTTTTATGGACATTTTATTAGCTTAAATTTTAAGTGTTCATGTATCCAAATCACAAGCTATACTCCAGAATATCAAGTGAAAAAACCCACAAAATTCTAAATTTAGGAGTTTTAAAGCTCAAAAGTTGTTTTCAGAACTCAATACAAATCTATGCACTTAATTAATGCAGATAATACATTCACAAGCATTTTCTGCCAGGAAGCAAACCAGGATGGCTGCTTTGTTCATTGGCATAGTAATACCTCACATGGTTTGAGCTGACAGCTGTGTTATGTCTATGTTACTGGCCACTCAGTTCAGCAAATTGGAAGGTTTACTACCTCTAAAAAAGGCTTTTAGAGTTTGCCGTGTTGGCAAGCACAAATATGTCCCCATCAGAGACAGATGACAGACTTTTAATAACATAACTGAGAATTTTCTGAACATTACTCAACTACATTTATACTTTAGGCACAAAGGGATTCCCTTCTCCACTTTCTGCTACTTGGAGGCTGAGAGAAGTGCTTGCAAGACTGTATTTCCCACAAAGGATTTTACAAAGATTTTTCTTCATTTGTCACATTTCAGAAAAATAAAAAACGAACACCCAATTATCACTAACTTACAGGACAAAACAATATTTATTCTTAAATAGTATTTTACACTTTACCCTAATTGCTGGGCAAACTAGTTGTAGAAGGTTCATTAGAAGGGAAATTCAAATTTAGAAAACACTATGTTTAAAACAACAAACAAGAAACTTCAACACACTAAAGGAAACATATCCAAAAGAGACAAAGTGCAACCCATGCAATATTTTTCTTCTGATTTTAAATTAACTCAAACTTAGCATAACCTCCTTTTGGTGATGTAGTAATGCAGACTGAGTCACTTTTCATGGTATGGAGGAGCAGAAAGCAATGACAGCAGCAAAGGCAGGCCTTGCAGTCTATCTGCTTAAAATTCACACCCTTTCACCTTGCGTGTGTGTGGAAGAAGTAAGTGGAACACAAAATCACTTCCACCTGGACCACTGCTTCTCTTTATCTGTTAAAGGCACATATATCACTCCCATCAGAGGCTTCATTTTGACACTGCCATCTTCTAGTTTGTCATACTGTTCAAGCATCTGGTTTCCCCCTGCAGGGCCAACTGGTAATATCAATCTTCCGCCAGGTTTTAACTGATCTATAAGCTAGAACACAACACAGAAATTAGAATGTAACCAGCCACTTCAGACAAGCTGGATCCAAAGTTTGTTACATTAGATTAATAGCTTTGTCACAATTTCTTTATCTACTATTATGGAGTAGATAACCAATTACGAAAAATGAAAAATGCACTGAAAATAAGAGTATCACAACAACACAGTACAGCAATGGGTATTACAGAAACATTCACGATAATTTCATGTAATTACAAAAGAAGGTAAAATAGTAATTGCATTAATTAGGTTGGTTGCAGTTTTAGTTTCTACATAAGGGGAAAAACACCTAAATCACAGATTGATTGATTTATTTATTTACAGCAGATTCAATCTTTAAACTGCTAGTTTTAACTGTTTGATGCTTATTATGCATCAGTACAGGCCCACCGTCTAACATTGTTGGGGTGACTCTCCCCTAGACCCTTCAAGATAAGATTTGAGATTTGTGACTTTTTTTGATTTATCTTCCTGGAATAATTTTAAGTTGTGTACAGTACACTCACTACCCAACAGCTCCTATTCCGTTCTGTGAATGGAACAGCATTTTATCAAACTAGCCTAAAAAATATGAATAAGATAAGTGGTAAGTAACAGAGTATATGAGACAAATGCTTGGATTTTTTTTCTTTTGCTTTCATAATTGACGGCATCAACTAATCACAGTAGTCTGAATCCCGTGAAAATAATCTTAAACCCTGTTACTGTTATAATTAAGGACTGTTTCCCTCACTAATAAGATTTAAATTACCTTTTAATTGTCATCTATCAATACTCTGCTGGGAACAGCCCCCCACACCCTAACCCCCCTACCAAGTTAAAAAAAAAAAAAAAAACAACAATGGCCAATGTCTGTAAATATCTAGAGGTTTGAGGTGCTATAGACAGGCTAGACCTCAAAATTCAGATTTAAAAAAAATTTAACTGGTATCTAGCATATCAAAATCATGCTATATATTCCCATTCACCTAATGAAAGGAAGATAAAAAAATCAATCTTATCTGCAAAAATTAACTTCATGTATGCACAGTCTAAAGTCCCTCGTTACTCTCTCAGCTTCTCTAGCAAGAGCTGCCCTGTATCTAGTCTGAAAGCTACGAACACATAGTATTGTCTGTATTTCCAGCTGAGCATATCACTTTTCCAACAGGCTCAACACCTTGTAACCTGGGAAACAAATACTGACATTTTTTAATTCAATGTTGGATGAAACCAAATTCATTTATTAAATAAAATGCTCCAGTTCATTGTTGAAGGAGAGGGTTGTGCACAAGTCATTTAAAAATATGTTTATTTAGAGGAGAGTTATTAGAACATATAACTTTTGTAAACCAACAGGAAGCCAAATTATAACAGAAACAAAAGCCCCCACACCATCCTCCAGCAGTGCAAGTCTACATATGTATGTATGTAAAATGTTCTTTACAGCTAAGAGGTCACTGAATCACACACATAAAACATAGAGGCTTACTGCTTGGGGCACAACTGGTGCTGCAGCTCCGACATGAATCGCATCATAGGGAGCTTCTTCTGCATATCCCATTCTTCCATCTCCCACTGCAAGAAAACGTTTTTTTTTTTTAAAACATTTCCAAAAGGAATGGAGAAAACAGCTGATCTGCCATATCTATAGGTAGATAAAAGGCTATCCTCAAATTTCAACTAAAATTCTGCTGAGCAGTAATAGCATGAAGTCGTCGCTTTAAAAATATTAACACAAGTGTAAAATAGATGCAACAAAACACCCTCATAGGTACATACAGACACTTATAAAAGATATGAAATAGTACTGAAGCATCTGAAATTACAAAGCATGGATTTGTAACAAAAGTTCTTGGAGACATGTGGCCTACCCAGAAAAGATACTTCTGTAATTATGTGCCCTGCCATTCCAATTCAGGTGACTTTTCCCCTCATTTACCCTGTTAGAACAAACATTTTGCTTTGTCTTGCCTTCATGCACACCATTCCTAGATATAATGCAAATCGTAAGTCTAAAGCATTAAATCTCAGAAATACATATCAGAAGACTCCAAAGGTGAGGAAAAGACAACGCAAGGATTCACATGGGCTATACACCTATCACTGCACTACCGGTTGGAATGAAAGCACATACTGACGTTCATACATTAATGCAGTACCACACTGATCCCCGCACATCCCCCTTTGCCAGCAGATCGGTCTCACTACCCTTCCTGCAGACAATTACTGGAATAACAGTGATAACTGGCTAAAGATCCAGGTGGCTGCTTGGAGGATGTGTAGGACTAAGTTCTTCAGAGGGCTACCAATGGCAGCTTCAGCTTTGCTGGAGAACTCATGGAAAAGCAGCCTATCACAGATGTCTCACACCATGCCAGTTATGCAGGATGAAAGGTGAACAGATCAGGGTTTTTAAGGCACTGAAATGTAGCAAACTAAACTAGATCCTGAGATAAGTTTTGAAAGAAGATTATATGAATGTGGCATCCACAGTATTTCCAGGAAACCAATGGGAAATTTGCAAGTTAGGCAAGCGCTCTCTGGAGTTATTTAGGAACAAAAGTAGTGAATGAGGCTAAACCATCTATAAATCATACCTCACTGAGTGCAGAAGTCCCAGTAATCAGTCAAGAAGAAAAAGCAAGGAGGCTAATGAACATAGTCCTCTGCTCAGCACAAGGAGTCATTTGGGGTTTCCTATCTCCAGACTGAGCTTCAACTTCTGTGCAATCACTATTATCATAGGTTAATTAAAAGACTGAATGAGTCAAAAGAAGATCTAAGCAGCTGCCAGAGGCTGAAAATTTGTCAACTTTTTGCCTTCCAACAACTCACAAGGCAGGAAAAATACATGGTGGTAATAGCAGATTTCATTTTGACCCCAGTGATAGGGAGGGCCACTTGGAAAGTAACACCACGCTTAAATATCCCAGAGTGTACAGAAAGATCTGGACAGCTCCTTGAAAAGATTAAAATTGGGGAGTTTGTCATCTTTCGTATTAGGCCCTGAAATAAGACTCTGCAAGGACCTTCTACACCCAAAGCTTAGGGACCATAAGAGAGCACATTCCCCCAGTAGCTGAGAAGCCCCTTAAAGCTCAGTGACTTATTTCCTCATATCCTCAATTGTGACCAGATGCCCAAACCACAACAGCAGGACAAGCTCCAACCAAGGGCCACAGGCAGAAGCTGCCAAGCAAGAACTACCAGTGCTTCAAGAGAATCCATGCTTATCGATCAACAGTTCCACTAAGTCAGCTTTTATTACTGTTGCCAGTAAGGAAGATGAAAGTTCCAGTATTTCCAGGACTTAATCTCTCTGACTCTGCCAAAGTGGGTTCTACTGGAACAACCATCTCAATACAGTCAAGTATATAATTTATATTTGCATGTATCTTAGTAGCACTATAGACCTCCTTTAAAGAGGAAATAGTGATGTGTTACTGTATCAAGCCACTGTTCCATCGAAGAAGGCAATGGAGAAAGACTTCTTTAGCTCAAACATACAGATACTGCTTTTAATGATGTTAGTTACACAAGGAGACAGACCCTCATTCCCTAAGATGCAGCAGTAGGCATTAGAAGCAGTGACCTCCAGTACTGCTGGCAAAAGAAGAGGACGTTGCTAAACTGAAGAAACAGCTGTGAAAGAAACTGCTGTCTTCTGAAGAACGCATGTATTCTGACATCTAAATGCACCTTCTGTGCTGTCTAGTGAAGTCTGAATGTGACTGCTACGTATCTTATCACTTCACTGAGAGTAGTAAAAAAGGACACAAAATATCTAAACCTTTTGCTCTTAGAATCAACAGTCCAAGCCAAAGGTACCATCTTCAGAATCAGCACACTTCCACAACAACAACAAAATCATGCTCCTTTACATGCATCAAGCACAGCATGGCTCTTCCCTTTTAATATTCACAAAAATCCTCCTGCCTACAGCAGTCAGGTACACATCCACTCACAATGGGAACACAGTTTTAAATACCCAGAAGATTTTTTTAAAAAAGTTAAGTCAGCATTCATACATTCAATGTGATATAATTTATTATATTATTCAATGCCCAAGGGGAAAGAGCAGCCCAAATTTTGAGCTTCTGCTTACATCCTGAATAACATCACCCATCCTACTCAGATCTCCAGTTACATGCAGCCTGTTAATGAAGTAATCATGGTGGTGGGTGGTGATGAGGGAGAAAGCAGTGTCAAGACTTTCTGACACAAAAGCTGGTTTTGTAGCTTGTTTTTGAACCTAGACCTGATCTGCTGATCATGGTACTCAAGCCTTCAGTGTGTCTAGGCAGATCTGTTTTACACAGAGTTGTAGCATGAGGACAGAAACAGGAGAAAACTAGTTCACTGTGGTTAGAATACCCTCATCCCCTCTGGCTATGTCTGCATCAGCAAATGATGCAGTACAATAGAAGCAGATCTGTACAGCAAAACAGTTTTTGCTGAGAACCTGATGTCCATGCAACATACGCATTTCAGAATGATCACACTGGTCTAGTTCTAGTCTTTTTGGCTTAATATCCATTAACATATCAAACACATTTGGCTGCTTCTCAGAGCACATAATCCAGTCTAGTTTAATCCAAAAGGAATCAAAGTTTGTGCTCGCAAGGAGTACACTCATGTGAGCCAAAATGTGGTAAGTGGAAGTGGTTGAGAGATTGACCTCAAAGGGTCTCTCCTGATTTAAAGAAAAAAGCAAAACAAAAAACAAGCCACACACACAAAAAGCAAAAACCTCCAACAAACTACTATAGACATACCCTTAGTATACCTATTCCCAAGTTCTCAGTGCAGTTCTATTACTAAGACACCCTAAAATAATGCGGATGCTTCTGAAATGCAGTTATGGCATACCTGAGGTGTGACAAAGCAATGGAGAATGTTTGAAGCATACTTGTGAAAAGCCAGGAACTGTCATACAGTACCCATCACCAATCAGCCCTAGGGTTTCAGGGTTTTTCTTGTTTGTGTGTTGGGGAGGGGGGTGTGTGGTGTTTTTTTATTCATTTTGTTCTAAAAAATAGCTCTGTCTGGATTCTAGCTACACATCATAAAGCTCCCAGGAATCCAGTACAGTTGAAACCTTCTTCTCCACCTAATTCAGAGAAGTGCTGCTCGTCCATCTGTACTTTTTAAAAACGTACCTCACAACAAATTATTCAGAAGTCTCTTAGTCATCCTGCTACACAGTCAAACATAATAGACATTATGATGTTTACTCAGAATTCTAGATTCCCAAGAGCATCAGTTTGTTTCAGGTACAACCAGAAGCGTAAATCCAAATTGCTCTTGTACAGCAACAGGGGAAATTATCCCCCTCTCCAGCCCCAATAGTCTCAGTATAACTCTTTTTCCAAGAAAGTTTAAGGCATAACTTGTACAAGTACATACACTTGTACAAGTTCATGTGTTAATTGGCTTATTTTAAAAAGATTTAGAAAACTCCCTCATTTACAAAAAAAGACCAAGAATTAAAATGGTGATTAAGTCAAACATCCCATAAAAAAAATTTTCCAAGTGCTATTGTATGAAGCCTCAAAATAATCGACTTTCAACTTCTTTTTAAACTTAACAAATAGATAGTGAAGGGAACGCTTTCCCTCTTGCCAGCTTTGCACCTCTTAATAAACAAACAAAACCCCCTAAAATTCTGTTTCTTTTTAGTCAAAAAAACAAATTTACTGTCCTTGCGTAATTTTCACATTATCTCCTCGCAGTAACTCTGACTGAATTCAAGTAGTTCATGTAAGTTAATCACTTCCCTAACACACAAATACTGTTAATTTTAAAAACAAGTGAAATAAACTTCAGTGACGTATACTGCCAATCTACTACTTTTTCCACTCAACTCTTTGCGTGCAGCTTTCTCAATTACAATATCAGAAGTATGAAGGCTTTGTTAAGATGCTCAAGTTTAGATGACAGTACATTTAATTCAAGAAAAGTTGTGCATTCAAACACAATTTTAAATAGCAAATTTAACATGACAGACCTTCAGCATGTAAAGTATTTTCACTGGACAACATTTGCCTATTAAGCTTCTCTAACAGAATGATTACATATTCCTTAAGATTACCAGAAGTCATATTCTCAAAACTGTGTGAAGAAGATATTTTTCAAAGGCCTAAAGATGACTTGGATTTTAAAAATTTCATTTGTCTCTCTTTCTTTGGTTTAACTTCTTAACTTAGAATTTTTAATCACATCCAATTCCAGTCATTTTCAACCAGCTGCTAGAAAGAATATCAGTTTAATTAGTAAGTATATCAGTCTGATGCTCACCAATCAGTTTCACTCTTCCTGAAGACAGCAATGTGGGATCATCTTTTTTGACATTATTTATTGAGTCATCTACTAGTTCTTTGATATGATCAATTCCTACAACTTGTCCTTTGGGACCAACCTGGAATAAAAATATACAGTTGAATAATTTCTGCTAGTTTTGATTTATTTATAGAATGAGTATTTCTACCTCCTGAGACCATTTCTCTACAATAAAAACAAAACCAGTAAAGTGGTAGTATATTTTCCCAACGTTATTAGAACTACTGCTTGGAATGACACATGCTGACTACTAGAAGCAACTGGTAATTCAAGTTTGTCAGTGCAGTCTTATGAATGCTTGTTACAGCCATCTTTGAGATGTGATTCAGTTTAGTTATACTATTAGTGGAGATTTCTTCCCTGAATTTTTAGAAGTTGTATTTGATCATAAGTGTTTGCATTTCCTGCAATAGAAAGTAACTACTTCAAGGATAAATGCTAGAACTAATCTCCTTTCACGTTGAATAAACTTACTTAAAGATTAAGGGTTTTCTAGAGAAGACCTTACTTCAAGGAAAATCTTAAGTCAAGCATTTTATTCTAAGTATCTCAAGAATCCTATTCTTTCAGAAGCAAATGCAGCAATTAACAGACAGGGAAAAAACACCTTTAACCTACCCTTGCATTCATGAATCTACTTTCAGACTTACAGCTCTCTTCCACAGGAAGAGTGTAACTTCTGAGAGCTCATAACTCACAAAGGTCACAGAAGATCTGTGTATCTTGAGGGGAAAAAAGGCCTACTAACAAACCCCTCTCCATTACAGGTGTTTCTTCTGGAATTGAGTCTTTATTCCAGAAAAATTACTCCAATTTTGGAGAGAGAAGAAAGAATCCAAATCTTAAAATATGACCATTTTTAACAGGATCCAGCTCAAAGAACACAATGGCAGATTATGTCCTAGCAGCCTACGTTA
This sequence comes from Rhinoptilus africanus, assembly GCA_013400135.1. Classification (NCBI taxonomy): domain Eukaryota; kingdom Metazoa; phylum Chordata; class Aves; order Charadriiformes; family Glareolidae; genus Rhinoptilus; species Rhinoptilus africanus. Next base: position 44,426 of record VXBO01003375.1, read on the forward strand.
TCATACAACTTCATCTTCTGGACACATTTGAATGCATTGGTTATGTTTTTGTATCTTACATTTTAATGTTGCTAAGACATGGAAAATTAGTAACTAGTTATTGATAACATGGAGATATTTTTTTCTGTTTTATTATGGACAAATCCTATGTTAAAATCATCAAAAAACCACTGTTATTTCTTTTTTTTTCCTCAAGTGGAAGACCACCAGCCTAGCCTTTGAAACAGAGCAAGACACATGGCAAGTTTTCACTATGACAACCACAGGTTGCTATTTGGAGGAATGCCCAACAGTCAGTTGTACCAGAAGCTGGCAAAAGATCCAGTGTAGTCCAACAAAAGGTAACATCACAGGAATTAAAATATAGCAAAATGGTCATATCATGAAATAGCCTGATATAAAAGTAAGTGAACCTTCTGCTGCATGTCATAGTCCCTTAAGCTACTTCCGAGTCCCCAGTTACCTCTGTCTGTTACCCTGGAACTTTGAAGTGTGTGCAGCTGAGACAATAGCAAAATTACAGTTTTTGGTATCTCCATGGCCTGTTGGAATAAAACATACCCCACTCTTTTTATAATTCCAGTACTTACAGGAAGAAAACTACAATTCATTTAATTTGCCAGCAATCTTTAAAAGCGAGTAAGTTTGTATGCTATGTAGATAAGTTTATTGCAGCAGTTTAACATGAAAACCCAAACAAAAAAGAAAAAGATCTAAAGATGCTTTACTAGTCTAAGTAAACATAAAGCTTTCCCAGGAGTACCATGAGTGAGACTATTATTATATGAGTAAAGCTGTCATGACATCAATGTGCACTCAGGCACTTGTGCCACAAATGGGAGCTACTCATTCTAGACCTCAAGTTGACTGAGAACCATCCACATGATCCAGTAAGCACGTCCCCAGCTGAATTTTGATAGCAAAACACTTCACCATTGTTCCCCATAGTATGTTTCTTTCAAGCTTTTGTTACTGTCAGAAAGAACTACAGGGAAAGAAAGTCAGAGCAGTATATATTGTCTTATCTACATTAATTCAAGTGGATGAAGCAAGATCCATACTGCACAGAAGTAATACTATCAAACAGAACAAAAGCATTTATCCAATGTTTCAGAAAACACATGTCTGTAAGGCATTCCACAGCATAGCACCAAGGAGGATTCACAAGAGGAATTTGACATTAATATGTCAATAAAAAGATAATGTGATGAACCTCAGCAAAATTGGAAAGAGATTTCCTGTTCTGGGGTAATTCTGACTTTCCTGCAGATGTTTTCAGCTTCTCTTACATACCTGTTTTGAAAAAAAAAGGGCACAACCACATCTTGTAAAAAATGGCTATTCCTCTATGCATTCATAACTTTTAGTGAGAAATACACTTAACTTTGACCAAAGTTTTAGTGTTTGTAGGATTGGAGTTCCCACACATGCTCCTAGTCCTTGATTATTGACTACAAAGTTAGACTAAAAAAAAGGTAGAAAGTTGAATAAATTATATTTAAGATTTCCTCAAAACTGCAGTTTGGTTAACTTAC
>VXBO01003376.1:6831-18707 GCA_013400135.1 Rhinoptilus africanus
GGCACTGAGGACATCTCGGCAGCGATCCCCCATGAGGGTGTTCCTGCATACTCCTGTTAGCACCAGTGATGCCATGCCACGTGTGAAAATGGAGCAAAGACTCAGTGGACTGGGGATTCAAAGTAATTGGGTGTTTAATGGATACTGTCTGGATGTATGAGAGAGGGAACTAATGTGGTGGGGATGGCGTGCTGGGGCCAGAAAGGAGGACAGCCCATCTACTCACCTTCTCTCTGTTGCTGTGGGATCATGGGAGGCGGCTGTGGGAACGCTTGGCTAATCTGGCCATAAGCAGCAGGATAAGCAGCTACAAGAAAGGGAGAGAAGAAAGAGGGACAGATTTCAGTGCTGGGAAGCAAGGAGCTTTCACTCCAAACCATCATACCAAGCTAGAGGTGGGTTTTTCTCCTGCATTTTGGCTCTGTGAAAGGCCATCTCATACAGCCTGAGATGTGGAAGCACCATGGTCATGCCCTGAGCATCCACCCTCCCTTCAGCTTCGTCAGCAGTAACACCGGGGACAGCCATGTGGTGTAAATGGGGGTCTCGGCTGAGATGCGTAGCCACCCCAGATGGCACCAGAAACACATTCATTCAGGAGCTCAGCGCGTTGATGCCCATGCTGACAGCCACGCCAAGAGCGCATGCACACGTTTCCCTGTGTCATCTCTCTTGCACCATGATTAATTCACACGCTCATAAAAACTGTTCACACGTGTGCTTCCTCCCTTACTCTAACCTTCGTATGCCCACACGCTGTATAAGCACAGTTGTACGTACACTCTCAGATATACATTTACTTTAATGTCCATAGAGGCTTCCTCTCTCTCACACAAACACAGTGGAAACAGTGTGCAGCAATTAAACAATTTTCCCCACCTCAGCTCCCCCACCAAGCAGACAAGGGGAGCCATTCACTACCACAGATGGTAGATGATGTGCCTTGCTGCTAAAAATACAGAGTACGGGTCGCCTGTGAGCCCAGAGAGAGGGGGATAGGGGCCATGTGTGTGCAGAGGGGTTAATTAACAGCTCAAAGGGTTGAGCTGCTTCCCATCTATCAAACCTCACAAGCAATAAATGACAATAACTAAAACACCGGCAAATGAAGCCCTACATGGAGAATTAAATTAAGTTTCCAGATACAGTGCTGACATCAGATAATAGCCGTTCCTCAGCGGGAGACCATGATTGCTCCAGTTACCACAGGAAATAATGACTTTGGTGTGGCAGCTTCCTCGCAACGCTGGCCATGGACACCTCGCGAGGGGAGGCTGAACACAGCAGGGTCATGGTCTGCACCAGGTCACTTTGGCTGGTGTCAGTCCATCAGCTGCAAAGGAGCTGCTCAGCATACAGGGTGGTGCGAGCGGAGCCTGACCCGCTGGGAGCTGCGGAGAAAGCTGCTGGGAAGACAGGAGTATGTCTACATAGCTCTAAGCAAGCCTCAAACTAACTAGCTGGGGTACGGCCAGTGTAGACATACCCTAAAATACCATACCCTGCTGGGCACAGCAGCAGTGGCTCTGCAGGGTCTGGGTGCCCATCTCCCCTCCTCTCTGCAGCACTCAGACCTCTTATAGAAGGTGGCCTCCAAATCTGGGACCCCATTTTGCACTAGTGCATGGTGCTAAGCAGACTGGACCTGGTCCTGCCAATGGAGCTGCATCAAGGTACAGGTCAGAGAGGGCTTTTCCCTGGGGAAAGGGAGGAGGTTTTCTCCTCAGGGAGAGAAGACCCCGGGGCTTTGTGTTTGTTTTGTCAAGAACTGCAAGTTTAATCTGTGAGTCTGTGGCCCCCAGCTTGCTCCTGTATCAGCAAACATCTCCCTTCCCCTAGACCCTCCAGGCATGTTCAGAGATTAAAGGCTTTAGAGAAGAGAAAGGTTTATTGGGAGAAAGTGTTAATACTAACGACCTGCGTACTGCTGCACTCCAGCGTAGGCTTGCTGCAAGGGATCTGCTGCAGTGGGGCTCTGTGCTGTGGAGACACAAGAGAGAAAAGGAATTAGGGGGTTAAAACACGACTGGCACTCTCCCTTCCTCTTCCCACATCAACACATTGTGTGAGACAGGCAGACCCAGGAGCTGAAGGTCCCAGAAGAGGAGCAGCTCTTGCCAGGACTGACACTGTGCTAGGTGCTGTGCAAACTCAGATCTCAGTGACAGCTACAGTCACATGAAACTTTCAATCAGAGCAGAAAACAACAGGGGCATAGCAGGAGGAAGGAGAAGAGAACAAAGCAGTGGCTCCTGCCATCCCAACATCCCTTCGAAGGACTGTCTTGCTGCCAGGCGGCCCCCTGTGAGAGAAGAGATGCTGCTTGGAGGGGAGGGGGACACCACTTGTCTGCTCCAGGGAGGATGCTGTGAATCTCTGTGTAAGGCATGCAGTCCCTTGCTGGCTTCAAAGTGCATTTTCTCTCTTTACAAGCGTGCAGTCCTCCCCCTTAAAACTGTTTATTTTTGTGAAACTTTGAAGTCTAGCTCAAATACAACCAAAGCTAGTTAAGATTTTTTTTTTTTTTCCTTTTTCCTCTTTGGTTGATAGGGAGAGAAAAAGAGAGAAAGAGAAACATGTTGGATAAGCTCTTTCTTTATCTGCAGCAAAAAAAATATTTAAAGCAAAGCTTGGCTGAACCTCCAGTCCAAATGTCACCTTGGCCCTAATATTTCACTTCTTGTTATGAGTTTAATTTGTATTTATTGGTGCTGCACAGTTCTACATCTAAGCAGTCCCTCCGGCTTCTTTCTTGTAGAATGATCCCTTAGGGAGCTACCACTTTCCCGTCCATCCCACCTTCTTCCTTCCTACAAGCACAGAGGTGAGGCTGGAGGCAAGGGCTTGGAGGCTGCAAAGGTGGGAGCCTCTTGGAAGGAAATCTGGTGCCATTCACCTGCCCAAGAAATGACCCTGACTCCATGACAAAGCATGGGGGTGGTTGGTAAACATGAGTGTTACGGACAAAATCTTTTCTTACAGACGCAAATGCCAGCTTGAACCTTAACTTCAAAGATCACCATTGATTGTGTTGGAAGCTTGCAAGGTCTTCCACTTTTCTCCCAAAACACAAGCAGGAATGTTGAGAAGACCAAGCTTTGAGGGAGAAAGCTGGCCGAGGCTTGGAGGGTTCTGTTCATTATAGTCATTACTGAATGACAAGGACTTTGAGGCTGGGGTAGTCACAGGAAGAAATACATGGGATTTCAGTCTTAGGTTGGAATTTGTTTGGTTGATTTTCTAGCTGACTTTTGGCAGGTCCTTCAATATGTACGTATGTGAAATGGAGAAGCACTGCCATTATAAGGATTTTCAACCCTTGAAAAGGGGTGTGAGGACACTTCTTTAAAACCTGTGAGAGATTAGTGGAAGGCATAGTAGAGATGTAAATCTATATTTTTAGAGTAGATGCTCCAGGAAACTGGAGGAAATGATTGGAAAATATAAAAACTGTTTCCACTTATTCCTGCCATCTTGAGGAAGAAACCAATTAAAATCTATTCTTTTTAACCTCTGCTCAAAACCGTTTTCCTCCAAACCAGAATGCTGAGCATATTATTCCAGAAGAAAACTGAACAGCTATGAAAGGTTGAGTGATACACCAGTTCCCGCACTGCTCTGGGAGAATGGTATAATAATAATAGCTCAGACCCCCCAACAATGAACAAGCCCTGTCAGGTAGAAGATATCTCCTGAGGAAGATGAGTGGACATGTGACAAAGGGAGCAAATGTTTATAAGATAGCTGTGGTTTTGCAGTCTACAGTAAAGGAGATGATCTACTGTGTCTGCCCCAAAGGCAACTGGCCTTCCTTGGTTGCACTCATCTGTTTATAGAGCTAGAAAAAGAAATTATCTCCGCCGTTTAGGAGATACACTCACAGCATTTCCTTCCTTTCCAGCTAAAGCTGGACTCGGCGCTGGACTCTCTGACACGCGGACAATTACTAATGACTCTTCATTGATATGGGAGAAGTCACTGAGCAGTACCTGTCTGTGGTCCTTTCCTTTATTCCGTGCCTTAGCTGGGCACACATGGGAACTGCCCACTCTCACAGCTCTCGCTGAGTCTACGTCCTGAACAGGACCACCTGCCTCACTGCAGAGCTGCTCTCCTTACCCCCCATCTGTGGATATTTCACCTGCCTTTGAAGCCATACTCTCTCCACGGTAACTAAGCCATTCTGCTTAGGAAAAATACACTTAATCACTTTTAAGATTGAATACTAAAACTGGACAAATGCTTTATTTAAAGAGTTTGGGACAATAGGCCTTTAAATGCGCACTTTTTTCCTCCCACATAAAGCTTCTAGAGTTTATTATTTTCCTGAGTCTTAATGACTTGTCAGCATAGGTAGTACCTAACTGGGTGCTTCTTTCTCAGGAGGTTACCTTGTGCCCCAGATCCCGCAGGGAATTTCATCCTGGCACACAGCACATGCAAGCCAGTGGGAAGATTCTCCTCTGTTTTCAGTCAGCTTTGCTGCAGGCTGGGAATCACTAACTTATGGGTAAAGAAGATGCAAGATTGCTGGTCTAATACATAGGACCCTAACACTGACCCAGCCATCCCTGGATGGTCTTGAAAAGGATTGAGTTGAAAGCATCGCATAATTGTACAACTAGATAGCAAGGAGAGGCAGCAACCCTAAGCTTAGGGCTCGATGTTTTACTTGCAATCTCATTCCCTACCTTGGCTTTTCGGGAAAAGCGGTTGTTGTGAGTCACCGCCTGCAGGAATTTAACTTGGCAGCTCTTAAAAGTGAAAGTGATGACCTTTGCTCACTGAAGAACTTGTCTTCCTTAGCTCAGAGAGTGTGTTTATGCAGCAAATGAAGATGTGACTTCAGCACAGTGGCTGTGTCCACGCTGGCCGACATGGCCTATGAAAATGCAGGGACACAGAGTCCAGGGCCAGCTGAGTACCCCGGCACGAAGCCAAGGTAGCTTGGGCAGCCATGAGCATATCTTCGTGTTGCTGCTCACTCTGCCAGATGAATTAAACCTAGTGAAGGGCATAACTGCCTGTGCTCCCAGCTGTAGCGTGGATGAAGCCAACAGATGGAATCGATCCAGAAATCTCAAGACACGGATTAGACATTTGAGGAAGTTGTGGCCATTCGGTGTTCAGTAGACAGCCCTCCTACTTGCTAATGACCCATGAGAAGCTCAGCCAGGGCTCAGATGTACACGAGGTTCACAATCCAGAGCAAATCTGCCCCAGGGGTTACGTGTGACTGTAGGCTGGAGCGCACCATGTGCTAAAATTCAAAGTGGTGGTGAGACTTGAGTCATTTCTGTGTCTCAGAACAAGGAGACCATGAGGGAAGGTTGCTTTATTCCTCCATAAGATACACGTAACTTACTAAGATGTGCACCCCGTATCCTTCGCACAGATCATGCTGTGCTAAATTAGGAGAGTTATCCTGTCTCAGCCATCCTTTCTATCCATCCAGATGGTCTGTCTTTTCTGTTACTGCAAATATTAGTTAAGCATGGGCATTCAGGGCTGGGAGGTGACCTCAGCTCCTCTGCATGCTGTCTGTGCCAGGGTGTGAGACCCCTGTGGCCCAGGGGCTAAATGACTGAGTAAGGGTTGGTAAAAGGCACAGGGATATAGAAGACACTAGATAAGGAACAGGAATATCATAAAGCACCTTAAAGGAGCTTTTGGACCAGAAGTATCACATCTCTAAGTTGGAACATCATCAAAAGACCTTGGATGTGCTGGTGACTCTCTGTGCAAATATGTTTATAGAAAACATTTGAAATAGCTTTCCTTGTGATCAGACTCATGGAGATCTTACATCCAACATACAGATATTTTAAAGATTAAAGGTGATGTAACGTACACACTGAGGATCAGCTGGTGAAGTGAAAGAGGTAGAGAGGATCCTGAGAGGCCAGAGGACAACTATCAATCATGTCAGCCCCGCTGAAGCCCATGTAGCCTTGCTGCTTTACAGAAGCTGAGGATCTGGCCTTGCCAAGGCAAACAGATGCTAATAGAAACTTCATTTGGCAGCTCAGGGCAAGAGCCTTATCCCTGGACATCGCATCTATTAGTTTGATCATTTCCATATCTCCATGGGAAAAATCTTGCTCAGATACAATTGTCTCTTTGCGAGACAATCCTGGACAAGATGCCACAAGGTGACCATGGCAGATAACCTTCCATAAACCTGGAGACATAAAACAAGCCAATGACCTACTACATGGCCATAAATATAAATTTAACGAAGGCAGCACTTATTCATTAGGGAGAAGTCAAGAAATGACTCCCAAGTCCTTCAAAGAAAGTAGATCTGTTAATGTCACTTTCTGAATCCTCTGACTGATGCCAAAAACCAAGGATGATTTCCCAAGTCAGCATGAAATACCAGTGCTTTAAAATTAACACCAGGAAGCTTTCTTACTACTGATATCTCTCTAGATCGAAATCCAACTTTTTAAAGGGGCATTCAGCTAGTGTTAGACCCGAAGTTTAGCTTTTGTCAGAGAATGAAAGGATGGAGGTGGCAGAATGAAGCACATTGTTAAAAATAAATAAAATCAGTTTAAGTGATGTTCTATAAAGAATCCTTTCTGAGATGCCAGTAACCCGGCTACAGTGTCTGTCCAAGGTGAGCTGTTATATGGGTGCCCCCAGTGAAAATGGTTTTAGGTCTGCTGTGATGGTCAGGAGTGTAAATCAGGAGGAGATGCCCTGAAGCCAGTGGGGGTGGTGAGCTAAAAGGATGACAGTTATTGCCTAAACCATCAAAAGGGGGCCCTCCATCCCCCTCCACGGGGTATGAGGCAGTGTCCTTGTCCCAGATCAGGGTAAGAGAAAGCCAAGGAAATGTACTCTCTGCAATCAGAGGGGCCCAGCGCTTCTGAGAGACAAAAGCAAGATCTGGCACATTTTGAGCCCCTAAGACACTGTGGGATTTAACTTTGGTGGGAGGCATCAGCAAACCTTACGCTTATATGGTATCCTCTTCACCCCCTGCTTCTGACTGCCTATGCATTTCCCAACAGACATGCTTTACTCCATCTATTTCACTCTATTTCACAGTGCTGCTCCCTGCACAGGTTTACAAAAATGTGTTATCACCCAGATCCACTGCTTTGTGCTCTGGCCCATCTATGCATTCCTTCCACTGTCCTGGAGGTATTTTACACCTCTCCCAGGAGCTGCAGCTTGGCCAGTCACCTCTGGGAAGCTGGATGGGGGAGGAAGACGATCATAGAGAGGCAGCGCTGTTCAGTCAGGGTGGGGGAAATAAAATAATGATAGGAAAAAAAAAATCTCTGTGAAGGCCAGGGTTAAAATAAATAAATAAATAACTGAGTGGGAGGGCTCTATTCACCTTCTCCTTAAATCCAATTTAAATCACTCTCTACAGCCCTAATCTATATCCATAATTATATCATTTCGTACAACAAGCTTGCGAGAGGTCTTAAGAAATTTATGTAGATTAAAATTCATGGGTACCATAGTACAGATTCCATATTATTAAGACTGATTAAGACAGCTGATGCTGTGATTAAAGAAGCCAGCATTTACTGTTGTAATTAATTAGGTATTCAGACAGAACAATAACTGCAATAACAGAAAGAATGTGCTGGTCCAGCAGAAAACAGAGACTGATCCTGTGTTTTATAGTCTCATTTCACCATTTAGGGGCTGGACACCAGTCCGTCAAAGACATGTTGTCCCATTGTCTCTTCCCCTACATGTCAAAGGACCCAAGAAATTTAGAGCATTTGTGCCTCCTACTCCACCCTCTTATTTGGAAAAGCCCTTTTGGTGGCATTCCCAGGTTTTGTAGATGCTTGTTTGGGACAACATATGGGCCTACTATAAAATTCATGTTGTTCATCCCTGGAAATCTGGATTATCTTTATTATTTTCTTAATCATCTCACCTCCAAACCCCATCCCTGATCAAGCCCCTGCTGAGATGGGTGCTGTGCAAAAACATGATAGGAGTTATGTCTGGAAATTAAGACTTTCCAGTGACAAAGCCAGAAAGACACAGAGGACTCGGAAATGCAGTGAGGTGGAGGTGGCTGGCCAAGGTGACAAATTAATTCAAGAGCAGAGTCAGGACTAGACTTCCCTCCTTTTGCCTAAGGCCATAAACACTTAAGTCAGGGTCAGGTTTTAAAAGCTATTAAGGCACTTAACTCCATATTTTGGGGGAGCTTAGTTTAAATCACCTTTAATAATAAAGCTCAAGGTCTTAACTCACTTAGGTGCCTCTGAAAACATCAGCACAGAGCCTGATTTGTATTTACACCTTCTTCCAGATCAGAGGAGAAAGCACTTTGGCTCTGGAGAGGCTCCCACAACTACCTTAAACAATCTCATTCATTATGGCCGCAGCACAACTGTTGGAAGTACATGGCAACATTAAAGTATCTTAGACTACAATTGAAGATGGCAACTTGTTATTATATTTTTAATGAGTGCATTCCTTCACTTATTTATTTTACCAGTAAAGCGTGGTTTATGGCACGTGGCAGATTGTTACAAATGGGTCAAATAAATGTTTCCTAGTCATAATGATATTTCAGGTGCTTGCTGTTGCAGTTTTGGAACTGCTGATACAAAATATGAACAGGAAAGCTCTCATCTGGAGATTTAGAGTGGACAAACACAACACAGCCAAGGATTTCCTGTAGTAAGTAACTCAGCCTGGGTGCCACTGGGCTACGTACGTTTCTAGGGCATGGTGTATGTCTGGACTGAGTGCTGTTGGGGCTTAGTTTTCACCCTGGACCTTCCACAGGTGCAGGCAAGCCATTCTATTTCTGTTCTCCTGATTCACCTCCTCTCTAAACTCTTCTTGTCTGACACCTTTTAGGCCTGAAATGTCAGGTGTGGGGTAAGTCAGTCCCTTCTGCCTGCACACGTGAAGCCCTCATCTTGACCAGCATCACTGGATGGTGTCTGCTGTAGTTGAGACTGATCCTGGGATCGCCTGCCCCGGAGCAGCAGCCTGCCCATCATCAGAGCTGCTGGCTAATTGACAAGCTAATAGATAAGGCTGTCATATTAGCAAGCGGGCAGCTCCTCCCCTAGAAAATTAGCTTGCTTAATGATAATAATTATAGATGGAGTTTGAATCCTGTCTCTGCTGGCAATGGGTGAAATTGCTTACTGACTGATAGCTCTTTGTTGAGCCAAGGAAAATGTATTGATGGTCTCGGTTTAGTTCCTGAGACATGAGTTTCTACAGCAGAGGAATTCACCCATGGAGGACACCTTTACTGCCAATCTCAATGGTGGCTTGGAAACGTGTGGGCACAAAGGCTTGGCTGCCCACTTGTACCAGCAGCTACTCCTCACTGGAGAGGGCTGGACCTGAAATAGGGTATGAATTGGAGCTTGCTGTCTTGCTTGCTTGTAACCAAAGGGGAGTGGGGGGGAATTCTGCAGAGAGGAGAGAGAGTGCTAGTCCTGGCAGTGGTGGTCTAGGCTCAGAAGGTGGGCTAGGTGGACAGGTTCAGAAAGAGAACCAGTAAATGAGGTGACACATTTATAATGTACTATAATCAAGCGAGAGAACTTTGGTTTTGTATTCCTCAGCAACCTAAGCCCAGCGCAAACACACTGAAGAACCCAGAATCCTGGAAAGGATTAACATTAATTAACACTTATAAATACTTGAAGGGTGGGTGTCAGGAGGATGGGGCCAGGCTCTTTTCAGTGGTGCCCAGTGTCAGGACAAGAGGGAATGGGCACAAACTTGAGCATAGGAAGTTCCACCTAAACATGAGGAGGAACTTCTTTCCCTTGAGGGTGGCAGAGCACTGGAACAAGCTGCCCAGGGAGGTGGTGGAGTCTCCATCTCTGGAGACATTCAAAGCCCGCCTGGACGCGTTCCTGTGCAACCTGCTCTAGGTGGCCCTGCTCTGGCAGGGGGGTTGGACTAGATGATCTGCTAAGGTCCCTTCCAACCCTATGATTCTATGATTCTATGATTCTATGATTCTATGATTCTATGATTCTATGATTCTATGAAAGCATTCTCCATCTGAGGCTCCACAAGTTCCATATCACTGGATCCATTCCTGGCTCTGGTCTAGCTGGGCATTCCTTGGCCCATGAGGAATAAGTTTGTTTGGGAGCCGTTGGATGCTATGTGTGTATTTCCACTTCTTCCTGGGCACATCTCTGGGCAGAAGACCACAGAGCACTCCTCACTCTTTTCTGGGGGCTCTGCTCTGTGCCTCCTTCTATTTCCTTCATTTTGATGATCCTTTGGCAGTCAATCCCTTCTCTCATTTGCTGCCCTTTGCTCTCACCATTTTCTCATTTTTCCCTCCCTTTCTCTTCCCAAGGAGGCTTTATTTTTGGAGCAAGCATTTTATCCAGACCTTTACAAAGCAATCCAGTAAGGCAGGACCTGATACTGGAAAGCAGAGAGCTGATGGCATGAGACACAGCAGAAACCGATGCAGATGGTCTCCACTGTTATTGCACATCACACACACAGTTACAAAGGAGTCACTGGGCTTGGGTGGCTAAGAAGCTTTGGCAGAAGAGCGCAATCATTGTTACTATGGCTAATACGGAAATGGCAAATACTCTTGCGCTGCTGCACAGTGACTCACAAGACAGAGGCACAACAGATTATGCTCTTTGTCCACACTGCATGTTGTGACACATTGCCATGTTCAATGCCTCTATACGCTGAAAGACTAAAGGGCAGATATTAATGCCCAAAAAAGGCCAGGTCTCTAAAGGGGCTCAGACTAGTGGAAGGGGAAATATTTACTCCTTTGTGATTCTGTCCAAAAAGTCCACTGTGTGGCATTATATACTGGCTGATCTTGGAGAAGGTGAGAGCAAGGCTTGCAAAGAGTATGCCTGCAAGGAATGGTTTTCTCGTGCTACTGCATGGATCCATAACCTGGCTGAAGCCACAGAAAAAGTGAATTCCTGCAGGCACTGGGGCTGTGATCAGAGACCTGGTGAGTAGGGACTTTTGACCTACTCTTGCCTTTGGCCCAAATCCATGGATGGTTCAGTGGCTTGACTCAAATGCTACTGTGTGTGTCCCTGCTCCAGACAAAGCGAGTCTTAAAAAAAGAGTGTAGGGGAAGACAGAGGCAAAAAAGATAGGAACTACAGAGTAAATACAATTACATGCTATGGACTTGGTTTCATAGTGCAAAGACTGTGGAGTTCTTGGGTCCTTGAGATGCAGCATCAAAAATATTATAGCTAGACACAAAGGTGGACGTGTAGACAAACTGTACAATTAATGGGATTTATTTGTGTCTGAATGATGTGGATGTCATGCCTCTACAGATTTTGATTGCCTTGTTTTGCTGTTTTCAGGCAACAAAGAACATTCTGCTGCAGGACATAATGGTGTGAACCCACATTTGGGTTTTTTGTGGAGTATGAAAGAGTATCTGACAGCAAAATTCAGGCTTTAAACAATGTATTGCAAGTCATAATCATAGCAAGACTATGGTTATGTACATAATACTGCAGCACTCTTGGCCATTTTCAGAATGAGAAATATACCATAAAAGAAAGTTGTTTGGAAGATGCTGCATTTGGATGGGGACTGTCATGTTCTTTTCTTCCCCATAATGTTAGTGCAATTGCATGCTCAGCTTTATTATTTTATTTCTACCCTTGCATTTGGAAACACAGACATGCAGAANCTGCAAGGAATGGTTTTCTCGTGCTACTGCATGGATCCATAACCTGGCTGAAGCCACAGAAAAAGTGAATTCCTGCAGGCACTGGGGCTGTGATCAGAGACCTGGTGAGTAGGGACTTTTGACCTACTCTTGCCTTTGGCCCAAATCCATGGATGGTTCAGTGGCTTGACTCAAATGCTACTGTGTGTGTCCCTGCTCCAGACAAAGC
>VXBO01003376.1:18714-56311 GCA_013400135.1 Rhinoptilus africanus
TCCCTGCTCCAGACAAAGCGAGTCTTAAAAAAAGAGTGTAGGGGAAGACAGAGGCAAAAAAGATAGGAACTACAGAGTAAATACAATTACATGCTATGGACTTGGTTTCATAGTGCAAAGACTGTGGAGTTCTTGGGTCCTTGAGATGCAGCATCAAAAATATTATAGCTAGACACAAAGGTGGACGTGTAGACAAACTGTACAATTAATGGGATTTATTTGTGTCTGAATGATGTGGATGTCATGCCTCTACAGATTTTGATTGCCTTGTTTTGCTGTTTTCAGGCAACAAAGAACATTCTGCTGCAGGACATAATGGTGTGAACCCACATTTGGGTTTTTTGTGGAGTATGAAAGAGTATCTGACAGCAAAATTCAGGCTTTAAACAATGTATTGCAAGTCATAATCATAGCAAGACTATGGTTATGTACATAATACTGCAGAACTCTTGGCCATTTTCAGAATGAGAAATATACCATAAAAGAAAGTTGTTTGGAAGATGCTGCATTTGGATGGGGACTGTCATGTTCTTTTCTTCCCCATAATGTTAGTGCAATTGCATGCTCAGCTTTATTATTTTATTTCTACCCTTGCATTTGGAAACACAGACATGCAGAACCTCAGGTCAGTGCCAGTAACAGATGCTACAGAGGAAAGTGTGAAAAATCTCATAATGAACAATGATGGAATAAGCTGCCTGGTGATGAAAATTTCTTTCTAACCCCAAGCAATTAGTGGCTGGCTTATATCATAAAGCACCAAGGTTTGTGTCCTTTTTACATTTTTATCCACTCTAATGTGACTGTGGATGTTCTCATTACCCGTATAAATGTCTCATCTTTTTTTTTTTTTTNTTTTTTTTTTTTTTTTTTTTTTTTTTTTTTAATGCTGCTAAGCTCCAGGCCTCAATAGAACCTGTGGCAAGGAGTAAAGTTTTGGTGAGTATATAACTGCTTATGAGAAGGAGGAGAATAAGATGGAGAAAACACATGATGTGTCCTACACTCAAACTGCTACAAAGGAACTTGCTTTCAGCGTTTCCTTGACAGTCAGGATAGGGAGAAGTAAAAAGAGAGGTGAGGGTTTGGCCTCCACTGTTGCCTTTACACTTCTGCTCTGCCTTAAAAAAACGTCCCTAAGTAATCGGGAAGCTGAGCACCGAGAAAAAACACTTTATAGCTGAAGACACATTGAGATAAATCCAAACTTTAAACAAAGCAGACTATTTGGATGTCAGCTTTACCAGCAGAAAGGAGCGTTTTTGCCTGCAGTGAAGTGGAGCAGGGATGAGTGTCACCTTCCAGTGTGTTAGGCTGTTGGTGTTTGTGCAGGGACTTACTGTGAATTGCTGGCTGAGCAAGTCTCTCCAAAACTCGGAGAGAATCAGATTAAGGCCACTGGCTGCTATAACCATGGATGAAATACCTAACTGAAAGCTTTCTTTAATTATGGGGGTTATTTGGAGATAGTAACAAAAGCTCAAGTCGTTAAGATTAATCGAGAAATATCATCTCTTCGCTGGTGTCTGCAATAATGGCTCATGGAAGATTAGCTAAAAGGCGCTAGATAAAGCAGAAAATAATACAGACATAGAAATGGATGAATAAACAGAGAGATGATAAACAGGTAGATACTTGGATAGTTGAACAGATGGCTATATTTGTATAACCTTAAAGACATGGTGCTCCCCTGCTGCTGTGGCTGAGCTCACTGAGCACACTAAGGACTCCCTCCAATACTCTGATGCCTCTGTAAGCCTCCAAGACCTCCCCACCCCTCTAAGCTGCTACACACATGTATATGCATGCTCAACTTTTAGCACAGTAAGCCCCATGATTTCAGTTCTGATTAAAGCTGAACTCATGGCTAAATGTTTACAAGGCGGGAAAGTGGGAAATGAATATTATTTTTTCAATACTCTTGATATTTCTGGTCTTTCCTTTGCTACATTCACAGGGGTTTTTTTTCAGTGACATTTTCTGAGCAGTAACTAGGTAAGAGTTTTCTATTTCTACATTACGTGATATTTTTCCTTGTAGCTCACAAAGTCCCTGGTGCTGTTGGATCTTCTGAGTGTCCAGGACTGGCTGAGATTGAAACAATTTTTTTTCTTAAGGGTTTTGTGGGCTTTTTAGCTGGGGCATCTGACTTGGTGTTTGATTTCCTGGCAGACTAGATACATTTATGAGTGCCCCAGGGTAAAACACTCCTTTGCCAGCTGGTGGCTAGGATCAATTAGTAACATTTGCTTAATTTTTTATGTTTGTGGTTGTTATTATTAGTATGCATACAGCAATGGTAAGGAATGTCTTCCTAGCAGAAGCACAGCTTGGGGGAGAGGACTGTCTCAAATCCTGAGGATGCTGAAAAAATATAGGTGCACATTAAGGACATGTAAACTCCTGAGTTCTTGGTGAATACAGCCTCAGAGTGTCCATAAGTTTGTAAGTACAGGTATAGAGGTAGGTATGTATCCTTTAACTTCCCTCATTCATTCCTGACTGCTAAAGCTTGCAAAATCACACCTTCAGTACTGACATCTTTTGAGATAGCCAGAATCTGACTCCCAGCAGTGGTTCTCAGGTGTGGGGCCACAAAAGGGCAAAGTTGAGCCTGTTCTGTGGCTGTATTATAGCAGTTTCAGTCTCCAGGCCTGGTAAAACAATAAGATTTGGATGCAGTGAATGTTTCAGAGACCAGCACCCGCTGCCTGCATGCACGGTCTGAGACATGGAGCAGTTTGGGTCAGCAGCCATGTGTGCCCTCTGGACTCGTCCTTACAGCTGCAAGGGAATCCCAATAGGAGATACCAATAGTGGGTGCTAGAAGATGCTAACACGCTTAGCACAGCTCCTTCGAGGTTAGCCAGGAGCAAACTCTTGGGAGTACTGCTAGGAGATCTGCCAGCATGAACTGCTCAGGCCTCAGATCAAATTCTAGCTAAAGCAAAACATGCTGGGTGTCCTGATTGTATTCACGAGACAAGTCATCCAGCAGATGAGCATTCAATTCTTCAGAATAAAAATTTTCCACCTCCAACATGCCCTCGATGACTTTCACCCAGATTTATGTTATTCAGCTCTAGCTGGATAAGACCTAACTCCCCCAGTGCTAGAGTGAGCCTTGATGGTGTGAGGTATAATCCTCCTGAGGTGGCTCGTGCTACACAAAACCTGTGTATGTGGACAATCTCTCTAAGACGAAGGAGCAGGTTGTGGGCCCGGCACTGGTCTGGCTTACCTGGATAAGGGTGGATGCCATTAGCAAACACAGCTTCTGCAGCGGGCTGCCCATTAGCCTGCGGCGGGAGGCCAGTGAAACCATTCACCCCAATTGGAGATGGGATGCTAGGCACANATCAGCTTTATGGGCATACCAATTTCCAGGACTGCTCTGTCTGCACTCTCTCATGAATACACGTTTCACGTTCAACTCATTCTGAACATTTCTCAGCACCAAAGAACATTAAAAAGTTTGGCAAGGTGATTTGTAGCCTAAAGGCAGCTGGTGATACTGTTTTTTAGTGTCACTGTTTGGCCCAAACTTGACTTTGTAGAGTTTTAGCAGAGATCTCACAATCAACAGGGGCAAAATCTGGGCTAGATTTGTTTCTTTCATGGAATCATACTCCTCCCCTTCTTCCTAGATGCATCCTGTAATGCTGCTATTTCATCAGAACAATTTAGTCTTTAAGTTTTGGGTAGGAATTCTTATATTTCTGAGGGGAGAATTAAATCCCTCTACTACTCCATTGTCTTCTCCTATGGATGTTTAAAATGACTGGGGTGTCTATGCTTCTTGCAACATATTCAGGATGTTTTGAAGGACCAAAAATGAGTTTTCAGTAAGTATGAAATCATATTTTTCTCTTACCAGTTGTGGGTGGAAAGTTAAACTATCTTATCTTCAGCAATAACTTTTATGTGTCAGGATATACTACTGATTGAAAGCACCATTTTTGCAGGAACCTTTTTTAAACCAATTGCAGAAATGTTCTTCATCTTAGCAGCATTCCATGATGTTTCAGTCCAATAACACACTTTAATGAATGCTTAAATCTGTGTTGGTACTTTAAGA
Source organism: Rhinoptilus africanus (assembly GCA_013400135.1). Classification (NCBI taxonomy): domain Eukaryota; kingdom Metazoa; phylum Chordata; class Aves; order Charadriiformes; family Glareolidae; genus Rhinoptilus; species Rhinoptilus africanus. Next base: position 22,793 of record VXBO01003376.1, read on the forward strand.
AAGCCCATACAAATGCGTGAGATGTTTTAATACGCTCTGATTTGAGTGGCCCAAAAAAAAGCAGGCAATATTTCAGCTCTTTTCTTATACCCCTAGCAGAGAAGCTGCTGCTTTCCTCTTTGCTTATTTAAATGGTGTTGGCCTTTAAAAATGTCCTCTGTGGAGGTACAAGGAGCCAGCGGTGGCAACTGAAGTCCAAAGGCAATGCTCTTAGCATATGCCATCAGCTTGAAAATCACAAAGTCTAGTTAAAATTTCAGTTGNAAATTTTTGTGATCTGAATTACCCACTGGGACTCCCTACTGCTCTCCATTGACTGCAGGCAAGACAGGTGAGTTGTTTAAACTATATGTCTAACTTTTATACTGTTAAAGCCAGGTCAGATGGATCCTGTCTCTAGTCTGTTAGATTTGCCTGGATCCAAACTCTTTAAGTTCCCAGGTCCCATTGGAACTTGTGAGCCTAAATGAACTCATGGCCATGTCCCAAGGAACCCACTCTCTTGTAGGTGGGAAGCACAGAAAACCATCTGGATTAGGAGGCCTGAAGATACCAGCAGAGAGGAACTGTGCTCAGCCAATACCTCCAAAGCCTCTAGGACTTCTGGGTTACCAGTGTCCTTTTTATAGCACAATTTTTCTTTTGCTTGGGAAAGATCAATACACTACTTTTTTTACTTTTTTTTTTTTCCCCAGTGTTCCAAACACTTTTTCTAATGCCTGTTTTTCAGAGAACTTTGAAATGTTTCATTTTCATTCCAAGTCAGAACAAAGATATACTTCAATGACTGGAAATCCTGCTATGAAGCAGAATGATCATTTTCCATTTGGCTTTCTGAATGCTAACAAAAGCCAGCAGGAGAATTCATGTTAGGCTTCAGATATCTCCTGGCTACTCAGAAATCACTGCTAGTGTTGTAGGCTTGCTTGCTCAGACGTTATGTGAAACATTTTCTATGTGCCTTATCACAAGCTTTGTGAGTGTTGTAGTAATAGAAGAAATCATTTCAAAGTCTAAACATTTCACCTAAGGTATAATCGTCAATGGACATTTCCACAACCCATTATAGAGGTTTTTCCATGAAGGAAGCTACCCATTCAAGGTAAATCCGCAGTAATGCCAAGGTGCGTAGGCTCCATGATTGAAATTATGTCATAAGGAGAGTGCAAAACCTGCCACCATGAAAGAGATCAAGGGATCATCTAAACCAGCATCTTATTTCCAATAATGACCAGTCATGGGTGTTCTGGAAAGTATGTAAAAAACATGAGCCTTCCTCTACTGTATTCTGACAAGAAGAGTTTAACAGTCCCCAAGAGGCGTCGTGTACATCAGAAGAAGAGCAGAGCTTACACTGAAGAATTGCCGGGATATTTTTCATGTGCTGGATATCATGGCAGGCACAGAATTTGTCTGTTGTACTGCTATTTACACACCTATGTCACCGAACTCGCTCATTCTCAAGACTTATTTATATGCAAAAGAGCTTGTGCTCTTTGTGGAGAGGCCATCACAAACCACCGCCTGGATTCAGCTTTCCAGGCCCTGAGAGCATTTGAATTCCAGGCAGTCTTTGTTTGACTCTCTCTGCTCCCACCAACACAAAACAAATCTAGCTAATGCAAATATGATAATCTTTCCAGCAGCAGGTTTAAAGGGTGCACATATAATTAAGCCACTTTTCTATTTGTATTTGCAGTAGCTCCATCGACTTGTTGTTTGTACATTTATCATTGTGTAAACATATATTTCGAAATGTGTGGTATAAGATTTTTGAGTCAAGCGCTTTTCCTTGGCTCTCCATAAGTTTTGTGTGGAATGATATCTCTCTTTCTTTCTTTCCTTTTTTTTTTTTTTCTCTCTCATATTCTAATGCAAGTGAAGGAAAAGGTACGTATCTGATCGGTAGCTGCTGACATTTTTCCCATCTACAGACTGCAAAGTGATGCTAAGCTGTGTGTGAGGGGGGGGTGTTCTTTGGCAGACAGGTTAGCAGAACTCAGTTCTCTCGGAGCAGCCCGCAAGCCTGTATTGCTGCAGTGCCTTATCTCCCTGCCACCAAGCGTTACTCAACCAGCAGGCATCTTTCCTGGCTGCTTCGTCAGACAGCCCTTTCCTGCTCCAGTGCTGGTGTAGATCTCTCCACGTTTGGCAATGTACCTGCCCCTTCCCTCTCTTACTGCTCTGCCTCACAAGAGTCCCAGATCCTGCTCTTCCCAGCGCTGCCTGCACTGCAGCTGGCTCAGGCATAACCCCCTCCTCCCGTGTCTCACCCCAAACCTTTCTCAAACTGGTTCCCTCCAGGCCAGCTTGATGATCCAAGGTTCACACAAGGGCGTTGGTATACCTCGTCTTTCTGAACACAGTCCCATCCCCAGCGCCTCCCATTGGAACAAACCGCATCACCCCAGGAAAGCTTTCATCCCAACCTCTCCCTCAGAAATGGTCCTGAAGATATACCTTTTGGTCCTCTGCTTCACTATCAGACTCGGTGATCTATTGCAAATCTGTCGAAATCCTCACTTCTTTCCCTTCATGGTTGGGTCCCACTTTCCCCCCTGTCCTATTTCCCTGCTGTCAGGCCACGTGCCACTCTGTGACTACCAGCACTGCCAGTTCCTTGACCTCTTCCTGCCCAAATTATTTCCCTCTGCCTCAAGCCCCAGGAACACCAGCGTTGCTTCCGCCTCATCTCTGTCCACTGAATCACATGGTGCAGCTCCTCGCACGGGCTCCTTGTGACTCCTCACAGCCTGGCCACATCCTGGCAGCCCTTCCCTGGCCCTGCCTCTCTTCCAGCAGCCAGAAACCTTCCCACCAAACACTTGCATTCCAGGTAGCACCAGAGGTCTTCCCTGAGTACCTCCTCTCCTGTTTCACAGTAGGGAAAAGGCTTATGTGTCCCAAAGACATAGCTCGTCTTGTTAATGATATTGCATCTCACCACAGACCTTACTTTGTCTTTGGACCAGCCTGACTGTGACAGCACCAGCACTGACTCCTTGGACATCTATACGCAGGACCAGTAAACCAGTATAGGTCACTGGGGGGTGTTTTGTGCCATTTGTGCTCAGAGCTAAAGGGACGCTGTGTAAGGGATAAGGCTGAGAGGGAAGGGTCGGGGCTGACAGCCCTTTCCAGTGCCTTCCCTGCCAGCACCCTTCTTCCTCCCCAGCAAGACCTTTGCATCCCGGCTCTGGTGGGTCTCAGCCCTCTGGCTCTCCTCGCCCACGGAGTGGGGTACAGGTAACAGCAAGCCTTTTGACTGTGCCCTTAGAGCTATTTCATGACAGAGAAGCTGACCCCCAGCTGGCCCCAGCCCTGGCAGAGGTGGTAACAGCCTTTCTCTTCCCCTTTGCTGCTTTTGCAGACCACAAAAAGATTTGATTGACGCCGCTCCTCACTCCTGGTGGCCTTCACCAACAAGACCAACATTTCTATAATGACCCACCAGGGCTGAACCTGTCAACAAACGCCTCTCGCCAGGTCTCCTCTGAGATACGGCCATATTTTCCTTCCCTTTGCCCCCTCCTCACCCCCCGAGCCCCTTACCTGAGGTTGGTGTCATGGGGGCGGCCGCCAGGCCGTTCATGTTCAGAGCCGCCATCTGTTGCATCTGGGCTGCGGCAAAGGCTGCCATGGGGTTCAGGTAGCCACCCTGTGCCACGGACGCCATGATCGCGGCTTGCTGCTGCATCAGCTGGAACAAAGAGAGCAGGGAAAAAATATCACGCGGTCACCAGCAGGGCAGCCCGCAGCACCCGCAGCAGGATGGGGATCCAGCGCGAGGCATCTGTCTGTTTGGAGGTGTTAGCTCACCGCGCCCGTGGTACCCCCCAGCCCTCGCCTTCCTTCCCCTCTATAGGAGGCAAAGTGCATCTTTGCATCTTGAGGTCTTTATGGTCCCCACCCCCACAACGCGTTCCCTGGTGTGGAGAAGGTCTCCTATGAGTTGGACTCAGCCCTCTGACTCCCTGGCCCTTTCCTGATGTGAAAGGCAGAGAAAAGACTTTATACGTTCCTGAGTGGAAAGGTCTCATGGTTTATGTTGCTTATAGCAAAACTCTGGGAAAGCGCTGGTGGTTGCTGATGGGAGACCAATGTAGGTGGAGTGGTGGGAATGGGGATCCCCTCTCCAGAGCAGCAAGCTTAAATAGTTCTCTGCGGGTAACCTGATTTGTTTTAATCTCTCAGTGACAGAAATCAGTTTTTCTTATGCTGCTGGGAGGCTCCCAGTGGGCACTGAGCAAAACCATGACCAAACCTTCTAACCAGATTACTTCTAACACAACCAAGCAAAGATTCCTGGAAGAGCTGTTTAAGAGAAGGGATCTCCCTTACTTTAGCAAGATTAATACTGTAGTGGGAAAACCCCTTCCCTGTGATTTTATCTGGGACGATTTCCTTAATTTTATTTTTTTTCCAGAGAGTGATCAGAATGCTGCTTCTTTTAGGGCACCTACAAAAGACAGAAATGAGGAACCCAGTCTATATTTTCAGGCATTTGAATGTAAATATTTTGGAGAAGGCTGGTGAGTGGTTATGTATGCTGGAAATGTTTCTTACATCAAACCTAGACTTCGCTATCGTCAGACTTCACTATTATTATTTTGCACTCTGACCCTGGCACACGGTCGTTGCAGTTCATGTGTACGGTATGGCTGCAGTGGGCTCGTAAAATGCTACTGGTGTGAAGGAGAAGGCAGCTTGGATGAAGCTGCCTCTTGTACCCTTCACTGGAGATGTACTAAGAGACAGAAGACATATGTCTGAGTCTGTATCCAAACCCACTAGGGACTGGTGTTGGATGCTTATAGAAAATGTGGGGGAAAGAGGATGAGCAGAGAGCGAAACCTCACTCTGTTCATTCCCTAGCCTCCAGTAATGCATGACTTGATAATAATAGTGGAGAAGGAAACTGGTTTTCTGTAGTGATTTTAGAAGTGACTCATGTCTTTGCTGTCTCCAGAATTGGAGTAACTCTGTTTTGCTGCTCTCTGATTTCACTCCCTCCCATCAGGAAATCACCCTCTGATGCTGTTGTTTATATACACAGGATAGGCTTCTCAGCATTAAACAGACCTCAAAAGTCATGGCAAAGAGCAGACTGTTCCCTACTGTTTGGTTTAACGTTGAAATATCATCTAAATTAACTGTTCATACATATACACACTAAAACAAATCCTTGAAATCACTACACTCATTCAAATGCTGAAACTTCCCTTGTTATCATCTGTGAAGAGAGCAAAGGATGCTCTGCCTCTGACCTGCTGTACAGCCATATACAAGTTGTGTAAACTTGCCTTGGTTTCTGCAGTGACAAAATGGGACACAGGATCCCTGCCTCCCCATGCAGAAGTGCCTTCAGATCTATGGGTGAAAAGTGCTGTACTAGAGTGGAGTGCTATTATTTTTTGTAGATTAATGCAGACTGGTGGCAAGGTGGAGGCTTTCCCTTTGACTGTTAATTACCCTTTTTTATTATACCCTGCATAAGACACTTTCACATTTTAATTAGTGATATCCTGTTCTTTGTAATTACTGATAGAGTGATTAGGCAATCTTTTCTATTATAGGACAATGCTGATTCCCCTTTAAGGAGTACATTTGTTTCTAGGTATCATTTGAGTTTATTCTCCAGAGGAGGCTCTCCAGAGCAGGTGATTTTAGTAAGTATGCCAATGAAGTCAATGAGGAAGGGGGAAATCCATCCATCTTTGACACTGGATTGACTCCAGCGCTGAATGTGCTGACCCATATCTCATTTTCTGTGCTGAGTATTTTCACCTGGGGACAGCTGAGTATATAACTGGCCATTTGCAGAAATGATGGCAAAGATCTGTGCCTATAGGAAATGTCTAGCTCTGATGATCAAAGTAGTATCTCTCTGAGAGGGACTCAGTTGCAAGGGCTGGGGACAGTCCCAGGCTGGTCTTTTCTGACTTTGTGTTTCTGCAAAGCTGAACAGAGCTGCATGAACAAACCCACCTCAAAACATGGAGTGACATATGGCCGGTCATGTGTGTGCCGTGGCCAGTCTGGCTGGCACATAACATCCTGGTGTTTGTACCAGAGACCTTCTAGGGCAGGTAGAGGACTGTGTTTTTGCCATTTCCCTTTGGCCAGACTCAGGAAACTAAACACAAATGGTGTTTCCTCTGAGCTGGTCACCTCTGGCAGTCTATGTGATAATAGAGGAGCCTAGACCAAAATTCATCTCTCCTTTCTGTACCCAAATGCCTCTGGGCAGATGAATTGCACTTTTGTTTCTCCGTATTGATTGTATAGGGAGCCCCAGGTGATCAGTTCAGCTGCACACACCAACAGAGTCAGATGTAATCATTCCCACTCCTTACTTGGCCCTTGGCAGATACTTTTGGACCTCAGTTCCCAACCATTTAAAAGATAAGTGCTAATCCTTTTTTCATTTGTGTTTCACCTGTGCTGCAAGAGAAGCAGGGCTCTATCTAAAAGATGCTGCATTGCCAATGGTAGTACAAATGATTGTGCTGCTCCAAAGACAATTTCCATTTTGCACTCAACAGAGCTAGGCAATCACTTGTGACACCATTTATGGCTTACACAACCTTTTTTCCTGCTTATGGATATCTCTAAGCCGTTCAGAGTTTGCTCATTCTGCTTTGCAAACCAGGTAACCTGAGCGTGCAGCTTCCCGTGTGTTCAGAGAGCTTCTAAATTTGCACATTTGTAGAGCATACCTTGGCTACAGGCATGCTCCTTTTTTCAGTGTAGTGTCATTCATGCATTTCTGTCACAGACCTTCAGAAAGAAGGTATTTTCTGTATCCTGATGAGAAGAACAAGATGATCCTAATCTGTTGATTAGCGCTGAAGGTGCAGGTTTTGCAGCCGAAAGCCTGGTGGGCTTCAGAGAAATAGCTGCTTAAAACTGGCCATACTCCCACAGAGACCCAATTAGGAACTTCAGGAGCAAAGAGGTTAAATTTAGCTCAGGGTTAAAAAGATAGTGCAGTAAAAAAAAAGCCCTAGCCTGTGACTTGGGAAACTAGATTCAGATGTTTCTGCTGCCGTGGGCATCCTGCAGGGAGCAGCCACACCATTTCTGTTTTGCTTGGTGCTCTGGGGATACCCAAGATGACCTGGAGACCTGGAAATCCACCTGGCATTGTGAAACGAGCCCGACTCCTGTACCTCATGATCCAGAGGATGCACACCTCCCTGCAGCCTTCAGAGCCAGCCCGTGAGGTAAACCAGGGTCTCCTCCAGAGCTGGAAGGGGATCCCATACCTGGACACAGCCATATACCCCAGGCAACTGGCTTTGCTTCCTTGGCTAGAGTGAGGACCCTAATGATGTCTCAGCCACATCTGAACATCACAGCCCTTTCCAACACTCCTGCCACCCTTCTGCTGTCACATTCCCCATTCATGCCCTTCTGTCTCTGGCTGGAGGTGCTCAGGGGTAAGTGCTAAAGGTGAAGAGGAGGGAGATCGTTTCCAGCTGGTGATGGCCACAGCCTGGCCGAGTGCAGTGGCATTGCAAGAGTGGGAGGATGGAGACTCAGTCACCTTGAAAGAATCTGATGGTATAGACCTACATCCTTCCCCCCAGGGTGGCTCCAGGGAAATTTACAAAAGAAGGGCAAGTCCTGTAAAGGTCACCAGTCTCCCTTATAAAACCTCTGGGGCATTCCAAGTGAGCTCAAATAAAAGTCATCCCACTCCTTCCCCAGCTCCCCCTGAAGACAAATGTCCCATCCAGTCTCCTTTCACTTTGAAAGAGGCCCAGTGTATGGTCCCAGTTAATAAAGCTGTAGAAAGTGAGGCAATGACCCCACCAGAGGCAAATCAATAGCAGCAGGGCCCCTGGGTATTGTGTACTTTAAAATATGCCATTTGAAATGCAGATTTTCCCGGCCTGGGTTGGGGCCACAGAGCACTAATCAGAAAGGCAGCAGCCTTATTATCTCAGACTGATCCAAGGGGACGGAGAGGAGCTTTTCCCTTCCTCAGCTGAAAGGACGTATTTCCTTTTGCTTCTCTTGCTTCCTTGGCATGATCTTTGCCTTAGCATTTAGAGCTTTTTCCCATCCAATTTTATTAGATTCATTCCCTCTTTCCTCCAACCTGGTCATCACTGTTGCTCAAATATTTATCTTCTAAGGAGACCAGTAGATGCTACCAAGCTGGCTAATGCCCTTGGGCAGCACCTCAAGAGCTACAAGCCGTCAGTGCCGGTCCCAGGGATTGACACCCGATGGGGCAGCTGGAGAGGCATTGATAAGGCCATCCAAAGTATGGGCAAGGGTGGTAGTGATGTCTTATCAACAGAGAGAGATGGTAGGTTTTAACTCACACACCTTTATCCTACCTTACGTATAGCCAGCACTATCACCAATGGATGGATAGGCACCTCCACAGGCTTATCCATCCTATCCTAGCACGGGAGATTAAGATTAAAAAAACAGCAAAGGATGCAGTTTTGCGTAACAGCTGTCTCAAAGCTGATGTCTGAGCTTGCTGCTGTACCTCTCCATGTCTTGCCACTACCTTTGCAGTAGGACAGATGCACACCTGATGCTGCTGAGCACCAGCTCAGTAGCAACACCAGCAGAGGGTTAACCACACAGCACAGAAATACAGCACAGACTCCTGAATTTCCTACCAAAAGTGGTTCCCTGTGTGTTCACTGTCAGTCTAGTGGTGTGGGGTGAAGACACGTGGCCAGATAAGGGGTTGGGAATAGGATAGCCTCCTCTGGCATCAAGTGACTGTTGGACAGCAGGGTCATGCAACTGCACCCAATGGCGGGAAATATTATCCTTTTCTTAGATGAAGTGACTTACTCAAGGCCAAAACCTCTTGCTAGCGGTAGGACAAGGATGCTACAGCTTGCCTTCCCCAGCCCCCAAAGAAATACAGGTGAAACTGAAGAAGGGGAAGAGGACACAGAAGGATTATTTCTGATGCTGTCTTTTTGAAATGATCATTGCCCTTTGAGAAAGCTTGCTCTGAACAATCTGATGACCTTCTAATTTTTTCAGTGTTATTTTCTATCCTTGTCTCTGAGCCACATCACGTTTTGTTTGACTTGTCATATTCTTCATTCTGTAATAATAATAAAAGTAATAACAGCATCCCACACTTCCCACCTCTAATGATCTATATGAACACTTAGCTAGTTAATCCTTATGGTATCTCTGTGATAGAAAGAGGTAAGCAAAGTGATCAATCAAGCAGTAAGAGGATTCATATTTGGTAAAATCACAGAATTGACCAATTCCCATCTGTTTTACATAACTGGCCATTGGGAAATAAACCCAAAAATATCTCCCAAGCCTTCAAACAGAAGATATTCTGTAAAAAAATCAGAATGGTCCTTCATACATTTTCTAGTGTCTTCTTGGAAACAGAAATTCCTGCTTTGAAAATAAAATTTAAATTTAATTAAGATTTTAAAAAAACTAAACAAATCTGCACCCCCTGGATTCATATATTTTAGTGTCTTTCCAAAGTCTGATACATGATAGTTTGAATTTTTAACCTCTTGAGAACTGTGGAAAAAAACCCCAAACCTCAAAATCCATACGCGTATAGGGCTCAAATCTAAGTGTTTGTTATTTCTGAATTACCAGGGAGCTGATGATCAGAAATACGGTATTAGCCCCGCTAGTAAACATTATGGCTTCAAAATAGCTTCCTCTTCTGGAACAGATCAGAACAAGTGATTTGCATAACAGGTGGTATTTACCAAATATACCATCTCGTTTTGGTCACTTAAATATAATAACTATTATATGCAAAAGATAGTCTATATTCAGCAATTTTTTTGCCGATTTCATAGGGCTAGCTGAATTTTTTTAAGTATCTTCCCACAATAATTTCACAGTACGAATTGAATATTGGAAGAACCGACTCTTCCCTTCAGCGCTACCTCGGATCATTTAGCAGAAGTACCCTTTCATCTCCACAGGAGCTGGGACAGTGAGGCAGAGGGGGGTACCTCAGCTTTCATGGTCAGCACGGTGGTCACTGCTGCCCTGCCTTCCCAAGGTGACCACTTATGGTGACGACTGAACGCTATGCAGTGCTGGATGCTCCCACGTTTGCTGCAGTTTTTGTCTGCAGTTCAGGAGCTGCAGCCATTTGTATATTTTCAGAGTGAAGGGGACTGGGGTTTACTGACAGGGCAGGACTCACTCCAGGCCGGAGAGCAAATGTTACCGTTGCCTATGTTGCCCCTGTCCCCATCTGTCTGGTTTTATTCACTAACTCTATGCCTGTCCCCTGCTGCAGGATGCAATCAGTCCCATGGCTGGAATTTGGCCAGGAGACCGTGGCTAACACTCCCACCCCATTTTTTTTATGCAAACTTGATTTATGACTTTGATCTTATTTTAAATAATTTAAAAATTAAATAATTTATACAGTATCTGTCACTTTCCAAGGCTCCTTCCTTTGTTCTTGCTTTGCTCTTCTGCATTTTCCCAGTTTCCCAGCCCTTTTTGGTCTGTGCACTTTTCCTTTTCTGCATGGTGGGGCAGCAGTGACATGAGACAGGCACTATTTGTCAGTTTCTTCATAGAAAGAAGACCTGCAGGAATTTCTGCCACTGTTGCTGAATTGGGCCAGGGCTATCCCACCCTCATTCACGGTCTGGTTGGATTTTCACTGCACGTGATTTTGGACTTGGCCACCCCATCTTTTACCAGGGACTAAGGCTGTGCTGCTCTGAGTTGGAGCGTGTGCCTGCAGGCTCGTTCTCGACTGGCAGCAAATCAAAGGTGGTGCCATCTCCCATCAGACTCCTTCTCTCCAGGCTGAGGTCAGTTCTATACCCCAAGCTGGCCTTAACGGAGACTGCAGAAACAACTATCAACACCCAGCTGGTGTAGATCCACAGTAACCTGACCACAAAAAGGGCTGGTGCCCTGTACATGTGTGAACTAAAATAAATAATTGCCCCATAAAAAGGGGAAGTTAAATGAGTGTGGAAAGATATTGCTGAAAGGAAAAAAAAGCTAAAGCAATACAAAGACCCCTGAAACAAATTAGCGTAGGGGTACTGGAAGCTTTAGAGAACCATGAAACCTGACTTGCCTTGAGCTGCTTACAAAAGAGGTGACGTGGGTCTGATGTGACTTTCTGTGTCACTGGAACAGCCCACGGACTTAGTGCCAAGCCTTATCTGGTCTGCTTGCAGGTGGCACATGAGGAGGGGAGGCAAAAAACACACATAGCGGAGAAACCTCTTTGCTTCTTGACTTTTTATGCTTCTGTATCTGAGGCCATATGGCTGCTGAACCCAGGGACTAGTTACTTAGCCAAGAGAGGCTGTTGTTGTTATCAAGGTTAAAGTTGCTTAAGCTGAGGTTGAGTGGGTTGGCAGCAGCAGCAGCAGCAGGGAGCGAACTGTGACACGGCCATTTGCTGAGCTGCAAAGGAGGTAACTTTAAGAGGAGCTGGGGCCCAAAGCAGTCCCGGTGACAACACTAACGACTATCAGTCAAACACTGATGGACTGAGACCCTTGTCACCTCTCCTCGGGGGTGCTGCTGGGTTTACAAATCCACGGCTGCCTGCTAATCTCTCAAACAGCCACATCGTATGGGTTTCCACTGCACTGGCCACCTTGATGCATGGAGATCTTTTTACCAGAGCTAATGCAGCCCCAGTGATGTGTATGCTGCCTCTTTGAGGGTTTTTCAGCAAGAAACTGCTGCGTAGGGGACATGGCAACCTCTTTCATGGGGACAGACCATTAGAAACTATTGATTAACCAGCTGTCATGGGATTGCTTGGGAACTCTTGTATGGAGACATCAGTCAAGACTGTAGTGGGATAGCTGGGAGGGCAGGTTACCAGTATGAATGGGAGGGCTTAGTGTCTCATGCTAGTTCTGGCCTTACTATTAAGCACCAAGGTAGTTCTTAAACTTGTGTTACCATCATACCCCTGCATGAAAACCCATGGAGAGAAAGAACCAGAGAGAGATGTGTCCCTGAGGGAGAAGGGAAAATAAATACATCTGATCATTAGCTTTATTTGTACACGGTCAAATAAGACCAGGGGGTCAAACGATTCACCCAAGGTCACAGGAGTTGCTGGTGGCAGTGGCATCAGCTGTCACTGCTGTCCTGCTCTTGCATTTTCACTGTTTCAGCTTCCCTCCTCTTGAATTGCCTTAGCTCTTCAACTTCAGTTCGGGCTGAGTAAAACTGCTCCCCCTTTCCCTCTCCCCACTATCGATCTCTCCATCTCCCGCTGGCATTTGTGAGGTGCCAATCACCCTGATATCTGAGAACCAGCACTCCAAGGTGGATTAATCGGGACCGAGGGAACGTCACAGAGCCTCGGCGTTCTCTTCCTTCCCTTTTGTGTGAGACTGTGAGATGAAGCAGATAGGAAGAGACACAGATAGGGAGGCTGATTGAGAGACAGCATCTGAGCACACTCTGGGTGTACAGGCGCCACATGGAAATGTGATCCCATCGTTTAGACAGCTCTTAAGTCCCCAGGGTAATTGGTGTCACCAGCCTGTCATATCCAATGGGTCAAGATCTAAAACTTATTCTTTCCCCCTTATTAGCATATTTACCAGGCAAAAAAAGAGGATGGGTCTAATTCTGCTTTCTCAGAAATCAATAAGAAAAATATTCATCAGTTTCAAGTGGAGCGGGAGCAGACCCAGGAATTGTTTTTACTCTTCGTTCAGAGCTAAATCCTCACTCAAGCACCTACTGTCACAATGTCCTGTGTGAGCTGGTGAGAAATACATGGAGGGAACTTTTGAGATGCAAAAGTGCAGACCTTGTGCTCTTTTGTGTCAGTATAAACCTGGGATGACTCTATTACTGTGGCAATTAGAGTTACTCTAGATGAAAAATGATGCAAGAAGAGTTTTCGGTTCAAATCATCAGGAGAGTGGTGTTTTTACCACCGCCCCAGCTGCCTGATCAATGCCTGTAGCATAACTCCGGAACCACATCTCCTGCCTGACAGCCTCTGCAGATGTTTGTCCCCAGCTGCCCATGGGCTGCCTCCTGTTAATTCCTCTGGTACATGGGTCACAGATGCCGCAGCCCCCTGCCGGGCTGCTGGCCACTGGCCTGGGCTCAGCTGTGATTTACTGTCTCTTTTCCCCTTCCTGCAGCCTTCCCCAGCTGGGAATACAGTTAAACACAACCAGGGGACAGGTCTTCTTTTGTGTGAGGAGGGGACCAGGGGACAAAGGACCAGGCAAAGATTCTCTTTGATTGTGAATAAAAATGAATAGGGAAAAATGGAAGGCAAAATGGAATTTGTCTAGTGGGTAAAGAACAACAAAAATCAGAATAGCACCAGAGGGTACGTATTGACTTTACATGGCTTAGGCTAAGGGCAGGCTGGGTTGTAACAAGTGTCCAGTGAAGCACATGACACTCAGTGGAGGACAGAAATTTCTAGTCTCTCAAGTTAAAAAAAAAATTAAGTAGATGTGATGGGAAGTTCGTGGTGACAATGTATGAGAAGCAAATAGGCAGGGAAGAAGCAGAGCCTTGCAGTCAGCGTGCTGGAGGCAGTACGAGTGCACTGGAATGTGATTCTGAGTTGACCCTGTATTACACAGAGCAGGTCATTTGGTCTCTCTCATTCAGAAGATGTTACTCTGGAAAATGGGACTAATAGTACTTCCCTCCTGCACACAAATCCAGCAGAGAGTACAAGAGGGCCACATTTTACCACCAAAGGGATGAAGCACCCAGATGCACTGTTACTGCCTGCAAATGCTCCTGCTTCATCTGCTCCAGAGAAGGCAGCCAAAGTCACCTGGCAGTACTGTGTCTGCCTGCTGCAGGGATCACCTCTACCTCCCTCTGAAATATCTGGCAGAGACTGAGTAACCTGAACCTGATCTTATCTTGCAGGTCCTTGTTAATTGTAGCCTAAGGAAAGGTAGTTACGCCAGAGGCATTCATTTCAGGGATTTGTCAGGAGCCCAGCTCCCGGCACAGTCACATTTTCTCAGGGGCCTAGGGTACGAGTTAGATATGTAAGCAAGATAACTGAAGTTAGACAGTGCAACACTGCTTTATATAGCAGATGTGTTTTCCTAGTGTACTTAAATCATACTGTTTTGGGGAGCCAGGATTGCATGTCTGCATATATCTGCTCATTCATTTTGGTCTTATCGAGCATGCTTTCATGAACCTAAAAGAATTTCTATTAAAAGCTGCCATTTTATCCAGTGACCACTCCAAAGACACCCCCAATGATGCATGGGTCAGCAGGGGCCTGGCCAAATGGAGCAGAGAGCCATCTCCCCCATTCAACGCAGTCTGTGTGGTCTCTAGCAGAGGGCCAGAAAGGTATTTGTGGCTCACAAATATTTTATAGTGCCCAATGATGCTGATAAGGGACTAAGAACTAACATGAGCTGAACTCAAGGCCTATTTTATGCAAAACTGTAATGTTAGTTGTGTTTGGATTTGACAGCAATGGCTTAGCCCCCATAGTAAATGTCTTGCATGGATACACACGCGACCATGGTTTGGTTAATGCTAGAAGCAGGTATTGCACCTCTGAAGGAGATGTCCTCTCCTGTCCCAGATGGTATGGCTCAGTTTGCTCCCATTGTTTAACCAGTTTAATGGAGAAATAAATCACTAGTTCTTCCTCTTCTCTGTTGTTCTTCTGCTCGTATGTGCTATGTGTCATTCTAGGTGTGACCCCTGTTCCCATGAACATGCATAGAGCCAGTATATATACTTACTGCCTGTGCATAGGCGCCATACGCTCCAAACTGGATGGCCATGGGGTTGAACATGCCCATTTGTCCTGCCATTTGCTGCATGCGTCTCATTGTACGCTCCTTATCAGTATCAGCAAACTTCACCACCAGGCTAGAAGAGGCTCCCTGCAGGACATGAGACAAAAGAAGACACACAAGTGAATTAGCTAGGTGTGCACTGGATCATGCAATCCGTAAAAGTAACACAGATTTGGTAATGTGAGATCCATCTGGTGTTGATTTTTCCCATGTAAACTCTCAGGTCTTTTGTGTTGGACTTTTGCAAGAGGCTGAGAGCATCAGGTAGGAAGGAAAGGACCCCTGAGTGTGAAAAACTAAGGCCAACAGCCCAGTTCCTAGTTTCCTCCAAAATTCAAACTTCCAAACTGCCATTAATGTTCTCTCTGCAAAAGCTGTTGCCTTATTCTTTCAACACATGGAAAATCTTCTGGACCAGTAGGTTGTCCTCATCAGAGGACAAAGATCTAGAGTCAGAGCGGCAAAATGTAGAAGCATTTGCTGGATGACTGTGGTGGGATTTCTGAACCGATTTATTTTGATGGAATGTGTTAGCTTGTCCATGGCAGACCCCTTGAGCTGGATGACCCTTTCAAACTGCCGTTTCTTGTAACCCCCATGTCCAGTGAGAAATCCTTGTCCAGCCTTGGATACAGGATTTGGTACGTTGGGCAGGCTGTACATCTCATCACCAAGCAGCATCTCTTCACCACTGTTAAATTAGGGGAGCAAAAATAGTGCCTCATGGAGGTGAGTTTCCTCTCCATGAACACTTAATATTACAATTTTCTGGGTAAGTTTTACAGTGTTTAGCTTATGTCTGGTGCAGTACTGGCTGCAGAAGTCTGTGAAAAATGTAGAGCCTTTAGGGATGAAAGAAATCCTTCTACTTCCCAAAATCAGATGAAAGGTCAGTAACTGCCGTTCTTAAATTTCTGATAGGAGGCAGAGATGGGAAGGAATAGATCTGCCAGGGAAAGAAGGCACTGATATTTTTTTGGCTGGCTCCAAGGACGTCCTAACTTCATGAGTTGGTCGAATCCCCACAGTGCAGTCTCCCAGGGGGAAGAGGGGTGCAGGGAGGGGGAATGCAGCGGCATCCCCCACAGTAGGCAGACAGTTGCCTCGAGAGCTGGGCTGCCACCGAGCCTGGGGAGATGGGCAGGTGAGCTGTCAGGAGACTGACAAAGAGCAGCTGAAATCATCACGCTCCCCTGGTACGCTTCCCTTTTGACAGACTGGTATTCACTGATGGAAATACAGTCAGTGGGGGAATTGCCAGCTCAGCCACTGGCCACAGCAGTAGAGGAAGCTGGGCTGTTGTGGGGCCTTTGTTTTTCTAGCAGAGGTGGGATTGCCCGGGATTACACAGCAGGGAGTGCTATTAACTGGATTACACACACACCGATGTATTTGTGACCAGAAAAAAAATAGTCTTGGCGAAAGCAGAGTTGCTCTGCTGCAAATTGGGAACAGCGCAGTAAACCATAACTGTGGATGTACATATATATAAGTCAAAGCTATGCATATTCAATAGCTTCTCCGGATCCTCGGTTATGAATAAAGACTTGAAGAATTAACTTGCTTAAAAAAAAAAAAACAATCTAAGGCAACACAATGAACGATGTTCCCCTGGATTAGCAGCCTGCTCTGAGAGGAAGTGATTTTCATTGGCAAAGAATCTTTCTTTTTGACCTGTTACTCTCTCTCTAATAAATCTATAACCCACTCAAATAATGTGGTGAAGAGCAAGGGGGTGAAAGAAGTGCTTCAGGAAAACAAAGGGATGAATGCTCCATTCAAGGGTGGAGAGAAGTCTTCAGAACTTATTATGAGAGCAAAACAGAAAAGGAGTGGGGGCAGGGGACGTAGGCAAAATTCTCCTGCATTTCTGCTCAAGGCTGGGTGACTTTTCATTTTTTAAAATCACATGGTGTAGTTATTGATCCTTCCCCAAATCACACTCTTAATTGCAGCTCATCGACAAATGAATATTTTAATGCATACATTTCCTGCTAATTATCACCTGGACCAGTCCTTAATTAGATTTCAACACTCATTTAATTAACCCTGATCCAAGAGACTGTTTGGTAACCTGAATCTAATGATTTAAACCTATTTGCAGCTGTATGGGAGAGCGGCAGTGGTCCACAGCAGATTGGGCTGTTCTGTCGTGGTTTGCAGAGCAGAGACTACGCAATGCAGCATGGAGAGTTTTGAAACCGAATAAGGTAAATGAGTATTCATGTCTACAAATGGGTTTTGAAGATGTGACCTGCTCTAGTTAGCAGGACGAGGAAGTGTAAACAAGTTGGCGTATTCTTCCTTCCCTCTTTCTTTCTATCTCTATTTGCCCTGGAAATCCTAGGGCCAGAGAACTGCCTCAGGAAATTGCTGATGCCTCACACTGTTGAAAACCAAGCTATTATTGTAGATGGCATCATGAAAACGTGGGTAACCTCCACAGGAATTTCTTGCCCCTGGAGTGTTCTTCCCTCCTGATGTGAGTTGTAGTGACTGCACAGCAGCCGTTTGACCCAATGGGCTCTAAGACTGCCTCTTATGAGATGTTTTTCTAGGTTGCCTGTCACAGCAGGACTTCAGGCCTCTTTGAACATCACTATCATATACGCAGGTCAAAAAGGCCACTGGCAAATAGAAGCAAGGTAGAGCACACGCTACAAAGAAAAAGGAGGAAAAGGAGGGTTTTTTAAGAGTGCTCAGCAATGAGATGCGCATGTAAGCAGTTAAAGATACGTAGCCAGTAGAGATGCTGCATTGCTCTTAGATATGAAGATTGACCTTGGGGCTGATGCTTTCTGTATGTGGTTCCTCATGTGCAGCCCTTTCACATGTCCCAAAGGAAATCAGGCAGAGAACTCTATTGGATCACCCAGTGCAGAATTTTCAGCAGAGGAGCCAGAGAGTGCTGTTCATCTACACCACAAGACTGCTTTCTACTCCAGTGGCTCCCACTAATCCACTGGATAACACTAGACATTCCCCAGAATGGGACAGGTTTTCCATGGGGTAAAAACTGCAGAGCCTTTCATCTGGACTATTTATTGCTTCCGCAAGCACTTAAACTGTGGTGTAAATCAGCCGTTGTCTGCTGACAAAGGCAATAGGTCCTGTCTGCTCGGTCATTTATTAGTAATACATAATCTCTCTCTTGCTCTTGCTGGCTGTTGGACTGGACCTTATGTTTCTCCAGCCCTCAAGAGAGTTACAGTGGGTAAGTCAATAATGTTTGAAATGTACTTTGAGATCTCTGTGCTAATTTTGCATTTTTAGCGAGGGAAGGACCTGTTTATTTCTCTGCCTTGCAGATCTACAGTCAAAAGAAAGTGTGCATTCCTGCCGGTGCCTCCGCAATAGGCTACTTGGAATTGTCATTTATCTCCTTTTCCATCAAATCAACCTCCTTTTTCGAGTGCTTTGATATCCACTGATGAAAAGAATAATATAAGGGATAAGTATTATTATGCTTTCCGTATTCTCTCTTGGGCTAGCAAGTCTACTTGACTATCTTGCTTCCTGTCCCCCTCCCATATGCGATAATGAATTTCTTCCCTTCGTCAGCAGAGTCAGATGTTCTCTAGGCTGGCGGGGCAAGGGAAAAGATGGAGGAAAAATCGCCTTGTGCCACACTCACTTTGTAATCCCTAATCAGAGTCCTCTGTGGGAAAAACTAATTTCCCAGCCTGTCTTGACGTGTGAAATAAAGTCATTCTTGAAAACGGGAGCTTGACAGGTCGCTTGTGAAATTTCATATTCAACTAAAAATAAAATATCCATTCATTGATATTTCATTTAAAGGCAAAGGAAAACAAATTTTTTGCCTGGTTGTTGGGATTGTTTCCCATTAGTTATGGCCTTCCAAATGGAGTGTATACAGAAATTAAGTAAAAGCTTTTCAGAACACCAAATAATACTGCACAGCATCAGGAAAAGCTGCTTTTCCCTAGAACAACGTTCATAGGAAAAGGTTTGTGAAGATGTTTCCTTGCAGAATATATGCCTGAATTTTCTTTTCCTTTCAACCTTATAAGTCTCCTGTAACTCAGTACTTTACCAATCTCTACAGATGGTTAGACATCTTTTCTTGAAAAACTGGTGAATTTGGACCTAATTTGCCAAAGCCATTAAATCATGTTTCACTTTAAGCTTAATGAATGTCCCATTGGAGGTAAGCATACAGCTAAGTAATTTACTGCAAGGGTATTTCTCTTATACAGGTGGACTTTTAAATCTTGGTTGGGTCAAATGGAGCCAGTCAGAAGTTCTGAGCCAATGATATTTTAGAAAAGGCTTGTAACATTAAAGTTTCAGTGACCAATGCTCTTGACTATAAGAAATCTGAACGTGCGGATCCTACTAAGTTCCTTCCAAAATGTCAGCCATGCACACCAGCCAAGATACTTAAATGAAAAGATGCTGCTGGATACTTCTCATTTGGGCAATCAGACTACCTTCCTCAGTGTCACCACATGAATGGGATTGCTTGTGTTGGAAGTTTTGCCTTAGCACTCCCTTTGCAACTGCAATGTGGAACAGGGAGGATGTTTATCTTCAGCAAACCATTCTGGGTAGTATTTCCATGCAAGGATCCTTGAAATTAGGGCTTGAAAGCCAAAGGAGGATTTCTTTGCTTTGGGGTCTGTCAGATCAGGTATTGGTATGTTACCTCCTAAGTTTGAAAACAAAGGCAGGTGTTTTTTCTTTTAAATGCCTGTGTAGCTCTACTGAAAATAAGGATGCTGAATTAGCCTGTAGGGTTTTGACCCCAGCCTGGGATTTTAGACATGCAAGAAAGAAACTCGTGTCCAATCAAAACTGTAGAGCAGAAGGAATTTTAGCTAGGTAGAAATGCAATTACCCATGCTGTAAGATGGCCAGAAGACCAGGACTAACACCCCTACCCTCTTGTGAAATATGCTGTCTTTTTCTGTAGTCAGGGCTTCAATTTCATGTCTCATCTGCAAGATGAGTAGGATGGCAGTCACTAGGAGCGATTTCCACTGTACAGTCCTAAGAGCTGGTTTAGACACAATTGAGACGAGAGTGACAGAGACGGAGCGGGGAAAGGAGGCATTCATCCAGGGCTGGAGTGACAGACCCTTTGATAATGCTGCTCCCTCGGTAGAGGAGATTCTTCATGCAATGTCTAAGCAGAGAGAGTTGCTGGAGGAACTTCCCTTCACAGGTCTCCGGAGCTGTAATTTATTTGGAGTGGAAGCTTGATTTAGGTTTTACTTGCCCATACAACACTTAGCAGGTGTCTCTCGGAGCTAAAGTTATTGCCTTCCACAGGGCAACAGAGTCATTGACTCCTGGTGGCACTGTACCCAATTTTAATTAGAAAGACTTCACTATGTAACCCGGGTATTAGTATGTCTCTCAAATCAAATCCAGATATCCAAACAACCTAAACTTCAAAGCAGAGTTCTTCAAGCAGTTCTGCATTTTTTAGCTCAGTCTATGGATGATAAAAGTCCTCACAGAATCATTCACCTTCCTTAATGCATTATGAAGTGGAAAATGTTGTTATACTGGTAGACTGGAAATTCTAACCTGCTATTTAGGAATATGAAAGCAATAAATAATTCTTTTTTTGTCTGTTTGAAGAAAAACTTAAAATTCAGAATTCAAAAGAAAATTTTCTAGATATCCCATTCACAATAAAAGTAACATGGCTTGGAAGATAAGGTATGTTTAGCTCTGTATTTGCTAAAAATATACTTTCCTTGAAAATATTCTTACAGCAACATATGCTGAACTGGCTATATTTTTTATAAATTTTTATTACTATTGGTAGCTGCAGCACAGAGTCCCATGGAAGTTAGTTACTGAATGATCTGTCCTTCAGTCTAAATAGGCAAGGATGAAAATAAGAGAAGTGGAATAATTCCAGAGCCATAAAGTGAATTGTCTGTTGTCACAGCAAGGCAGCGTCACAACCAGGTATGGAGCCCCTGATGCTTTGTGACTATGCTCATATGAGCTCCACTCTACCTTGGCAGTTCAGGATGAGGATGTGAACAGCCTAAGATGACTGGGAAAGAAACAGATGTTAAGGAAGGGCTGGCAAACTGGGAAGATACATTTCAACTGTGCACGTGACATAAAAGAAGATTTCAGTGGCACTGAGTTGCAAACGTGCTGCACATGATTGGGCATCCCAGCTCACTGTCATGCTGTATGACTCAAGGCTATCGTTGTGTAAAGCATGTTACTTGACTGGGATAGTAAGAAGCATTTGCATTTTTATAGAATATTTAAACTAAAGGTCTCCAAGCAATATAAGACCCCAGGGTAATTGATTGATAAATAATTCTGCCTGCAGAGAGGTATCACCAATACTTTAATATGGTGAAACAGGTGGTCAACTGAGGATATGACACAGTGTAAACTCAGTGAAGCTCTGCTGATTTTAGTGGAAAAAGAAGTTGGTTTGTGTTGAAGGATCTGCCGTTACTTCATTCCACTCCACTGAGACTGAAATGTGTCTCCTTCCTTCCGTGTGAGACTTGACAACCGCTATTCCTGTAAGTAGAACACAGACCTTTGGGATGGGAAGTCGAGCACATTCCCCTACCTGACTTTACTTGCCAAGGGATTTCTGAGGCAAAGTCGTAGGTGTTTGGTAGGATGCTTTGCATTTGTGAATTTGTGTGGGCTTCAATTGAGGGTCTAATCTGAAAGTTATAGTTTTGGTCTAAATACATCTTTGTCCTTTAAAAATTCATTTTGATCTTTGCAAAACACATTTGGGTAATGGCTACTGAATCGCTTAATGCTGAGTATGTTTTGGATAAGGATAGCAATCTACCAATTACTAAGGTCTTTCTGTTCTCCTTACAAGAATGTGTGTTATCAATCTAGACCACACACTTGAGCAGGACTTGGAAGGGAAACAAGCAGAAGCATGCAGTGATTTAGTGTTTATTCAGAGCCCACTTAAGTCAAAGGGAAGATCCCACTGAGGTAAATGAAGTTTGGAGCAAAAGTAAGAGGAAGGGATGAAGGGGGAAGAAAGAAATGCCCCCAAAGCAAACAGAGAGGTAAAGACCTAATGCTGCAACTTCTTTCTTCTCTACGGTGGGAAGAGCACATCCTTATTTGAGGAAGTTGATGGTGCACGGTGGAACTCCTTCCAGTAGGCTGGGAACATCCCTGCCAGGCAGGGACCATTTTATGCTTCCTAGACTAGAGGCTTATCAATGTCTCTGATACCCCAGAAAGGTTAGCACTTATGAATTATTTTAGCCCCTTCAGGTCCTAATCTCATCCAGATGAGGCAAGTGTTGAGTGTAGTGAGCCTTATAGGGGCTGCTGCCAGTGCCAGAACTTGGGCTACGTTCAGTGGTGGCACAGTCCCACTCCTGCTTTCCCCTGGCTGCATCCATGGCTGTTGGTTTGGTTCCCAAATCCCCCTGGACCCATAAGGAAATGTTACAGTACCAATTAAATCCTTTTGTCTAGGGTGAGGCCATACAGCTCATAAGTACTTATCCCTCTTATCCCATTTGGAGGCAATAAACGCTGCTGTTCAGAAGGAGCAAAGAAGCCTGAGGAAGATGGCAAGTGAAGTCTGTCACATCCTATGGGTCCCTTCATTGTCCTGACAGATGCCTGTGTGGGCATGGAGATGTGACTATAGAAGTGAAGGCCACCTTTGGTGCCAGCATCATTCATACCCCCTGTAAAGCAGCTGGGCTGACTGGATTTCTATTCTAGGGTACAGAAACATGTGATTTATCAGCTCATTTATGGAACAAGGGGGAGGCAGGGAACATGGTATTATGAGTTCGCTTTTTAAAGAAAAAATTAAGGGAAATTATGGTAACAGTGGGAAAATGCTGGCCCAAAGGTTGTAGAATCATCTGTCTTGGTTGCAGCAGTGGGGTGGGATGGCCCATGAACCTTAATCCCCCTCCAACCAGAACCCCCTCCTCAAAGTAAAGTGAGGCTGAACTATCAAGAGCCATTGGATTCTGATGAAAGATATAGCTGCAAATTATCATCTAGGCATACACATCCATCGCTTCTTTCATTCCAAAGGACAACACATGACTTTATAAATGGTGTTTGGGTAGCATATTAAGAAAAATCATTCATTATTGGAAGGATGGCCAGACCTGCTGGTGGTGAATTACAAATGGGTTCCTAATGTATTATTATTTTTAAATAGAAGGAATGGGTGTGCTGTGTCTTGCCCTGAGTTAAACAAGCCAGTCTGTGTGTTACATGAAGACAAGGCCTTGAGTGCATGTTCTTTGAAGAGTGGAAGATCAACAGTGAAGAGAAAAAATACTGGTCTGAGTTGGCATCTCTGTCCTCTTCTGTCAGCTTCTCCAACATCAACAGTGTAAAAGGAGGCCTCAGCCTCCTGCGTTAGTTTGAGCAGATTGATTTGCATTGATGATACCCTACTTTGCCCTAGACTTTGTGACTTTGGGCAAGCAACGTTAGGGCAAATTCAACTGTGAGGCAAGAAGGGCACCTAGATGCTGGACTCCTATCAACTTTCACTTGGAATTACCTTTGAAACACCCGACTTTATATTTCTGTGTTGATGTAAAACTGAAGTCTAATGACTTTCCCATTTCCTATTTACCCTGACAGCCTGAGGGGGTCAGCGACTCTCTATCTCTCTACTGACTTTCACAAGACGGCTTTTATTAACTGAGGACTTAAGCCCATGCTGTAATCTAAATGAGAGTAAATTTTGTTGGTTAATTGATACTCAGAATCATGGTCTGTTTAATTGTTATCTATTTGTATTACAGGTTTGTCTAAGGTTCTGTTTTATGTTACCTGGATATTTTGAAGACCCCCATGGGAAGTGAGGTGGTTGACTGATCATTTCAAATTTGACCTTCTTAATTCTATCTGTTCCAGATTTAGATAAATATTAAAATTTAGATGCTCAAGTGTCCACTAGTTATTACTTCTCTACTGGGACTGGGAAAAAGAATTACTGTGTCTTTGGCTATGAACTGGCTAAATATGCTGATTAATTGTGTATAAGACCAGTTAATTCCCAGACATTGTATTGTTGCTTCTTATATCTTGTGTCTTGTCCCTTAGAGGGACATTCAGATGGCCTAATTGCAGCCATTTTGAGTATCTATTCTAAACCATCAATTACTTAAGATAGACAGATGTCTCTCTGAGGGGCTAGTCTATCTCCATCAAATCTAAGAGAAGAGTAGATGATAAGATTACAGATGACCCCAAAGTTTTATACTTTGACCAACACTTTGATGTAATTCAGACAGGTCAGCCCTGGCCTTTAGTTGGTAAGCTGCCGAGTGTGGGAACTTTCCTGTAAGAGGTTTGTGTGATGCTTAGCACACCGCAATTGCATGTAAGTTCAACAATAACCACATATCCAACAGTAGTAGTCTGAGAGAAAATCTACTAGAGTTTCTGAGAGAGTGAAGAACACATTCTTGTTGATGTGAGACCTGTAAACATGAAAATGTGGCTCCACACTCCTGGCTCACAGATTTGGTTGACTTCCTGAAGATGTGTCTTTCTGGAAGTGGAATATGCTACAAGTTTTGAACTGGAGTCAAACTCCCCCAACTTTATGGGAATGACAAACCCTCCTTCTGAGCACTAAAGGCTGCCATGAGCCTGAGGGGAGAAGGGAGTGTGCAGCTGGATGTATGTGCGTATTTGTGAAGAAGGGAGGAGAGACGAGGAAAGTTTCTCCTGTGAAAGAAATGATCCAATTTGAAGCAAGTCCCTCATGGAAAGAGCTGTGACAGAGGCTGCTCTGTTCCTGTTAATTTTCACAGTGCAGCTGTCAGCGGGTCTGTAAATAGTACTCCGTGAAGCCAACACTTCCTATCCACACATCAACCATTCAATTAACAGAAGAACAGAAGAAGGAAATAAAGTGCACCACAGCCTTCTATCACGGCTTTGATGTTTCCCAGCAATTTATGAAAGTGTACACAAATCTAATTACAAGCCCCACTGCTTCCCATTTACATGGAGCTCCTCAAGTTCAGAGCTGTTTATATCAAAATAATTGTTAAAAATACCTCAGCTGATCTACGGCATTGTGGCCCCCCACTCACCGGAGCCGCCACGCTGCTCCTCTCAGGGAGTTTCTGCCGACTCAGCGCTTTGGTGCCAGCGTACACACATAACAACAGCCGCCTCCCTGCCGCTCTGTAAGCGAGGAGCCGGGGCTACAACTTCATCATACCCACAAAGGCCTGTTTTCCTTCTTTCCTCCACCTGCTCAGAGCTCCTTCTCCAGACGCTGGCTGCTTTCCCTTCCACCCCTAATTCACCTAAATATTCCTCTGCTGCCTTGACAGGGGGTGAGAACAGCTGCTCGGCCAGTTTCTGTAGTGGGACTGTGTCTGAAGGCAACTTCACTGTGCTTTGCAAAGTTTTAACTGCACCATAGGAATGCACAGCAATGATAATAGCAGTCATAAAAGTGAGCCGGGGTTGGTTTCTTTGTTAGGGTGCCTGAGCATCCAAGGCTAGGAAGATGGGAACTGGTGCCCTGTTTGCCATGAGTTTGAAAGAGGGACACCGCACATGATGAACTGAAAATGACAGCTGTTTCTTGGGGAAATTTTTGATAATCTCACATTTAAGTCACTCTCACTTGGTAAACCAAAGAGACAAAAAATTCCTCCAGCTTAATTAAGGGCCAAAAACTCTTACAGTATATTAAGGTAGATTGGAACTAGATGATCTTTAAGGTCCCTTCCAACATGAACCATTCTGTGATAGTGTATTGTATAAGGCAAGAAGAGAAGCTCTTTATCTGAGTATTAATTGTGTTTGGATGGGAATTTTGGTGCTATGAGTGGAGTTCTACAGAACGTGGTTGGTGGAGGCTGAAAATCAACCTTCTTCAAGGTGTTGTGTCATTCATATTTTCTTGATTAATTAAAAAAAATATTAAACACAACAATTAGAGATCTAATCGGTCTGTCACCTAACAGCACTGAGAAAAAATTGCATAATTTGATACAGGTGGTTCCTGAGCAGAGGTTTGAGGTTGTTTTTGTCATTTGTATTGTTAAGAGATGAACACAAAAATATTGAAATGAAAGCCTCCAAGTTAACAAAACTTTGGGCTGCAGTACTTTTTTTTTTCTTTTTGAAGTTCAACTAAGTTGAATCTTTCTCTGTAAGGCAGACATCTGTTCAGTGCCTGTATCCAAGTCTCACATTTTCCTTTCTTTTCACAAAACCAAGGATTCCATCCGAAAAGTAATTTTCACGGAAGATGTTCAGCCAGGCGTAGACAGACTTGGGATGCTATCGCCTGGATGCAGAAGAAATGCTGTGGTTTGACGAAGCTGATGCAGACTTCTACAGTAAAACAAAAGAGGACTTGACTTGTGTGGTGGGGGAAGCTATCTTACAGGTTTCTGGAGGTCTGAATGGTCTTAAATTTCATTAAATATACAATGAACATATATGAAAATATACAATGAACCTATATGAAAATATACAATGAAGTGCTGACAATTAGTGTGCCAGGCAAGTTTACAGTACGCGTAACAGATCAGGAGTCAGAGGACTCATGCAGGATGTCTGATTTCTGAGTCCCAAGTTGCTTTAATTGGGCAGCAAATGCCCAGAACAGGACTCAGCTCCCCTTGCATTGGATATGAAGTCAGGTGTCCACTCTAAGCTGCACGGTCAGTGCAGCTCCTTGTACGCTCAGTGGGGAGGCAGATGGATGCATGGCTCAATCAGCCAATCTTAAACTACATGTCTCAGATACGTGTGAGGAATCACCATCAGAGAAGAGGCCGAGTGAAGAGCTTTAATATCTGACTTGTAGGTGGCTAATATTATCTGGTATAGAGTCAGCCTAGATCTTTATCTCCAGCAAGATTACCACGGCAGCGACAAGCGCAGCAGAAGGATTTTGGGGTGGCAAAGGTGTAGCGCTGGTCAGCAAAGGCAATTGGGGGCTCTGAGACATCTGCAGGAAGCAAGTGTTTTTAGCTTTTTTTTTTAAGCAGGATGGGTCTTTTTCCATTTTAAGCTGCACTTCAGTTGAAGAATCACTATTTTGGAACTGGGAGACCACAGGAATCTGACACCTAAAATTAGTTAAAAATAACATTTCTACTTGCATTTTAGTTTGACAGGTTTCAAAGTCTATTTCTGTAAAATAAAATTTCTCCAGAGGTATCTATTTCTCTGTGTTGATTACAATAGAAGCTTAGATGACAAACACTTAAATGACAACTTCAGATATAGCTCCTTTAGCTTCTGGATGTCTCAGATTAGGTGAGATGATTCTTGTCTCAGATTAGGTGAGATGATTCTCACCTCAGGTATTCAGTTTAATGCTGTTGTGGAGATCTCCATTATAATTAACGAAAAGGACAGGATGCCCAGAAGGTGATTTAGCCCATCCTAGCACAGACAGATAAAAAGAAGAATGCACAAAACTATAGAAATGTCTCTCTCTCTCTCCCTTCTGTAAGAATCCTAGATGATGTTTAAATTAGATTACAAACTTTTAGACTGTTAAAACTAAATGAAATGAATCACACTCTTCACTTCTTCTCACCTCTATGCAGAAAATGTGGATAACAGTACTGTTTTACCCCTTCCAGGAATTAATTCATAACAAAAGAAATTCTGAGGTGCCACAGTGGCTGAGACAGTGAAAAAGATGCAACAGCAGTATAGTTTTTAACCCTGTGTACTTTCTGGGTAGGATAAAAGCTGCTGTGATTTAGGTACGCGTGATGAAGTGTGGTGGAGAGTTTATTCCATGTGGGTGGATGGACAAGGCCGTATCTTAGATGTGTGAGATGTGTTGTGCAGAACTACTCTGAGATGAAGAAACAGAGAGTAGGAGAAAACAAAGCTGAAGATGATGCCTAGGTAGGAGCATGACTGACAGGTAGGATGATATAGTTGTCCACAGTGATTGAGAATGGAGGCGGAGGAGAGAGGAGACAGGATTTGGGAAGAGAAGTTCAAGAGCTCTGTTTTATACATATTGAGCTTGATCTGACAGCTAGACATCCACTAGGAGATGCTGGAAAGACAGGCCAAGATTTCAGTTTGAACAGGAGTCAGTCCTGAAGTAGAGAAGTGAGATCTGCAAGCTGTCGCTATAGAAATAGTAGCTGAATTTGTGTTGGTGGGTAAGGCTGCTAGGGACTAAGCTTGGATGAGGAAGGGAAGAGAATGGAGAGAGAGACTTGTTTATGTCCCCGCATGGATAGGGAGGGGACACGGGAGGGGACACAGGAGTGAACAGAGTAAGCAAAGCAGAAGGTACAGGGCATATAATTGTTATAAATACATGTAAAAGTACATGAAAAGTATGATCTCTCATAAAGGAGGACATGGAGGTCAAGTAAATCACAATGGTAAAGCTGAGGAGTTGATAAGAAATATGATTTTAAAAAAGCCAAAAAAAATCTCTTGGCAGGTAGAAGGTGCTTTTGGCCTGCTCAAAAGTAAGGGAATTTGGGAAGGTTATTTCTCAAAGCAATTGATTGTGTGAAAATTGGAAAGTTGTAGACCTTAGGAGAAACAACTGCCTTGCATAGAGAAGTGGTCTTGTGATGGACGGCGGTCAGGCACCTGTCCAAGGAAAGGTTAATAAAAAAAATTAAAAAAAAAAAAAAAAGGAAAAAACTTTCATAAAAGAAAGTTGCCTTTTGAAACTATTAGGCAACATATGTTGTGTGAACAGGAAGTCACAGTAGAGCAATAATCCTGACAGCTGTGGAGAAACAGGAGTCTGCCGCAGGAACGAACGGCTCGAGACCTGACAAGAATGATGATGGATGCCCCGTTGGTAGTACACGAGGACAAGGCAAGAGACGTTTAAATTGGCTGAACCACAGGAACAACTTCGAGTTGGCATCGCAGCCGGACAAATGAGGCCAGCCCTAATGGTGAAAGAAAGGAGAGGGGGGTGAGGAAGGAAGATGGCAGCAGCGCACCCCTCCTTTCCAAGGACGAGGGCTACATCGCCATGCCACCGCCAGGTGGCTGCATTTCCCTGTGAACATCCAAGTCCTGGGAGAAGCCACGCACCCTGAAGCACCAGGAAAAACGAGAATGGGAACAGAGAGCCCTTGCAGGATTTGGCCCATCGCCTTCAAAGCGCATTGAGCATTTTGAGACCCTGTGGGAAAAACAACGTGCGTCCCATGTCTTGGTCAAGTGGAAGTCACTCGGCAGGTCCTCACTGCTCTGCTGAGCCGTGCCCGTGTGCCTCCTTGTAGCTCATGGGAGATACAAGGCACCGCCACATAACTTAGCTTATAACGCAGAGGGTGAAATTTATAATTTTCTACTTGCTTTTCCTGTGAACCAAGAGTAGGTACGTGGACTGCTGGTGAGGGTCAGCCATTTCATGGAAACTCATCAGACCACGGAAACTTAATTGTGCGTCTAGGACGTGCATCTAGTAAGGGCTAAATTGTGACGCTTTTTCAGATGCTGTTTCAAGAACATTTCTAGAGCAGGTATTTTGGTCAAACAAATCAACAGAAAAAATTTTCCCATAAAAATCTGGTTGATGAAATGGCCAAATTCCTCGTTGTTTTGCACATCTTAAATTCAGCTGATGTCAGCAGGATGGAGTAGAAATTTGCTCCCATGTGGTCAAGAGATGAGCATTTTATCTTATTGAAAGTGTGCTGAAAATAGGAAGGATAAGGATAATTTGGGTATACTAGATCTAGATAAAATCATCAGTTCTTCTTGGGTTTTGTCTCTCCCATCTTCCTCTCGCCTCTGTCATCTGAGTTTGCAAGCTTTGTGGGACAGTAACTCACTTTTTATTACACCCTTTTGTGGTACCACACACAAAGTGGAACCAAAATTCCTGCCATTCAGTTTATACACATTATCACTTTGCTTCAAATTTTGAAAGAAAGTAATTAAAAGTACCTCTTTGACCTGTGTCAGGAAAAGTGCTCATAATATTTTACTATAGGATGTCAGCATCAAGCCCAGCGTCTGGTTTTGTTACAAGGAATCTTTTAGGAAGAGACTTCTAAAACTATTGTAATACTTAAAAAAATTGAGACACCCATCTGTAAGGAGATTTTTTTCAATAGTGTCACTGGTAAACATGTACTATTTTTAACCTGATTAGTGTAAGATGAGGTTCCAAAAAATGAGATCTTGATGATTTGCTGCTTTTAGAAACCTTTTCCCCTGTAAAGAATTTTCCATTTTCATCCCTGCAAAGACCTAGAGACAATCTGCCAGCCCGACTTTAAACTCATTCGTGTAAATTAATGAATTTACATTAGAGTCTCCTACTGAAAAGAAGATTTTACATTCTTAAACATCTTTTATTGAGCTTTCCTGTATTCTTTCCAAGTTGTCAGCATGCTTCTTAGCCTTTCATGATTTACACTGTGAATAATTAGTAACAAATATAATGTACTATTATAATAAACCAAAACATGTTGGACGAGATTGTCTTTCCTTGGTGACAGTGGAATGCCTTACATTCCCCTGGGTCTGTGTGATGGTGTAGAAATATCATTTTGCATAGTAAATGCATTTTCAATTCTACTTCCCTGCACTATGAGGCTCAAACCCCTGTATTACTAGGTATTCTTTCAAATGGAACAATCCCTCAAGTGTTTCCTAGAAGAGTCAGTAGTTGGTCTGACTGTATTTCAGAAGCTGGATATAGGGCACCACATTTATGCCTAAGTAAGCACTTTTGTACTAGTAGTGAACGATGCCCATGACTGTGTGATTTGTCTCTAGCTTCTAGTGCCATCACATGAACATGCTGCTCTCTGCTGAGTGCTGGCAAAAAGTTCTTTAGCTTTCACCTAGAGGCTGGGACTTTTTGGGGAAGGAAAAAAAAGAGGTCCTTAGACAGAAATTCCTACTTGATTCATCCCTCTGAAACTTGAAAGGTTACACTCATGGTGAGTTTGACCCAATGTTTCTGGCATCTGTGAACCATATGTCTTTTTTCCAGGTCATCAAAACTGTTGGTGACAGAACACGGCACCCCTTGGCATTCTGTGCCTGTGTGAAATGACAGTGTCATCCTGGCCTTTCCACTGATGAGTTAAGCACACCCAAGGCCCTGCATGCCTGAGCTGTTATCCATCCTTCCTGGAAGATGAGTTGCAGAGCACAGATAAATCTTCCCTGCTCCTCAATCAGGCCACAGGGCAGCAAAGTCTGGTCTGATCCTCACTTGCACATGTTTCAGAGCTACTCACCGGCATTGTCTGGCTGCCATGCAAGGCATTGATGGCTGCTTGGGCCTCTGCGTGCGAAGAGTATTTCACAAATGCACACCCTGGAAAAGGAAAAATGAGAAAGATAAGAAAGGTTGCATGGCTACCATGAAAGTCCATCTCTAGCTGAGTACCTTGTCTTCAGAACTGGCCAATAAGGATGCTTGCAGAGAGAGTGTAACAAGCAAACACGCTTCTGATTATTCCTTCCCAAACTCCAACCATCAGCAGCCTGAGGACCTCCCAGGACAAAACCGCATGCAGAATCCCCACACTGATTATAGTGGGCATTGACAAACCCAAACTTAGCAAGTACGTGTTGAATTTACTTATGTTTTGACCTCCACAGTTTCTCATGGAAGAGTGCTGCACAGTTTTACAATTTATCGTGTGAAAATGGATTTTCTTTTATTTCTATTGGACTTAATGATGAATGGTCCTCCCTCTGGTGTAGTGAGAAAGAGTAAAGAGTTGTGTAACAGTTATCACAAAGCTACATGCACTTGTTACAGGCAACCACAGGACAGCTGTGTGGAAAGCATTCAGATTACTCCAAATCCACAAAGTACCTTATCCTAGCACCACCTGGTAGAGCTTCATGATAGACTGCTCAGAGCTTGTCTTGACTCCAAGCAGCTTTAGTCTGACAAAGCATGAGAGAGCTTCTGATGAAGAAGCTGTAGTGGGAGAGATCCGCATGTGATGACTTCCATCTTGACATCACCAAAATTTGAACCTTGGTCTTTCATAGCTACAGAACCACTGCTGGTATAGGTGTTCTCCTCTGGGCATTAGAGAAATGTAGGCAGTGCTTCTCGGGCCTGCATTGCCATGTGAGGAATCTCACACTGAGCTCTTACATAAGGTTTTAGGGCAGAAAGGTGCATTTATGAATATGTGCTAGAGTGCAGAAATGATCAACACTTCAAAGGGTCACATGCACCACTACAGTGGGGGAAAGTATTGCTAACACTCTTAGCTACAAGCGAACTGACTCAGAGAGAGGAAGAGTAATTTCCATATGCTAAGGCGGTTTTTGGAACAGATTGGGAGAGATCTGAGAAGTTCTGGCTTCCATCCTCTTCTATTACTACCAAAGACTTTTGAGCTTTTAATCAATTTGCAGAGCCCTAGTTGTCTCGCTGAAGGGGTGCGGATCACTGCGCAGGCGATGTCAGTGCTGACAATGGGACAGCTCTCCTCTGTTGCCTCTGCAGCCTCTTTAGAAGGTCCCCACACCCTTATAGATCCATACAGCGCAAGGTGAAAAAACTGTAGCTTTACAACACCCCTCTTGCAAACTAGAATGAGCCCCAAAGGTCCCCCAAATCATCACTGCAGGCTGATAGAAGTGAGATTGAACAAAGCAGTGATAGCCCCTTCTAAAAATGATGCGCACATGTAAAATTAGCTTACAGTTAGGAGCCCTTCGTTTTGCATCGCTCCCTCAGCACTGTGCTCAGACTGCATTTCAGGGAAAGCACAATGATTGTTGCTAATAGTTGGATCTAATTTATAAGGAGCTGAGAGGAGACAATCATGAGAAAATGAGATAGATAAACTTTAGCTGGAAACAATAGGGATCAATTATGACATAATCGCAGCCCAGCATTCCCGAGCTCCTGAGATATTGCGCCTTCCTCTTCATTAATCAGAGATAATCCAGAATTAGGGTGTTTAATTATTTGCAGAGATTCTTTTGTACTTTCTGCCTCTAAAAAGAAGATGCTGATTAGCAAATACACAAAAGCTTTCCAGCTCCAGTCACCCATTGCTTTTAGAGCGGGATTTTTGGCTGCAGCGTTGCTGTCATGTTGAAGGCTTCACTCTCTTCAGGTGAAATTCACCCCTGTGCTGAGGAAGCTGATGGATCAGTGGAGCTGGATAAAGGTGAGCATGAAGTGAGCATCAGCCATTTATCTTGTTTAATGCCCAAGATGCTAATGGGATCCCTCCTACTGCTTCCAATTGTTTTAGGTAGCAGGGAAAACTCAGCTTTCACGAGTGTATAGTGGCAAGGCAATAACAGAGATACCAACTTTTTTTTCTGGTGTGTTTGTGCATTCAATGGGATGGCTTCTATACACAACATCAAATGCACACGTAATCTTCTTCCCTCCCATTTTCACCAGCACTGACTCCAGTACCTTGTAAGCTGAGGACGTGAGTCATGCTACCCTCCTCAGAACAATGGTGTCCCTTTGACAGCAGCAGATCTGGAGTTTGAAGGGATTTTGACAAACAGAGATATATAACCTGTGCTGAACACGGAGGTACATGTGCTCAAATATTTTTTCCTACCTTACTTCCAGACTATAGAGCTGAAAGGGCAGCTCTGACTGTCTTGTCAGCTTGGACGAGCCTGCAGAGTCAGGGCCTAAGGTTATAATTGCAGAGAGTGTTAAGATTCCTCTTGTGGAACTTCTAGTACTGTGGGAAATCTTTACTTTCTGACTTACTGAAGTAGACAACTGCTGAATGGGAAAAAAAAAAAGGGTGAA
>VXBO01003376.1:59831-74124 GCA_013400135.1 Rhinoptilus africanus
AGTTTACATTGTGTATGTAAACAGGCCATTTGCACATGATTCATAAATGTCTTATTTATCATTCATTAAACACTATGTAAATGTATGAACCAAGAGGTTTTTTTCAGAGCAGTTTACAGAGCAGATGTAACCAATTTGAATAAATATATGTAAATAAATAAATAAATAGTTTGAGTTTTTAATTTATTTATTTTTAATGCACATGTTAACCTAAAGGTGAGCAAAACATTGGTTTGCAACAACCCTTTTCTGGTTGACTAATTGGGCTATTTATGTCACTTTTGTTCACCAAGAAATCATTGGTGTAGGCAATCTGTTCTGCTTCAACCAGCGTTTGATCAAAATTCACCTCTCCAAGATGCACCTGCAAATTGGCAAATTACTTTACAGCCTTGGATGAGGATAATTTTTCATGCAGTGGGTATTGAGTGAAGATAGTTCAAGCTTCCAGTCCTGCAGAGGAGTTATCCACATGAACAAAAAGTGTACTGCCCACAGAAAACGAGGAGTTATGTTGCATTCAGTTAGGCTGCTGAAATGTGAGGAGGGTACATATGCATTTCTGATAGCAGAGAAAAAATGGGAATAGCCTTCTGATAGACACATCAGAAGCAAGAAATATGCCTACTTTATGTTAGAATTGACTAAACAAAGGGACTTTTCTAGGTCTTTACTGGCAACACAAAGTTCAGGCTTTAATGGTGCATGAAGCCCTAGCCAACACCGTGTAGGTTATCTGCACATAAAAAGAAGGTGATTTGGACATCTGAAAGATCTGTTTCCTTGATGGTCAAACTGTCCTGCAAAAGAGACCCTCAGAGATGAGGTATAAGCCTTCGAGAGCCAGTTACTGAGACTGAATGTGTGCTCTGTCGGGTGTCTTTCAGTCTAGACACAGCCTAGGAGAAAGCGTCCAGTCCAAACTCCAATGTTTTTGCAGATACTGGAGGAAAACCCACCCAGTGAATGAGCCCAGCTGTCCTGGAATATGGGATATATTTTTGGAAGGGGGCAGAGCAGTGCGAATGAACCGTGAATACCACCAGCAAAAGGCTTTGCCTAGAAAGTTTGTGTCTAGTAAATACTTCCAGCACAGAGGAAGCATATGTTATATTATACTTTATACAGTTTCCCCTGTTTGAAATAAGCTGCATCAGCAAAAGCACTCCTATAGCTGTGTAACTGTATTTTTACCAGGCTTTTTGCTAATATAAATGTATCATTAAAAAAAAAAAAATCACATCTCTCCTCTGTCAGCAAAACTCTCTAGTGTGGAACTGGCCTGAAACTGCCTTGTCTGGTTTAGTTTATGTGAAGTTTAAACCAGGTGTTTTAGGAACAACTTAATTTCATATTCTATTTTGCTTTATCTTATTTTATTTTATTTTTTTTAGCCCCCTTTTCTGTATCTCTACGGGACACTAGGAACAGTGATGCCTATCTCCAGAGCTGGGTGGCAGATGTGATGCTCTGGTGAGCTGCCCACAGGGTGGCCATCTAGCCACCAGGCTCTGTCAAGGGTGAGGACCATCTTCTGCAGGGGCTGCTGGTCCAGCCACTCCAGGGAGGGTGGGATGAAGAGGTCCCCCTTGGCTAGACAGGGCTCAGAGCTGCCTGGACATCACCTCCAGCCCTGTCCCCAAATCAGCACCCTGTCTCCCTCCTGAAAAACTGTGCCTTGGGTTGTCAGGGGAACCATTTGTCACATCTGCCGTCTCAGAAATCTATACAATCACACAGTCAGCTGACAAAAAAGGAGGCAGTTTAATAAGATTTTTTCTCTGAGAGGTTCCTCTAACAAAATGCTGCATTTACCTTACACGTCCCTGCCCTGCCAAGTTGTTCAGCAGTGTGCTTTAACAATGCCCCGCGCACATCTCTGGTGGGAAGAGAAAGGGAAGAGTCCAGCAGCTGGGACCATTCAGCACGTTCCAGTTCTTGGCTAATGAGTTGATCCTCTAATGGGCTTGTATAAGCCTCTTACACCATCAGGGCCCCAATATGCTGCTCTTCCACGTCCCAGACAAAAAGCTGATGTGCCATGCACCGTGTTAACTACTTCTGTGCTGTAAATATGTCTGAACAAGGCCAGGAGACTTCCAGAATGAAATGAATAGCGAGTGTGCTAGCGTCAGTGGGATGTGTCTGAGTATATGTGCATGCCACAGGTGCTCCCCACCAGACTTTTCCAGTGTCCTTGAATGAGACTGGAGGGCAGTACCTTGTTGCCAGGCGCTCGCCGCCGTCACTCAGGTCACTCTATATCCTACAGAAAGCAAAGGCTTAGGCTGCACGCAAACCTGCAGCAGTCCCTACATCAAGCTGTCCCTTAGTTCTGCCTGTCTGTAGGGTGTAGGGTGCAGGGTGCATCCCTACCTGACCATGGACACATGGTCCACTCATACTACCCCGATGAGTCCCATGCTTCCTCTTCTTTCAGTGAGACCCTACCCAAAATCTATGTGTCTCAGCAACCACATGTGAATTTCAGCGCACTAGGCATACTCAGTCCCCCCTGACCTCCATTTCCAATCTCAGACTGTGGGACTGAGGGGTAGAAAAACCTTCAGACCAGGCACCCTAAGACCTGGTCCCCATAGCAAAGTGAACACACAGTCAAGGAGAACAGAAATACCACTGTCCAGGGACAGAAGAAAAGGACAAAAAAAGGCTAGGCATGAACCCATGATCTGGGATGCCCCCAACATGAGCTGTGGGCATGACCATGTCCTCCAGCCTAAGCTGGCCCATGGCCACAGGAGAGGGAGGTGGTACCTCACAGTCTTACACAACAGAAGTGAGCAGCCATGAGGAGTAGCCTCTACCTCCTCCCGATGAGGAAAATGAAGACAGTGGTCTTACTTAGCTTGTCTAAAGACAGATTTGATGAAAACCTATTCAATGGAGCTTCCTCAAGGCCATACATCCAGAATCGATAGACATCTGAGCATCTCCCCTTTGCTTCCTTCAGAGAGGACATCTTCAAATTTCTGTCTATTACACACAACAAAGTGACAGTTTCAGTTTCTTTCTCACACCCAAATATTACATGTTAGTGAAGAAATCTCACTAGCCTCACTGTAGAGGCAGTTCTCAATAGCAGCAGTCTGAGCAGTGACACCGTCCTACATCATGGGGGCTGAGTGTGGTGTCCACGTAAACCTCTTCTCCATGCTTTTTTTCTTTCCCTCATTACTGTTCACCCCATTATCAATCTTCCCCCACAACCTGGGTCCATCTTGCCTGCTTGGCCCATGGAGGTAACCATAGATGGCTATTTCTCTGTGCTATGGTGCCAAGAAGAGCTGAGGTTTCTCCTGGTGCATCATGAAGCCCTCATCATGAGTGACATGAGACACTTCCATAATATTGAAAATTAAGTGCAACTGAAGTCTACCCTGTTTTGCCATCAACGAACAATAGGAATGCTCCCCTTTACTCCCAGGAAGATGGGTAGGGAGGCCACAGCAATGGAAAACCAGAGTCCCCAGAGATGTCTCAGTGTCATTTCCAATACCCCCATGAAACCAGGCTTGCCTCTTCTTGGCCACTCTGCCAGCTGCAGAGGCTTGCGCCCATCAGGAAAAGCTGTCTGCGAGGCACAGTGGTGAAGAAATGTAACTTGTCAGATAAATATACAGAGTCTATAAATCTCCCTGGCTGTGTTTATACAAAGCCTCAGCACCTTCCCTAGTGCAAATAGGGGTTAAATTATTCCCTGTTCTATTTGTATTTAAATGTTATGTTTCTATGATAAGCGTAAGGCAGAGGTGTCAGACGGGCCCGGGCGAAGGAGGCGTCACAAGTGAAAGGTGAAATAATAGAGCATTGCAAACCAAGTGCTGAGAGGAGATGGGAAGGGGGGGACACTGGAGTGACGGGGAGAAGGGGGAGAATGGGCACTAATTAAAGAGAGAGAAGGGACAATGAGATGCAGGATGCTTGACCCTCTGTGGAGCAAGAGGACAAGAACAAGAATCACAGCAATTGTGGAGGGACTAGGGGAAAATTAGGGTCACTCACAGAGAGACATGACACAGGTTTGTGTTTATCCAGATAGCTCTCGCTAATGTATGTGTGAGCATGGGGGTACATTTAGATAAGAGTATATAAATACACTTGTGTTCTCGTATTCCTCATGCAAAACAAAGAGGTTGAATCCTTGTATCAGGAAAGCGTAAGCCAGCTTTACCATCTAGAACATTGCATCCAAGTCCTTGGAAATAAAGAGAGACAGATTACCACCTTCGTGGCCCAGGCTAATCAGGAGGGCGAACCAGAAGATCACTACAGTCCCTTCTAGCCACGAAACCCCTTATTCTAAAACCTATCAGCCTCCCTATTTCATCCTGAGTTCATTGCCAGGGCATCACACGCGGATAGTGTTTGTGCTTCTTCGTGCAAGAACAAAACTGTTTTTTGCATGTTTCTGTATGGGAACAAGCATCGTCTGTATGCACATGGCATTCACCAGAGCAGCTCTCTGATGTTACTTGATGCCTTTGGCTTTCTAAGTATCAGGACCAGGTTGCTGTATGGCTTCGTTTCAGAAACCAGATGCTAATTAATTCCATTATTTATATAGCTAATAATTATTTGTCCCTGCTGCTATTCCCCTCCTCCCCAAACATTGCTTGAACACGCAGTGAGGGACCAGCTGCAGCGCCTCGGTCCAGGCACCAGCAAGGCCTTTAAGCTCGTCTCCTTGGCACCGTGACAGAACAAAAGAGCAGCCTAGAGAAGTTTTCTGTGCAGGTGCGGGTAAGAAGAAAATGCTGGTGCAGAGGATCTAGTGGCACATCTACCAGAGAGGGTGCAAGAGGCAGAGCAGATCTTCCTTGCTTGCTCTCCTGACTGGTCCTCAGCAGAGAGGGTGGAGGAGATGGTGCTGAGTGTGTCCATCACAGAACCATACAGAATGACAGAATGGTTTGGGTTGGAAGGGATCTTTCAAGGTCATGGAGTCCAAGCCCCCAGCAATGAGAAGGGCCACCTTCAACCAGATCAGAGCCCAGAGCCTGCTCCAACCTGACCTTGAATGATTCCAGGAATGGGGCATCTACCACCTCTGTGGGCAAGCTGTGCCAGAGTTTCACCACCCTCATGGCAAGAGGTGGCTTCCTTGTACCTTGTCTTAGTTTAAAACCATTATCCCTTGGCCTATCGCTACAGGTCGTAGTAAAAAGTCTGTCCCTATCTTTCTTCCAAGCCCCCTTTAAATATTGAAAGGGTGTAATAAGGTCCCTCCAGAGCCTGCTGCAGGTTGAATGACTCCAAAGCTCTCAACCTGTCCTCACAGGAGATATGTTCCATCTCTCTGATCATTTCTACGGCTTCCTCTGGACCCGCTCCAACAGGTCCATGTCTTTCCTGTACTGAGGGTGCCAGAGCTTGACGCAGTACTGCAGCTGGGGTCTCAGCAGAGCGAAGGGACAGAATCACCTCCCTCAACCTGCTGGCCGTGCTTCTTCTGACATAACCCAGGGTATTGTTAGCTTTCTGGGCTGCCAGCACACACTATTGGCTGATATAGAGCTTTTAATCCACCAGCACCACCAAGTCCATGCAGAGGGATCAAGAATCTGCCAAAGTCACACTGGGGAAAAAGAGCCGTAAACCTGGGTTGTTTTTTCTTTTTTTTCAGACTATCAAGAGCAAGGTATCCTCCTCAGGCCAAAGAAGAAAGGAGGAGCTCCAGAGCAGAGAGGGGAACCACAGGTGCCATGAACATTGTGAAAGTTTGGGCTGAGCTCTGAACTCAAATCTGCAAGCTCAAACTGGCTTCCTTCTCGACCCAGAGTGCCCCACTGCTCCCCTCAGCCCGTGCTAATCAGGCGGATCAATAGGCTAAAAGCAGGGCATTTCCTGGGGCCTGGGCTGCACACTCCTCTTGCCATTTTCACAGCAGTCCTACAGCTCCGTGATGATGATTACAGCCCTTTCCACAGGGGAAGCGATTACGAATTCTGTTGTAGCTAATTGTAAATTAGCTAATTATCTTCTCCGTGGTACCTTGCTGCAAAACACATGAACCTTGTAAAATGGAGGTGTTTCAAAAATTAGGACAGGGGAAAAAAACAACAACAACAACAACCACCAAAACCCCAACCCGCTCTGCAAACAGCGGAAAGCTACCGCTACTTAACTCCAAACAATAGCAACTAAACCCTCCTTCCATCTGCATGGGCTCATAATTCCCCCATTTCACTCCCCCTCCCCATATCAAACAACACCCACAAGGGGCTAATGCTGCTGCAGGCTTTAAAATGTTTGCTGAGTTCACCTGTTCCTTGCAGCTGGGTGTTGTGGGGCATCCCTAATCACATCTTGGCAGGAGTGATTTCTTTGTGCTGATCTCTTCCCCTCCTCCCGCCCTGGTTTTGGTTTTACTTAACAGATTCTTTATATCCCGTACGTTAGCAGATATGATTGCACAGCTGCCGGTCTCTGACTGCTGGAGACAGAGGATTTGAGACACCCGGGCTAGAGAGAATAACAGCTAATCTGAACAGCTGTGTGATGGGGACAAGCGCAAATGAATATAAACCCAGGTGTGGGAGCATAATTCTCCTGCACAAAGAAGGAAGCTTCGTCCCACAGGTGTGCTACTCTCCACTGTTGCATCTGAAAAACTTAGTTTGAAGGGCTTCTCTTATTTAATTGCTTGGCTGCACTCTAGGCCTTGAATCGGACATGGATCCTCTCTCCAGAGTAAAAGAACAGCTGTGTGGGAGTCAGTGGGTCTGTCTGACTCAATGTGCTGCCTCTGGCAATGGGCATTTGTGAATGTCTAGAAAAGAGGAGAAGAACAGGGTAAGCAATTTTGTTAGTCCCCCAAAATATTCTTCTAGACTCCAGTGCTCTGCAGTTTAGGGACATGTGGACTATGAAGAAATTTTTTATATGTAATAGTTTTTGAAGTGTCTTTCTTCAGTGTAATTGTTCAGTGGGCTTTTGAACCCATGTAAACTGTGAGCATGCACCACATCCTGCAGCAAGTTGTTCTGCAGCTTAATCATGTGTTGTGTTAGGAACCGCTTCCTTTTGTTTATTTTGAACATGCCACAAACTATTTTCCACTGACAGGTCCTAGATCTTGTTTTGGAAGAGAGTAGAAATCACTTCTGATCCAGTTATGGAAGAGTGGACCCATGAGGATACGCAAGAGCTTGGCCAAAACTTCTGTCTGCGCATTTCAGTCTGGCATTTGGGACCCCTGGGTCCCATCTCAAGCCGTGCTCTGGATATTGTGGAAGGCAAAATCACTTTTCCCTTAGTGTGATTTGTTATTCCTGGTACCAGAGAGATGGATGACCATGTAGTTACTGTTACTAAATACTTACAATACATCTCTGCCAAAGACAGCAGCCTCAGTGGAAGTATGGGCTAAATAAATTACCCAGTGGAAAAGGCAGCCTCAGTTTCCCCATCTGCAAAAAGAATAATTGGTGCTTGCACCAGGCAAAATTGGGTATTACTGAGGTTCCTCAGTATTTGCAGCCACCAGGAATACAGGGAGCTCTGGCAGTAATAATGAAAGGCACCTGGCAGGCTGGTGGTCAAATATATGGCTGAGTCCTCTGATGGTTTATATCCGATTTAAGTGAATGGAGCTTCCTCAACTCCTTGTTCGTGCAAGAAGAGTCCAAGGGGGGGTAAGTCAAGGCAGTGTTTAGTTCCCAATGGAAAGGCCTGTTTTTGAGAATGACAACAATTGTGTATTTTAGAGTCATCTTTGAGGGAGATATTTTAATGTCCTGCAGCAGTACGATCCCTAACAACAGTGCCTGTGTCCAAGAGAACACAGATGTTGCCTTTGTTGGCCCTGTGAGTGACTGGAAAAAAATTTAATGCATTGCCAACTGATGAACCCAAAGCCCAGGATTATGTTTTTAAATTAAATATGTCTAGGCTTATTGTCTAATTTCAGAGTCCCCATCCACACTACAGCCCTATCCTCCTGAGGAGAGAGAGCTGCTTGACAGGGAACTGGAAGAGGTCCTTGGTCTGTAGCAGCTGCTAAGCCATGTCCAGAAGTTTTTTGGGAGAGCAGATGTATGAGTAGGATGGCTAAAGTGCAGAGCTAAGGCAAAAAATGGATGGAGATGGAGCAGAANGCCCTTTCCACAGGGGAAGCGATTACGAATTCTGTTGTAGCTAATTGTAAATTAGCTAATTATCTTCTCCGTGGTACCTTGCTGCAAAACACATGAACCTTGTAAAATGGAGGTGTTTCAAAAATTAGGACAGGGGAAAAAAACAACAACAACAACAACCACCAAAACCCCAACCCGCTCTGCAAACAGCGGAAAGCTACCGCTACTTAACTCCAAACAATAGCAACTAAACCCTCCTTCCATCTGCATGGGCTCATAATTCCCCCATTTCACTCCCCCTCCCCATATCAAACAACACCCACAAGGGGCTAATGCTGCTGCAGGCTTTAAAATGTTTGCTGAGTTCACCTGTTCCTTGCAGCTG
This sequence comes from Rhinoptilus africanus, assembly GCA_013400135.1. NCBI lineage: Eukaryota > Metazoa > Chordata > Aves > Charadriiformes > Glareolidae > Rhinoptilus > Rhinoptilus africanus. Next base: position 68,313 of record VXBO01003376.1, read on the forward strand.
GGTGTTGTGGGGCATCCCTAATCACATCTTGGCAGGAGTGATTTCTTTGTGCTGATCTCTTCCCCTCCTCCCGCCCTGGTTTTGGTTTTACTTAACAGATTCTTTATATCCCGTACGTTAGCAGATATGATTGCACAGCTGCCGGTCTCTGACTGCTGGAGACAGAGGATTTGAGACACCCGGGCTAGAGAGAATAACAGCTAATCTGAACAGCTGTGTGATGGGGACAAGCGCAAATGAATATAAACCCAGGTGTGGGAGCATAATTCTCCTGCACAAAGAAGGAAGCTTCGTCCCACAGGTGTGCTACTCTCCACTGTTGCATCTGAAAAACTTAGTTTGAAGGGCTTCTCTTATTTAATTGCTTGGCTGCACTCTAGGCCTTGAATCGGACATGGATCCTCTCTCCAGAGTAAAAGAACAGCTGTGTGGGAGTCAGTGGGTCTGTCTGACTCAATGTGCTGCCTCTGGCAATGGGCATTTGTGAATGTCTAGAAAAGAGGAGAAGAACAGGGTAAGCAATTTTGTTAGTCCCCCAAAATATTCTTCTAGACTCCAGTGCTCTGCAGTTTAGGGACATGTGGACTATGAAGAAATTTTTTATATGTAATAGTTTTTGAAGTGTCTTTCTTCAGTGTAATTGTTCAGTGGGCTTTTGAACCCATGTAAACTGTGAGCATGCACCACATCCTGCAGCAAGTTGTTCTGCAGCTTAATCATGTGTTGTGTTAGGAACCGCTTCCTTTTGTTTATTTTGAACATGCCACAAACTATTTTCCACTGACAGGTCCTAGATCTTGTTTTGGAAGAGAGTAGAAATCACTTCTGATCCAGTTATGGAAGAGTGGACCCATGAGGATACGCAAGAGCTTGGCCAAAACTTCTGTCTGCGCATTTCAGTCTGGCATTTGGGACCCCTGGGTCCCATCTCAAGCCGTGCTCTGGATATTGTGGAAGGCAAAATCACTTTTCCCTTAGTGTGATTTGTTATTCCTGGTACCAGAGAGATGGATGACCATGTAGTTACTGTTACTAAATACTTACAATACATCTCTGCCAAAGACAGCAGCCTCAGTGGAAGTATGGGCTAAATAAATTACCCAGTGGAAAAGGCAGCCTCAGTTTCCCCATCTGCAAAAAGAATAATTGGTGCTTGCACCAGGCAAAATTGGGTATTACTGAGGTTCCTCAGTATTTGCAGCCACCAGGAATACAGGGAGCTCTGGCAGTAATAATGAAAGGCACCTGGCAGGCTGGTGGTCAAATATATGGCTGAGTCCTCTGATGGTTTATATCCGATTTAAGTGAATGGAGCTTCCTCAACTCCTTGTTCGTGCAAGAAGAGTCCAAGGGGGGGTAAGTCAAGGCAGTGTTTAGTTCCCAATGGAAAGGCCTGTTTTTGAGAATGACAACAATTGTGTATTTTAGAGTCATCTTTGAGGGAGATATTTTAATGTCCTGCAGCAGTACGATCCCTAACAACAGTGCCTGTGTCCAAGAGAACACAGATGTTGCCTTTGTTGGCCCTGTGAGTGACTGGAAAAAAATTTAATGCATTGCCAACTGATGAACCCAAAGCCCAGGATTATGTTTTTAAATTAAATATGTCTAGGCTTATTGTCTAATTTCAGAGTCCCCATCCACACTACAGCCCTATCCTCCTGAGGAGAGAGAGCTGCTTGACAGGGAACTGGAAGAGGTCCTTGGTCTGTAGCAGCTGCTAAGCCATGTCCAGAAGTTTTTTGGGAGAGCAGATGTATGAGTAGGATGGCTAAAGTGCAGAGCTAAGGCAAAAAATGGATGGAGATGGAGCAGAAAGCTGGCCTGTGCTCCCCTGGCAAGACCTGCTGTCTGCATGCGCTGAAGTGAAATCCAAACTTAAACCTAAAGCCGCATCTGGGCAGTTCAGGTGGAAGCACACTCAGGCTTCTTCTGTGCAGCTACAACACAGATTATGGACAAAAGTTGGGCAACAGGCCAAGCAAACCCTGCCATGAAGACATAACCTAAACGATTCTTTTAACAGCAGAATCTTCTTGTACAGCTGAGAATATTATAACCCCAAGACAAACATCAGTAGTTCTGACTTGCTGAACAGCGCCGTCACAACTGTCCATTGCCAAGAGATTCTATTCCCTGTGCAGATCTTAAATGACAGGTTTTATAGCGTTTGATATTGAGCTGGGAAAACAACACACAATGACCCACTTTGTTAGTATCCCTTGCTTAGGGAAGCTGGCGGTGAGAGCAGTCTAAAACCTGGTGCCATGCAAAGCACAAAGACTCTGCCTGACAGATCATAATTCTTCCAAGTTTATTCATTATCTGAAACACCCAACTGGAATATTTCTCTGAAAGATTCATAAGGTGATGTTTTTTAGGAAAAAACCCAGGAGCCAAAATCTGACCTTTCTAAATTCAGTGTTTAGCCCAAACACCCACTTTCTCTCTTTCTCTTCACCGTCCCTCCACAATAGGAAGAATATCTGAATTGAAATCAGCCTTCCAATTATGAAAAAAAAAAAAAAAAATCATGCCTCTTCCCCTAGATATTAGCAGCTTGTATTTACAGTTCCCGTTTTCCGGGAACACACCTGGAAATGTTCATGGGAGAAAAGTACCTGAGGAGACCCAGCCTCAAAGCAAGGAGGCATGCAGTTGTGCTCTCAATAAACTTTGCAGGATTTTCCATGCCTGTTTGGGCTTCTTCCTCCTGCACATCTATAGATGTTTTCCTGGCCCATCTTGATGGGTTTCCCAAAGAAGGAGGTGAAGGAGAAGACTGTCTTGTACTATCAAACAACACCTCAAACAAGCACTGAATTACATCACAGTTTTACACTCGTCTTTCAGAGACAGCTCAGATTTGAATACAAGTCCTGCAGCCTTTGGTTCTGAGGAATTTAACACATCTTGATTCCTATGTGTAACATCCCCTTTTCACTCTGTGGCCACACAAGGCTGAGGCTGAGCCTGAAGGGCCATTTGGTTTTCACACTCATTCAGAGCAAAGCTTAGAAGCTTCTTGACAAACTCCACAGGGTCAGTGGTGTCAAGGCTGGTATGTCAGGGAGATAAGTTTCAGTTCCTAAACTCATCCCACTGGTGACCTGGCAGGGCTTTGAAACCCCTTCCAGAAGCCTAGAAGGCCAGGACATTAATCCGTGGTAGCACTCCAGCCTTGAGCACTGAAGACTGTTGTAACAGCAAAGGGAGGAAGTGGGGTGGGAAGGACATATTTTCTCTTGCAGGAGCTGTGACGACATTTCAGATCAAATTAAACTTCAGTTTTTAAAGACTTCAGTGGAGGTAATTGAAACACTTCCTCACAATTGCCTGAACCTAAGTGTTATCTCTCTTTTCCTCTGTATATCATCCCTTTTCCCCCAAGCCTGAGACAGCCCTGCACGGCCACAGCCTCCTTAATATTAAAGACGGTGATTAAATGGGATTCGCCAAAAGACAAAGGGCTGAAAACCTGCCAATTGTTAATCCCTCTTTCGCTGTGCTTAAAAATTCCATTTCCTTCATTTGAAGAAAGGGGGAGGAAGAAAAGAGAATTATACGCCTATGTCTAATTTAAATTCTGGCGTCGCGGGTCCTGTTCCCTTCTCCCTCTCTTGACGTCTGAATATATTCCTTTATTACCATTATTACAGCTTTCTGATTGCATTAAAATTCATCCACACGCTTCTCTCCACATTCCACTTTTCTTTTGCCAGTTTTTTTGCTAATTCCCTTTTTCTCTCCCCCCTTCCCTCCCCACTTTCAAATTATACAGAATGTCATTAAAGATCTCCACAAAATGCCTCAACTCCTTTCTCTCTTGCTTTTATAAACTTGCTGGCTTTCTTTCTCTCCATCCCCTTGTCTACAAACAAAGAAAATGAAGGAGAGGCAAAAGAATACAATAATAATAAAGGAATCCAAGCAGCATGTCTCATAGGTCTCAATAACACCTTTCCTACATCATACAGCTCCGGGCCTAATGCTCACTTCAGTTATGAAGCTGTATTTCACAGAGAAGTTCTGTGTATTATTTGTTTGATGCTTGTACCTGGAATCTGCAGCTAAAATCATAAGTGGAGTGTGCCAGGCTGTGTATGTAAGGGTGGAAAGAGACAGTCCTGCCCGTAACTCTAAGAGGAAAAATAAGGAGGTTGGAAACAGAAATGTAATTTCACCCTGCTTTACAGAGCAACAACTGAAATCCTGGGAGGATTTCCTACGGATGTGGGCAGTGGAACTGGGCATGCAGTACATATGGCCAGTTGCAGGTGACCAGTTCAAGATTTGAACTTAAATGGGATCCACACATTTAATCCTCCAGACATCCCACTGGCTGCAAGGAGACCTTAAAAGTGAGCTTGTTTCCCCACAAGGCAGATCACCTAAAAAGACAGTGTATTTTTGCTTAAACCAGTCCCACTTTATCTAGGTGGAAGTCCCATTCTAGGAATTTTATACATAAAAATGAAGGTGAGAATTCGACCCCTTCCCTATATAGAAAACCATCTGCCTTTTAGGCATTTAAACTATAAAGTGAGGGTATGACATAGTGCCAGTGTGATGAGGCTGGGGTGACTGTTCCCCCTAAACTGTCTTTGTGACTCTCCTAGTCCAGCTGGGAGGAGCAAGCTGCTGTATGAAACTTTCATTCATTTTCTTCAGGTCTTCCCAGAGTGCCTAAGCAGGTTGGGGGTTTTTTGTGTATGTGTTTTTCTTCTTTTTTTTTTTTTTTTACCTTACTTTTTTTTTTTACGTTTTTGTTGCTGTCACCCTCAATTACACTGATATAATGAAATGACGGAAACTGGATGAAAAACGGAATTTTCTTTCTATGGGAAATACTGATGCCTCAAAAACGTGCTTCCACTTTGAATTGGAGAGGCCAAAGTTCTTGTGAAATGGAAATTCTTCAGTTGTGAAATGTTACAGGGTATTGCCTCAGAGGAAGAAAAAGACTTTGTCTTAATAACCTCAAAATATAAAATATATAAAGCAGAATGGCTGTGGTTTTCATCCAAACAAAAGAGAGTACGTTTTCACACACTGTATGAATAAATGAAAGATGTTTCTGCCATGGGATGTTGCCGAACACAGAAGTCATAAATTAACTCCAAGGAAAATGAGACAGATTAGTGGTGGTTGTGTCCACTCATTGCTATTAAACATGGAGATCCAGATGCAAAATTTATCTTAGTCATTAAACTTCTGTCTCATAGAAGCTGGAGGATATTAAGGGAAGGGCCACTCTCTATAAAAGCCTGTTCTTACTCTTTCTGGGCACTGCTGGAGTGGAGGATCCTGGACTAGACAAACCTTTGGTCTAACCCAAAATGGAAGCTCTTATGTTCTTAGTGGTTTAATACAATACAGACTTGAAACAAAATTAATCAAAGAGATCCTGTTAAAATGACAGGTTCGTACCTCCTCAAATGAGAACTCGATGCATTAATTTAAAAAAAAATGTCCCCTGGCAAAAATCTTATTGAAATGGACTTGTTCCAGGGGAACGCTTTGCCTTTTACAAAACTACACGTTCAGCTAGATAACTGTTCCTTTGAAATGCCTTGGCTAGCTCAACAAATAACCCAGGAAATGAATGGGTCTGCTTCAGGATGCCGCCTGGCGGGATCTGGCTTGACTTATCCACATACTCATTTAGACGATTACTCCAAGGTGCGTATGCGAAGGAACATTATATTCCAGTGATGCTGCACCAGTGCTTGAAATAAACATCGGGGATTCGGGGTTAGAGCTGAAGCTTATTGAAGTTAATGAAAAAAGAATGCCACGGAGCCTTGCAGGC
>VXBO01003376.1:82632-119703 GCA_013400135.1 Rhinoptilus africanus
GCGTTAGTGCTGGCGATAAAGGTCAGCCCTGTCCTCCTGAGAAAACAACTCCTTGTGAAGCATGGAGGGCTGTGGTCAGGAGTCACCTCTGGGCTCGGTGGTCCCTGTGAGATGCCCTTCACTGGGGGGCTGGGTGAGCACAGAAGGTAGAAGGGGGAACAGGATCGGGGAGCGAGGGGCTCTGGGGGTCTTGCTCAAGCCAAGAACAGGAACAGCAGGAGAGACACCAGATGTTTGCCCTGCAGGGAGGCCTCCTGGGCGGTGGGTGACACAAGGATGTCTCTCATCAACCGACACCGCTAGGAAATGGCCAGCCACGCTGAAGTTCCACAAGATCTCCGGGTGCACCCTGTGTGGGCGCTGGAACGGTGACTGCAACAACACAGGAGGGACGGAAACCCAGTTTCAGCCCATCCAGGAGGGAAATAACTGATTCGGTGCTTAAGGTTTACCATTCTGTGGTTACCTAAGCTGTTCGTTTGACTGTTCAGAGGGAGGTGCTGTTTGGGTATGCTGGTGTCTTGAATGGGGAAAGGATCGGGACTTGGTGCTTAAATCTATCAGCTGTGACTCATTTAACGAAAACCTGCTTTGAGGAAGACACTTATTTGCAACGCGTCATTCAAAGGAGTACTGAACACCCTAGCAATGGTGATCCTGGCTTAGGGGGATATTGGGGGGGTAGCAGTGTCATTTGGATTTTAGATGGCAATTTGTGCAGGATGGATAACTATCAGCCTCTCGCACAGCCTCACACACAGGTGTATTAGCACACTTTATATTGGAGTCACTATAAAACCAGTGTAAATCAGTTCCAAATAAGAAAGTGAATTCTTTAGCAGAGCTTCACAAACCTGATGAAGGCTTCTAGACCACCACAGACCACAGCACTGGAAAACTGCTTTCAGCTAATAGATACCACCACCAGAAAGACTGCAGTGATATCCAGCCTGTGTCCTTTTGTCTTAATTTCAGCTCTCAACTATTTCCCATCAGCTTTTGCTCCTGGCCCCTCACTGGGACTATCTCATCTGTTATGCCCCTACAGCCCTCTGTGCCTTAGTCTTGATGAATGCTTACTGCAATCCCCAGCTTTATGATTTGCAAAACAGCGTTTTGCAGAGGACGAGAAGGCAGAAGTGACAGAGAAATAAGGCAACCTTTCAATCCATTTATCAAAGTCCTTGAAGTTCCCATTTCAAGGAAACAATCAGAAACAGGTAGCATAAAAATTGAATATGAAATCCAAGGCATTTTAAATAAATGGAAAGGTTAACAACAAAGCTGACTCCCCTTGATGATAATAAGAAAAAATCAGTCCTGAGACCTGTTGATCCTGGATGGATCTTGTTTATTAGAAAAAGCCAATTGAATGAACTGATAGAAGAAAAGCACAGAAATATAATGTTTATTCATTTCCTGTTTCTGTTTTCTTAATTGAATGTTTTGCTTTGCAAAGTGGAAAAAAATGGGTCTAATATTATGCTGTAGCCAAGCGAGACCCATTTAATCACACTCAATGGGTCAGAGTCTACATTAAGCCATGCACTGTTGAGCTGCACCTGTATTCCCCTGGCAAAGGCTTCATTAGCTGGCAAAGCTCATCCTGATGTTGCTGAAGACCGAGCGGCATGTATGAACCACACAACTCTCACTTGGAAATGGCAATAGTTAAAGCAACAACTAGGCAGGAACCTCACAACTAGACTTGGGAGCGAAAAAGTCACGGCTGCTAATTTACTGCTGCCCATTAGACTGTCTCCTGGCTAAAGAGAAGTTGGTTTTGTGATAGTTGTCTGGCATTTTCAAGCATAGAAACATTTAAATAATGAAGCTCAGAAGGCGTGATTTTTGAGCTGAGATCTCATCTATTTAGGTGTTTGCAGCACATGTGTCAGGATGATGTCTCAGCTTCAGGCTCAGTGAACCATTGAGACCTCTAAGAGGTCATATTCTCCCATGTCTGTGAAATCTGTGAGGTTTCTTGCATCTTCTTCCACAAAGTTTGATGCAATCCCTTCTAAGGAAAGTGGTACTGGACAACAGGACCATAGGTCCCATCTTCTGCTCGTTAGATGTTACAACTCCATGCTAAAATGAGGCATGGATGGAGCAAGCCCACAGCTCTTCCGGAAAGGGAAGTCCTCTGGCTGCCAGTGTTTGAGGTCATGAAGGCTGTGCTCAGTTCAGTGCACGCAAGTGTGCACGACGACAACCAGAGTGTCACAACTGACCATGTTTGGCTGTGATGGCCTCAGCCAAGCAGCTGAAATGTGAAAGAGCTCCTTTTTACCTTGTGGTTTCAGGTCCTCTGGGTCAGGCCCACAGGAGACTGTGGGGTAGATTACACTGCCTGTCTTGTGACTAAGGAGAGGACTGCTATGCCCAGGGCACTCGGTCTGACGTCTCTCACCATCATGAAATGTACTAATTGCGTTTTCGTGTGTGTATTTTTTTATTTAATGGTCCTCTAGGACACTGAACGTGCATTATGATCAGAGGCTGATGAGTTAAGGATATGGGGAATTAGGCTCAGCTGGGCATCTCTGCCAAGGGCTACAATAGCTTATTATAGTCTTTGCAGTATTTCCAGCAAAATGCTTTGAAATCATAGAGCACCTTCTGCGTGAGGGACAGGGAACTCTTTACCATCAAGGAGGCAATGTGGGAAAGAAAGCAGGGAGCTTTTAACCCCTGTCAGTCATCTGTCTGCTTCTCAAACCGAGGCCCAGAAAAATCTGCCCCTCTAGCTGATGGGATGCCTTTGCCATGACATAGTCCTGACAGCTCCTCACTCCCCCAGCACTGAAGCCCTCGACTGCATGTGTTTGTATGTCTGTATGTGCGTGTGCGTTTAAACCCAAGCAGTTAAAGCAAAATCTGGCACCACCTACTCAGCATCCCTTTGATAACCAAATAAAAATAACCAGCAACACCTTCCCCACCCCCCAACTTGTATTAAGGTCCTATCAACCCCCTACTTCCCCACCCTGCATTGCAGAACACGTTATTTGCCTTGGTGTACAGTGCAAAGGAGTTTTCTCCGCTAGATTTTTTTCCACAAGGACTAGCTGTTTCTGAGACTTGGGAAGAGACAAAATATCTGTCACACAGGCTGAAAGCCAATATCTAATTCAGGAAAACTGGCAAGGAACTGGATTGGTGTGAGGCTATCTTAAAACTCCCTTCTGCTTCTTCTAGAGCACCTGGAGCTTCTGAAAAGCTTGATCAAAAACAGGCTACCAGATTAAATTCCCAACTTCTTTATCCAGTATTGCTTTAAGTATTTCACATAATGTGCCCATCTTCATTTGTCCTCTGAGATGTTTCTGCAAAATAACTGAGCATGCATGGTCTGAAAAGGGGTCTGGTTCCTTTGGAGATGATGATGCCAGGGTTCTGGTCCAGCAAAGGACAAAGCAGAAATATCTGCATGCCAGGGAAACCTAAAGCCACAAGCCTGTGCACATCATCTGGCATCAGGTGCACACAAATACAGAGTTTAGTCAGGTGTGGTTAAAGCAGGAAAGAGAAAGAAAGAAAGAGAGAAAGAAAGAGAGAAAGAAAGAGAGAAAGAGAGAAAGAAAGAGAGAAAGAGAGAAAGAAAGAAAGAAAGAAAGAAAGAAAGAAAGAAAGAAAGAAAGAAAGAAAGAAAGAAAGAAAGAAAGAAAGAAAGAAAGAAAGAAAGAAAGAAAGAAAGAAAGAGAGAAAGAAAGAAAGAAAGAAAGAAAGAAAGAAAGAAAATAATTAATGTGATGGAGGAAAGCTTGCAGCAGTCAGTCCTGCATTTCTTTTTTAATAGAGTGACAAGTTGCATGAAGGTGTCTGTGTCTAATAAAGTGGACACACAGAGCCAGGTCAGAGAACAACCTGTTCTTTAATCCCCTTGCTGGTGTGCTGGTCCACTGATTCAGGGTCAGGCTCTGCACAGGGTGAGGGCAAGTCCTGGGCAAGAGCAGGAACTCCTGGGTCTCCACATATATTTAGTATTCTGTCGGCTGTGCAGAATAGGTGATACCTTTCAGGAAACAGGAAAACCTCCCTTCTTTCAAGAAAGTAAAGAATGGGCAGGGTATTTTGAAATGTACTGATTTTCTGTGTTTTTCCTCGATTTCATAGTCACCTCTATACTGACTCCTGGGGTCCCTGGGGAGTAGGAATGTGCAGAGTGCAGAGAAGTCAGGCCTTTTGAGGAGGCCTTGAAGAGCACAGAGGCAGCATCTGTGCAGCAGGGTCCAACCACATGTTGTTATAACCCTACAGACAGGCTGAGGGATGCTCCAGTGCTGTGCGTGGGAGGATGTTCTTGGGATATTTATTGGGAATGAATTCAAGCGAGTTGCTCATGTGACCCTTGTACCATGTCATCTCTCCACACGCAGACAGGCATGGTCTCCTGCCATCTTGTACAGGCGCTGGAAGAGTTTATGTGCATTGCAGCACCCTGCTTTCTATTGAACAGATACGGCACATTGCACCAGATGAAGGCAATTTTCCCTCTCGATCTTGGAGGGTCAAAACCAATTAGCATAGTCCTTCCTACCTCCCCCGGGGGCAGGATAGGGTGTAATGTAGCCAAGGACTGATCTCGCCACGCAATATCATTGGGGGTGACACAGCTGAGCCCCTGATGAGATGTTTGCTGACATGTGTCAGGAAGGATCATGGCACGCTTCCCTACATGCCCAGGTGGATTGTGGGTATGCCAAAGGAGGTGGGGGGCTTGCAACATTTTCTAATATGGCATTTAAGATAAAAAAAAAGTGATCTGAGGCAGAGCAAGACAAATTAATGTAGGATGACAACTGCCTTAAGGAACATCAGATGTCCAGAGAAAATCAAAAGAATTCTTCCCTCAAAGACTCCAATGTAAATTTTTGTATATGCATCTAAACACGCATGCACACCTCTGTGTGTGCATGTGCATATAAAGACAGATTGTCAGATGGTACTCAACAGTAGAGGTCCACTGAAGTATAGAAGGTATATGAAGATGCTTAAATACATATTACCTGTTTGCTTCCTGCATGTATGAGTTGACCATATTGACTACAAGTCGTTTGTGTATATACGTGCCTGGATGTCTAAATATTCTTTTCACTTTCTCATAGATCTTAGATGCAGAAATTTTTCAAAGGTGACAAGGAATAGAACTTGTACGTGTGGATGAGACAGCTATCTGGAGATGTATCTGTAAGCATCTAGAGGTAGATGAATTGAATGATGTGATTGACAGGGCTTTGATTGCATGTAAGACAAAGATATTAAGGAAGAAAACTTCCACTGAATGGCTTCTTGGCATTGAATTCCTGAAACTGAAGAACTGTCTTAAAAGAAAGGGTGTGGAAATACCACTCTTTGAGAACTTTAGATACAATACAACCAGAATGAACAATTATGGAATAGCTGAAATAGGCAGAGATAAGAACTGGTAAATGTATATGGGTTTCATGTTATCAAATCCCACTGTTCTTTGAAGTTAATTTACAAACACTGAGATGCTTACAGACTACTCAGTAATGGAAAAGCCATCATTGTTTAGTTGTAAGAAGTGTGGCATCCTCAGCATATCTGCCTGGAGCAAATGACTCAGTATTCATCATCTTAATGAAGCCGAGCTTCTGGAGTGAGATTTAAATTGCAGGTTGAAATACCCACATTTTGTATCTACAGATAGACTGGCCATTTAGAGTGCCATAGCCAGTTGAAAGATAGTTGTACAGTTAGGGAATCTCAGTATGCTACTCCATTTACCTTGTGCTAGAGACCTATATTTGCTCAGCTGCACCGGATCTCTAGACCCCCCAGGCTGCACTGTCAAGATCTCTATTGACTGCAATGGGAACAAAAGCTTCTCAACCTCATGTAGACACCTACATCCGCAAACCTACAAGTAGGTGTCTCAATCTGGAGCTTTGTTGCTGCTCAAATGAGCCATCCTCTACTTCAGTGTAATGTTGTTTCTCCTTCTAGGACAAGGAGTGTCTCTAGGGTCTGCAGAACAGGATTCAGCCTTTTAATATCACATCAGACATCTAAATCTGAGTACATCACTCCCACATCCCTTCACAGTCAACAGAGGTATTTGTGCCTCCAAAGGCTGATTCATCCTATCAACACTGTTATCTGAGAAAGGTCGGGCAAACTGCTCTGGGTGAGTGCCCATCTCTTTCAAGTAACTATAAAGTAAGTTCAAAAAACTACTTTAGACTTAACAGTTAATATTCAGATCGCTAAATTTAGGCAAGATCAATCCTGCCCATAGCACATAAATTAAACACACATAATCTTCGATCCCTAACTGTGCCTCCAGGTATGTTCCTGGTGGAAGTGGTACAGATATATATCATAGCTTATCTGACTGATCACAAACAACCAACACAGATGGAATAGCCAATATCAAATAAACACAGGGATTTTCTTTGTGATAAAAATCTACAGAGGTAAAAAAAAATACTCAAAATACGTGTCATAATAACGATCTAGAATTACTGTTTGATGAGCCCATAATCTGCATGCACATAGCACATGAGTAGAAAAACAAGTCAAAAGGAATTGGGGAAAAAAAACCCCTTTTACTTGAGAAGTATTCCACCATTAACACAATATATAACTGCTACCTGCAAAACAACTTGCTTAAACAAAGAATAAAAGCATTCAAAAATGTGGCAATAACCAGTAAGACTCTGCAGCTCCTGAGGTTTCAAGATATTTTAGAGAAATGATATTTTACACATATGCAGCAGGTTTCACCTGAAGATCTCAAAGCACTTTGTAAATATATATGCGTTAATTAATCTTCACAGCAGCTCTGTGAGGTAAGCACTGTAAATATAATTATCTTGATTTTACAGATGGTGAACTTGAGACTCAGAGCACTGAAATAACTCCCCCAAGTTCACACCGTGAATCAGCAGCACCGTAGTGACTGGAATCCAGTGGTTCCGCTGCCACTTCTCTTTGCTAACCCAGATGACAAAAGTCCCTTTGCTTAAGGTAACAATAGGCTCCATAGGGAGAAAAGAGCTGCTCTGAGACTTCACACTCTCTTGTTGGTGAAGCATTTTCCACCCTTTGAATAGGTGACATGATAAATGTACACAGTGCTATTTATTATTAATATGCTCATTAGCATCTGCATCATTACCGCTGGAGGAACGTTATCAATAGTGTTGGTTACCAGGTCAGATCCTATCGCCAGTATCGAACATGGGCAATTCTGGTGGCTGTTTGCTGCTTAAAAGGATGATTTCCTTTATAAGCAGTTCTTAAGAAGGCTTGGGCAGCGATCATGCTTCCTGCACGAATTTCGTCTTCATTTAGTATGACATTCTTGTTGCATCTTGTAAATAATCTGTGGCTGTCCCCCCAAGAGAGAAACACAGTTTGATATAATGTCAGCCTGAGCTGAAACTGAGAAAGCTGAGCTTGCTGTGAAGGGGAGGGTCTCTCAAGCGCCCACATCTGAAATCTTCAACCTACTCTTACCTTAATAAAAAGTCAACCTGCCAGCATGTAAATGACAGTGAACAAAAAGGGATGACATATGGCAAACACGGGCGGTAGTCAGTGGTAACGCTTCTGTGTGGTGGAGGCACTGGGGCTGTCAGAGCCCAGGGGGTTCTGCAGGGGCCTGTGGTGGTCTCCTTTCTCCTTAAAGTAATAGGAATGCTTCATAGGATGAGCGATACATTGTGAAAGTATTTAAAGAGAACTGCCTTGCTCTTTTAATCTTAACTAAATTCCTTCAGATTACTTTATTCGATTTTACTTTGTTCCTTACCTGGACCCCATCTCCACGGGCTATCTTTGTTTATGGCAATATGTGCTCCAACAGTGAGTCTTGATTTTTATGTTTGGTGAAAAATGTCTATATTTATATATTATAATATTATTTTCTAATGTCCTGGGATTTGTTATTTTCATCTGGTAAGATCCCAGCTGTCCTTACAGCTGTCCATGCAGAGACATGTTGGATATGGGTATCTGTGTGGGAATTTTGAAGGTTCATACTCTTTCAGACTAGTCCCAGTATATTCATGTCAAATACTACTAGATCATAGAATCATAGAGTCAGAGAATCACAGGGTTGGAAGGGACCTCAGTAGATCATCTAGTCCAACCCCCTGCCAGAGCAGGGCCACCTTAGAGCAAGTTACACAGGAACACGTCCAGGCGGGGTTGGAATGTCTCCAGAGACGGAGACTCCACCACCTCCCTGGGCAGCCTGTGCCAGGGCTCTGCCACCCTCAAGGTAAAGAAGTTCCTCCTCATGTTTAGGTGGAACTTCCGATGCTCAAGTTTGTGCCCATTCCCTCTTGTCCTATCACTGGGCACTACTGAAAAGAGCCTGGCCCCATCCTCCTGACACCCACCCTTCAAGTATTTATAAGTGTTGACTAGGTCCCCCCTCAGACGTCTCTTTTCTAGACTAAAGAGGCCCAATTCCCTCAGCCTTTCTTCATGTCACCCATTTCTCTCGGTACATGGTAGCACAATCTCTATAAGATTATTTTAATATTTAACTTTCTAATGTGGCAGAGAACAAGGAAAAAAAGCATCTCCCAAGCCACTGAGAAGGTAATTGGATCTTTTAAGGGTCATCACATAGGAGCATCTTGGGCTGACGTCAAAGGGCACAGCTAGTCCCTGCTTTGCTCCAGGAAGGCATCTCCCGTGCAGCTCAGAGACAGTTGGACGACAAATGTTCCCCAAAGCCACTTCTGTCGGGGTCTGTGATAGCCCCCTCTCCCCCATGAAGACACTTGGCCCTTTACTGTGGAAGTCAGTGGGGCAGACCCTGTCTGCCCACATTTCCTCTTGGGCATCTAAGTCTAACAGAGGAGACACTGGCTTTTGCTGTGAAGAATAGTATAGATCCTTCTTCCCTGCAAATTGTCCTCCTTCCTTGCAAACTCTTGGCTGAGGAAATTGGTTGTGTGGGTGGAAGAAGGCTGTGAGAGTCATTCAAAGCTAAATCCTGCCTTGGGCTCGGCACTGTGCCGCCCTCTTGAGCACGTGCGGGCTCGGGTGCTCTGCTCTTCCAGAGATGCCACACTTCCTTTTTCAGTTTAAGATAGACTTAGTTTCAAATGCACCTCTCATCTGTGCCTGCAGGGAGTTCCCAGCTGAGGCCAGCAGCAGATGTGTGGGCACATCTGAAAGCAGGGCTTGTCCCTGTGCTCCCTGCTGTACACCATCCCGCTGGGGATGGACCTTGTCTGTTGGGCATCACACAGGCTCCCTGAAGACAACACGTGCCCTTTTCACTCACTGATCTTTCTGGAATTATATTCAGGGGACAGGGTAAGAGAGAAGAGAGAGAGGAAAAAGCAAGAGAAGCCTCCAAAGTCAGGTGAGAGATGTCTGCAAACTCTGTCTGAGGCATCATGCGATTCCTTCCCTGCCTTTTCTTTCCCAGGTTTGAAAGATGCCCTGAGGTAGGTTGTCATATTTGCATAGATTTACTTGTAAAGGGGAAATTCTGCTACGGCGCATATCCCTGTTGATTGCCACATTGTTATGGGCACCTGGGGAGTCCATAAAGAAAAGCAAAGAATAAAAAAAAAAAAAAAGAAAAAAGAGAAGTAAAAAAATTGCAAACAACCGAAAGCCATACTGCATTTCCCAGGAAGCTCTGAAATAAGGATGCCACAGAGAGGAGGCGCAGGAGTAACGCTGACACACAAACACATCTCTTGACGTAACAGACAACCCCAGACCTGCATCCTATTCTAATTACCATCTTTGTTTACAAGTGTATCTGCTTGTGCCGATGCTTCCAACTACTTTAGCATCGTTTCACTTTACTGCAAATACCCATCATCTAAAGCAGCTTGAAAACTGAACAAGGGAAGAGAAATAGGGAAAAAAAATCCACCTCGTCTTCCAACAAAACATGACAATTATTCACCGCTTCTTAAGTGCAGAACAATTTCCTTGCTGTGAGCTGGCATGCTGTTCGGGAGGCACGGGCACAGCCTGTGATATGTGTAACCGGCATTGCTCGCCAGCTGTTAGAAAAGTGCTGCTTCTGAATAATTTGCACAGGGCAAAGGTGCCACAGGACCTTCTGAAAACCTCATGCTCTTTGTCTTGTGGCTCTCACTTGGGACTGGAGGTGGCTTTAACTCTTGAGGGTGAAAACAGGTCACCTGCACATCCACCCAACCTTGCCTTGGAGGTTCTCCTCTGCTGTGGGGCTACTATGGTTGTTTATACAAGAGCTGCTGAACTCCTGCAGTTTACATCTCTCTGACAAAGTTTAAGCCACAGCTGATTTGGGATTACACTTTGGGTAATGGCATCTGGTAAGAATCACTGCCCTGTATAACGAGGACCCACGGCTCTTCTCTCTGGAACTGCCATGCCACATGTCTACTCTAAAGCTGGCAGCATTTTGGAAACTGAAAAGAGTCTTCAATGCATTATTTTATGATTATACAAGTTGCCAGTCTTGAGGGTCTTTGACTAACTTCTGCCCTCTCCAGAGATAAATTGGTCCTGATTAAACAGTGAGAATTGTCAGTGGTGCAAAACCAACATCTGAAACATCCCCATGAACTCAAAAACAACTCACGGAAGAAAAATCTCCTGAAAGCTACTGATACAAAGAAAGTACCTCTGGCTCAGGAAATCCCTGAGCTGCCAATTGCAGGAAGCTAGGATAGTATTACTCTTGCAATTCTCCCTCTGCTTTATGATTGACTACTCTAGAAGATGGGGTATGTGTAAGAATGACTGTTGGTCTGACTGACTGTACTTATGTTCTCATATTATATTTCTGTGTTCCCTGGGAAAAGTGAACCGACACTGCTGGGAATGGGGGATTACTGCAGCACCCCATGGAGAACTGTCCCCAACAAAGTGTTTCACCATGGCAAATCAGTAGCCGCCTCCTACAACAGTCATTGCTCATGTTGCCAGGTACAGGGAATGGGAATGAGCCATCCCCCTGTTGGGCTAAATCAGCTGCATGGCAAGGCCAGTCCCCAGGATGGGACTACTATGTACCACAGAGAGGAAGGAGTAGAATAAAACAGGGTTTTCTTTCTGACATTCTCCTCCCAACAGTTGCTCTAAAAAGTTTACATGAAGAATATTTGCAGAGAAACCACCAGGCATTTAGACTAACACACACAATAAGTCATAGAAATACATACTTCACAGAAAAAAAAAAAAAAAGTAGAGGCTTATTTGCTTTTTAAAAATGAAAACTCTAAAACCAAAGTTCTTTTCAGCTGGAAGTGGGAAATAGATAACTAGTTCTATAGGAATGTCTTGGATGTGCTGGAAAAAATAGCCAGTTTTACAAGCAGCTCTATTTGCATCATGTGTCTGTGATCAGGAAAGGTTGCTACAAGTTTGGAAAAGCACTTCGTTGAATCATTAGGGTGTCAGCATGCTAATCTGGATTTCTACCAGAATGTGCTCAAGGATCATCAGACACACAGAAATTCCTCTATGTGATCACTAAACTCTACAGTTCTGTTAGTAAACAGGAGAGTTATTAGAACTAGTTAATGCCCCTGCTTCCAAGCCCTAGAAAAATCCTTGTTGCTTTAAAAGCCCTCAAAATGTTCACCAAGTTCTTGAGCACCAGCTCACAACAAATTTTTTTAGACACACTGAATATAAGGATGCTACCAGAAACAAGAAGCTGGCCCCTTCAGTCCTCTGCCCCCAAACCTCAGTCTTGGCTGATTACAAAAAGCTGAAACCCAGCATTTGCAAAGAGGAAGATGGTTTAACTCAGGAAAGTGAGCCAAAAGATGAACAGATAGAGATGGAGGTTGTTGGACTGACGCTGGATCAGGAAACTGCAGCGATGAAACCTGACTTTTGAAGTCAATAACTAGGTACAGACTTAGGACTGTAGACAATTACTAAGATAAGATGCAGTTTTACCAATTGTACATCTGTATGTCAAGCAGAACAAATGAAATCCTTGACAGTCTCTTATAGGATACCAATCCAATTTAAAGTGCATGGTAGAGGGATGAGAGCAGTAGACACAGGTTAAGATAAATCTTGCCATTTTGCTGTATTTTCCCAGGTAATTTATTCAGTCCTTTTATTTATTTTTTCATACTATGGAAATTTCTGTGTATGCTCCTTCAATAATAAATTTGGGCAAGCAGTTGACGTAAGAGTGGGGATTGACAGATTGATCCTGCCTTTTCTGATGAGCTATTTTTACTCTAAGGAACAATATGCAATTCACTGTTAATCCAAAGCATTGCTAATTTGATACTAATTTATACTAATTTGATATTAATTTACACTAAGGATACACTCCCTTGAAAGATGCAACTGTTAGAGCAAAAGGTTAACCTCACAGCACAGCTCAAAAAACCGAAGCACAGGCTCACGGCACAGATAAGGTCCATGGCTCAAATGCACGGGGTATTAAAGAAAATGGGTTTGTTTCAAACGTCTTTTGTTTCAAACTTTGCTATTCTGCTGACTTCAGGTGGAGATAGTTCAGAAAGAACCATTATACTGAGCATCAGCAAGATCACTCCAGATTCAGTACAGGAAAAAGAAGTAATTTCCTGGCTGTGAGTTTACTCTAACACAAGTTATGGCCTAAAAGCAATACTTTAACTGCTAGCCATCACTCCAAGGTCTTCATTAAACACAAATTTAGCCAGCTCTGTCTAAACCTTAAATTAATTAGCTGAGCTCATGCCTCCACTAGTGTAAAGCAGCATTTATTTTTTCAAAATCAGGAGCTCTACATCAGTTGCTACCTCAGTTGCTGTGCTCTGCCCCATAGGACAATATTTAAAGAACAATTCGGTGTTATTTTGCATTTTGATCTTCTGTGGGACAATGACCACTGTGTACATCTGAGGACTTGCAGTTTCAGTGGCATTTTCTACTCCTGTTTCAATGGTGCTTTGGAAAACCCTCTGTAACTTTTCTTCTCTTGGTACTTTATGAGAATAGAGTCCAAAAGATTTCAATAGGGACACATGACTGCCTTCCACTTGGATGAAAAACAACTCCCATTTAGCTTCTTCCAAATGAAAGCACTTTTCCTTTGGGTTTCCACTTGCCCCTCAGCAGCCTTTAACTTGTATTGTCACGGAAAGCCAAATGGATGGGAGGGGAGTGAGGGGAGGCTTCATATCAGCTACCCTATACCAGCTGTGGTCATTCATGTGACACCAAAACCTCCTTCTAGCATCCTCCTCAGGAAGTTGTACTAAGGGAAGGTAAGAGGGTAGACCCTGCTCATTGCAGCCATCAGCTGTGGGTTGGAAACGGTGTCCCAAGTGCCCAATGTTGGAACCTCACTTTAATGTTTAATTTCGTGTTTAATTTTTAAAATTTGATTTGATCATTACCATAAACATTAAACAATATTTCCTGTTTAAATATGAATAGGCTGCATTATTTGATTGAAATGAGTGTTCAGATGGCTAATGCGTTTTATTATGGCCATAGAATTTTACTGTTATTTCCCCTCCAGCTGCTGCTGTTCCAGGGAACTCGAAGGGATGCAGTTTTCAATAGGACGTGCTCTATTCGATGCCACGGTGTGGTACACAAGCCTTGCCAACAAGAGTCTTTCCCAGCCTGGGGATACTGCTCCTGGTAGTTTTATAACACTGATGAGTGGCTGTTATGGTTCAATGTCTGTACAGGGACCTCTGAAAGGCTCTTCACAGCCTATCTCCCCCCTACCTAACATCTCATTTGCTACTGAATTGCCAGCTCCCATCTTTGGTTATCCTGTGATAACATCCTCTATCACTCAGTAATTGAATTTTTCAGACAAGTATCTCATTGTTTTCTCCCATGCTGCCCCTTCATGCATGGTAGGAGCTCCTTAAAGAGAGCTGCAATCCCATCCCAGGATGTTCCCTGAAATTTCTCCAAAACCTGTTCCTCTTGTTATCATGCATATGACTTTGACAGCACTGAGACCATGAGTATGTTGAAACCACTTCTTATTTTGCCATGAAACTTTTCTTATTGTTTTCTCTACTCTATTTTCTGGTTTTGTCTCTATCTTCTCTTTTACTAGCCTTGTGTTATAGAAAGTTTGGAGCTGGGTGTGCTTTTTACTGTTCTCTGTAGAGGCACCAGGAAGGTAGAGTCCTTCCCCATGACAAGCATTTCTCAGCTCTATCTTAATTAGGCTGAGGTGGAAACAAGAATTCCATTTAGCAGAAAATGTCAAGTTTTCATACATAATTTTTGTTCTGGACCATGACCTTTCAGAAATGCTTGGGCTGCCATCATCACCCTTCCCCTCAAACGCCTCTGAACACAGACATTAGGATAACTCAGCAGCACAGGCGTCTCCCATGCCGTCAGAGTACGGCTTACACATTAGAGCAATTCTACTGCAAAAAGTCCCACATGGACCTCTGAAACCCACCTAATAAAAGCTTTATTAAATCCACTGTGTTTGTCCCCAAACTCTGAATCATGAAAAATTAACATTTTTGTATGAAAAATTATATCCCTCAGTACTAATTATCATGTGGATAGTAAGTATTTAGGAAAGCATCTTTCTAGCAGGATGTTTCAATACACCCAGATCAAATTTTGCTGGCAGAGAAGAGTGGGTAGTCGAAGTAGAAATCAGTAACTGTCCTTCTCTATTAAGAAAAAAAACATTTCCAATTTTGTTAACATGACGGTATAGTTCAGTTAATTCTTAAGAAGGATTCCAATAGGGAAAAAAATCCTTACTATAAAATTATTATGAAACTTCACCAGAAGAGAGGAACTCATTTCTTGTGGCAGAAGCATAATTCTAAACATTTACAGATGAGAAAAAGCTAGTTATAAGTCTTCAAATCCAACATGTCCATTAAAGGGAATTTCTCTGTTTCTTTGTTTTCTAGGAATTTACTTCAAACTAGCTGGACAGACTCTACAAGAAACATGGAGAGATGCAGGTGAACTTCCATAAAGTGATTCTTCCTCACTTGCCTTGGGAATGACTGAATGAATGACCGTGGGGGAATACCCCTTCATTGATTATTGAATCATCTCAGATGACCAGCTAAAAATAACCACCTAACCTTCATAAGACAAAATTTAGGGGCGATGAACTCACATACCTCTCCTCAAAGGACTTGTCCCCAAAAATACAGCAAGAATAAGACTTGCATTCTGCTCTTATTTCCAGATTTATGTTCAGCTGTCTGACCAGCAGTGACCTCACCAGTGGCAATACTTTTCTGTGAGAAAAAATCCAGAGCATATAACATTTCCAGTCATGTATTTCTTCTTTTTGGTGTCATAACCATTTCTGATTGCTTTGAGGTCTTACAAAATATGTGCATTTTGGTACATCTGAATTTGTTTTGTCCAGAGGCAGAAGCAAGTTCAAAGTGAGCAGGGCAAGTACAGTAGCGTCAGGCCACACTATGAAGATGACTTAGGGTAATTAGAAGTGGTTAAGTGTCCCTCTGATGACATGGGATATTTACCATTTAATGTTCAAAAACATTTTGCCTATCCTCATTTTAAGTAACGCTGATAAAAAGTGTCATCTCCTGCCCTTGGGACCCTCATCCACAATCTAAGAAAATCCACCATGAGGACTTCCTTGTATAAATCCCCCTTTGCTTGAATTTTGCACACACAATATGGCTTCAACTACTTCCTGGTAGAGATTACTTACATAGATCTCTGAATTGTCTTATTGCAGAAGTTTGAGTGCACACACGTATCCCATCCAGTCTCGTGTTTGCCAGCCATGAAAACCACATATGTCCTTAAGCAATAGAAAATGCTTGCAGCGAAAAAGATGTACCCTGCTGAGTTTCTGAAGGTACTGTATCCTGATGACAAATAGATATGACCTATCACACAAAGGCAGACACGAGAAACCTCGGAGCTGAGACCCTTTAAAAGTGTAAAGCAGGTATCCACCTGTGAACCTGTGTGCTCCTTGGACAAGATGTGTTCACTGTAATAGTTGTTGTTACAGCACTGAGGTAGTTGCCTTACTGAGGGAGGCTGAAGCAGAAAAAATCACTGCAAGTCCTCTCCAGCAGCAAGACAGAGTACGTAGCCCACATCATTGTGCTGTTGCTGTCTTCTAGATAGATATTTACAATATGCACTTACATGGTACTCCACATCGACAAAAGCAGGCCTTAATTGTATTTGATAATCAAATCTGCTGCTCCACTCAGGTACTGTACAACTGGCAATTCAGAATGAATATAACAAACAGGTTCAGGTTTTTTTATCACTAACCTTGATTTTCCCCTAAACACGATGCAAAACGCAGTAGGTATATATGATCCAGGAGGCATTCCCAGAGCTAAGATGTTTATATTAATAAAATAATACTAGAAATGGGATTATGTTAATGGAAATAAGTCCCACTTGCATTCTGAAAATATCTTCTCTTCCATCTTACGAGTAACATTTGAAAAAGAACTGATTTCCCTCTCCATCTTTCTCTTTCCCCTCCTCCCTGCTTTCTCCCTGTGTCTATTACAAGGATTTTAATAGAAAGACATTCAAATCGTAACACTCAGCAGCCCATGAGAATCAATTATTATTTTTTTTCCATTGCTGGTTACCATATTATTTTGTATAATTGTTGATGTCTGTCATCTAAATTATCTCACCCAAAAAGCGATCACACACGTCGAAAAATAAGAATAACAATAATAATAAAAAAAAAGTCTAACAACCCTTCACAACCCAGACACAACCTTGAGGGAAGGAAAACACAAAACAAAAGAGAAAATAATAATAATAATAAAAAAGAAGAGAACAGCCCATCTAGCTAATTCATCTGCCCAGTAAGTGCATGTGTGTGGTGGATCAGATAGGCTTGACAGCAGGTGATGGGGGTCGGGGCTTTGCATACACTCTGAAAGGGTTTTGATGATTGCAATTACTCGCCCACGCTTTGACATAGCACACAATGAAAGACTACAATTAGACAACTATTATTGCTAACTGCTGATACCAACGATGTCCATACAAATGCAGCTCACTTTGCCATTGCATTATTCATACTTGAGGTGCATTTGTGTATACCAGTTAGTGAAGGGAGAGGGGTGGCAGTTGCTGTTTGTATTTGTGGCACTGTATAAATTATCTAGATTTATGCGCACTGTCTCTGTAAATCTATATGCAAGCACACAGCCATGTACATTGTTTTTCTGCCTGTGTCTGCAGGCTTGTATGCATGGAGGTGCAGCCGAATTCTTGGGATGGCACAGTACAGTTCTCCTGGCCTACGTTCAGAGTCCACAGAAGGACTTACACTGACATTTCTGGGTTTTGAATGAAGCCTTGGATGGGTACGTGGGAGACAGGGATGCAGTTTTCTGTCCTTAGCTTGTGTCTCTATAGGCTCTCTAATTCTTTGCACCCCATTTCCCCTGCATCGCTGTGTGCTGAGTGGTGGCTTCTGGATACGATCTTGTTACAAAGAGGTTTACTTTAGCTACAGAAGATTTTTAAGCTGACAGAAGATTAAGACAGAAAATTTTAAAAATTATTTTAAAACTGAATTTTTTTTAAAATTATTTTAAAACGGAATTACTTCTGCTCAGCAGACAAAACCCAGTGCTGTTGGCAACCTCTTTAAAAGGAGGGTGCAGGAGCTTTCCCTGAAACCAGAGCACACCGGCCATGGTATACCACTGGAGGCTTTGGGACATAGTTAATGTGGGGACTTATTCTGGAATCATTAATTTCTAATAACTAATATTAATAATGCTTAATAATGAGAGAAAGTAGTAGCTAGCAAGAATATCCAGTCGATTAATGTAATTTGGGCTACAGCAGTCTGACTGGAAAAAAAAACCAACACATGCAGACAGGGAATTAATTAAGAAAAGCTATTCCATGTTAAATGTACACTGTACCTTAATCTGAACAAACGTATCTGTGTAGAGAGCCCTTTCGATTTCTTTTATCCTCTAGTAAAGGGAATTCTAGTTAAACGTTGCCAAAAGGAGTTAAGTCACCAGTGGGACAAGGTCTCTGTTCTCTGCGTGGGAGTGGAGCTGTAGGATACGCCGGGACCGGGTTTAGCCCTTGCTCTTGCCTTAGATGTGTGCATAGCAGTTCTCACTGTAGATACTAGCAAGACAACCCCTGCATTAGTAAAATATTGTTAGATTTATACAGCCTAACTGAGGTAATGTGAAATCCAGAGGCAAAAGCAAATTTGCCCCAATTTTACAATCAATCATGTTTTTAATTGATTTACTGCTGCATCATCAGGATGAAAACATCCATACAGCCCTGCAAAACACTCATACCTCCTGCCAGTAAACATTTATTCATGAACATTTTTGGACTGCATCAAGAATTCCTCCCAGGAAAGTCAGTCACAATGAAATGAAATGCAAGCGTACCCATTAATGACCAAATCATAAGGCACAAAATAATACAAAACAAGAGTAATAAACCTCTCCAGGGAATTGCATCATTGTTAACGAAGCAAGTAATCAATAGACCATTGTTTGAAAGCGTTGCTTGTTGCATGACTGCTTAGATGGAGACTTGAGCAACAGCAGCCGCCTGAAAAACGTTGTGCCCTGAAAGTAGCTACTAAGTGAGAATTGTTTGGGAATCCTGAAATCTAGGAGATTTAGGAGGTCTTTTGCTGATGGCAAAGGTTTGCAAATCTACAGTTTTTCTCTCCCAGCAAAGGAGGCAACACACAACCTTCTGCAGCCCCTAAATTCCAGTTTGTGATGTACCAGCAGGAAATGGCAATTTGGGTACCGAGAACGGTGAAGACTTGGCTGTCTGGGACCCCGAGGAGGTGCTCAGATGACCCGTTTGTGCTGATGTCTGTGCTTCCACCGATCTTCGTGATGGTTAGAGGAGGCAGGCCAGGGCAAAGCAGGAAAAGTGGCACACAGGGAGCCGTGGCCAGGGATGACACAAGGGATTGCAGTGCCTCATGCTGCTCCCAGAATTGAGGGTCTCTCAACCAAGGGTTCCTCCTCTCATAGGAAGAGAAGCAAGAAGGACAAGAGCTGGGATGAAACACCAGCTCAGTCTTTCTGTTTGTCTGTCTGCTTGCCCTTCCATTTGCCTTTCATCAAAGGAAAACATGCCTGTTTCACCCTGGGAGCCAGCTGCGGAGGTTTCCTAACACCAATGCATTTGGCCTGAGTCAAGGCAGCTCCTTGTTTCAAGTCTCTGGGGCTTTCTTCTGGGAAGCTGGAGTTGTTAATAACATGTCTGGCTTTCCCAGCTTTCGGGGTGGTCACATCGGGTGGCAAGTGACAGGGCTTGTCACCGTTTGTAAATGTCAAGCGGGGAGCAGGGAGGCCACGTGTCAGGGTTCAGGGGCAGGTAGGTATACTTTGCCTCCCACCGTCTTGTAAACTGTCCAGGCTTCTTTCATCTCCCCAGCGGGGTTTCCAGCCGCGGACGTGCCTGAGACCTGACAAAGCGGTGACAGCCCTGCTGCAGGGTGCTTGGATACACGGCAGAGTGGAGAGGGGATTTGCAGGGATGTTTTTGCGGTAGGGCAGGATGGAAATAAGGGATTGGGGGTGTTGGCATGGGCTTGCTTTGGCAAAGCAGGTGTCACCCCATACAGTAGCACCCCACACTACTGGTCCTGCTTCCTGCACTGGGTGTTTTCCAACAGAGCTTTGCTTTTGCAGTGCCAGGAGCAGAGCTCTGTAAAACACCTGCCTATCCATCTGAAAAGTAATGCACTGTGTTTTCAGTGCTGATGTCTAACCACATGGGAAACACCTGCTGTGAGTGCCTGCTCACAGAAAACTTTCAAGATAAATTCCCCATCACTCAAGAAATGAGCCTTTGCTGGGTGAAACTTCATCAGCAAAAAGCTCATCCCAAGCACCTGGATCCTGGCTTTGATCCACGTCTGGAAGATGCACATCAGCGAGGACACCCATTCCCCAAACTGACTGTCTGGGACCCATATTTTCGTGTCTCAGGGAAGTCTTTTGGCTTTCCAGGACCTGAGCAAAGGAAAGGAATTGCCATAGCAGGTGGTACTTGGACCCAGAGCAGTTTATGGGCAGCACAGTCTGTACTCCAGCGTTATACACATTCTTTTGGAGATTAAAGACCTAGCACTTAAGCCAGGTGTGTTAGCCTTAAGTAAAAGAGCAGCTCCATTGGCTTCAGGGGGATGGCACAGGATTTAAACTCTGCATGTGTTTAAGCACCTGGCATACTAGCCTTTCTCTCTAGTGCACTTCTTACTCCCCTGGGCTTAATTTCGACTCCTTCCGCTTTATAGTCTGTGGCCTCTGCTGTAAATTCAGAGAGCCAGGGAACTGATTTTTAAAAAATATTTTCTGCTTGAAATATTGCAAGTAAAGAGCAGATGAGAATATATATCAGTTAAATGCTTTTTTTAAAGGCATATATGACATTACACGACACACTGGATTCTAAAATTAAGTAGAGTAGCAAGGAACCCCCAGCTGGAATTTCCTAAAATATGGCTTTCCTCCTCCAAAACCACTTTTAATTTTAAGTGCTGACTTTCCTGACCCAGAATAAAGTTACAGGCTATGTTTACTAGCCAGCATAGAAAGGAATTGCTCCTTTATTGCATTCCAAGCGTGCAAGCCACTGAAAATCAATATAACAAAGTAGGAAAGAAAGAATAAGAGCGTACCCCTACATGCCCCCCCACCCCCTCCCCGGCATGCACAGACAGACACATCCATAGACCTGTCTCTTTCCTCCCCACCATGACAGGTAATGGCCCTTTCTAACCTTAGAGGCTGGCAGTGAAGAAAGATGAAGTTTGTCACATTGTTCCTGAGCAGTAAGTTGTACAGCTAGGTCACCTCCGATTTTTAGCCAGTCAGTCAAGGCTACCTTTCCACGAGCGGCACACAGCTGCCATTCCCCAACAAATAGTAAAATGATGAGTCCGTGTCACAGCAGAGGACACCATCTAAACTCCTGGTATCCCCTTCGGTTTGGTAACATGATGGGAGATGACAGGGACATGAGACGGAGCTGATGAGAGCCAGGAATCTCTGTAACAGGTCTCCTCGTGGAGGTGGCAAGGGGCTGACCTCTGGACATTTCAGAGACACAGGGAGCCGTGAAGAGGTGGAAGGTCATGTCTAAAAACTGCTACTCCAGGGCAGGGGGCTGGGAGAAGGAGGCTGATCACTACTTGATGCCAGAGCCTGAAGGCAGACAAGATGCTGCAGGAGCAGCGGTGACCCAGGAGACGTCTTCCAGACAACTCCCTTTCTCAACGCACTTAGTGCTGAAGCAGGAGGAAGAGGAGAAAAAGGAGGAAAGGAGGAATGACTCATTTGTTGATTCTGCATCCGTTGCTAAACTTCCTGCAGAAAGGCTGCACTACTCTTCAAAGAGGTCGCATCCGATGTTTGGTAACAAGGATCCTTTTGATTTCTGTGTGGCTTGCAGACTTGTTTGTGGGAGAAATGCATGGTCCTGTCTGCTGCTTTGGGATTTATTTAAGTGCTGCTCTTTCAACACCAAAGCAGAGGTCCAGCGCCAAAGCAATACTCCCCTCTCTGTTCCCATGGCACAGTCTAACGGGAGGCTGTGATCTTTAAGAACAGATTTTGTTTGCTGGAGGGGTCCTGAAAGTGTTTTTATCCCATGACAGTGTGCCGGTCAGATGTTTTGTGAAGCATACATCAGCTTCAGGGTTAGCAGAAATCACTGAGTGCTAAAATTTGTCACGTGTGGGAAGTTAATGTAATTGGCTCTGCCACCTAAAAGTTTTTCTGCCACATAGAGTTTTTCTTCCCCTGGTAATGCAGATGAAGGAGAACAAAAATGCAGAGCCCTGATTATCTGGCACTGTGAACTGAAGCTGACCCAAGATGAAGTCTCTGCAAGACCAGCAAACCCACCCTATCCTGAGTGGTTCAGATCTGCCCTAAAATACGTCCTAGGATGTACCTCTAAGTGATGCAATCCCTGCGAGTCCTCAGCAGCCATAGCCTTGCCTGCAGCCTGACAACTTCATCACCTCCCTCCCTCCCTTTGCTCTCTCTCACTCGTCCTTTGGTGCACGGGGTATTCAGGGTGATGGCTAGTGCCAATGTTAATGGGAATAACACTTGGAGGCTGCTGGAGGGAATCAAGGCCTCTGTCTTCCCAGGCCATCACTGCTTTGCAAGCTCTGGCTCTCACCTTTAATGTGGAGTCAGCTTTCTTGGCACATGGAGGATTCACCCTGTGGGATATTTTGCTGACTTTTCTCTTCACCTTGACTCAGACATGCACGATAGAAATAGCAGCTGTGGACTCCTATGGTTTCAGACCCTGCCCTGTTTCAATTAGAGAGACACACGGGTTTGCAGGGGAGGCTTTCAAGGAGGATTCATGGGTTTCCTTTTGAGTCTTAACACATAGAAAAAAAGAGTTGCACTGAGCTGCCTGTTTCTCCTGAGGACCTACAAGCACCTGGCAAGCAGTCAGTGGTTCTGCTACCCTCTTGTCTGATGGAGGAGCACAGAGTGCGCTCAAAGTGCATCGCTACCCCTTTGCACCAGTCATAGGGACACAGAACAGTTGATATTGGCAAAATCCTTCTCCAAATCTTTGCAGTGAGTTCTCCCAGCAGAAGGACCTAGGGAGAACACCAAGGGGTGAAGGGCATCGCTGAGAAGAAGTAATGCTGGAAAGGCAGAGTGTTTCTCACCTCCACGTCACCTCGTCCTGGTAACTGTGGATAACCGTGCAGACTGGAGCAAGGCTGTTGTAACGACGAGGTGAGCAGCCCAGCTCTGGCATTGAGGAAGAGGTGACCCTGTGGCAGTGAAGAGCATTGTCTCAAGGCTTGCGGGAAAGTACTGTCTCCCACATATCCTGCTTCAGCCCTTAGGCAACGCTTTCTCAGCACAGGTACATCAGATCCTGGTGTGGAGCTGGGCAGAAGCTAATTTGGCCGCCCATCACCTGCTGCTGCTGCAGAGGAGATGGGAAAGAGCTGGGAGGGCAGTAGGTGATGCCTGACAGCTGAGCACTCCTTGATGATGATGCTTACACCATGGCACACTCAGCCTTAGGATATCTTTGTGTCCTGGAAGGTGTCTCAGAAGCACACAGCACAACCTGAGAAGCACACCATCACCTAAAAAATGAAACCATTTCCATAGTTTTTTAGAGGTGCTCTTGTTACTGAAGCAAGAGTCTTCTCCTTGTCCTATTCCTACACCTCCCTCACTAGGCTGAAGGGAAATAGTGCAGATCACCTTCCAAGATAAGCATCATCCTCACGCATGAGAGAGAGAGGAAGAGAGGAGATGCTAACTGCAAAGACGTGGAGTTAGGGGAAACTCAGAGTTTGCTGGAAAAGTAGAGAGAATTAATTTTGTATTTAGCCAGTCTTTTTTCTTTTTGCCTTTAAAGAATTGACATGAAACTATTATAAAAAAAGTCAAGCTAGCATCTTCCCTGAGACACTCAGCACTTGGCCCTGGGGAAAGTCTGTGTGCTGGCCCGGAGGAAAGGCTGTATGCTCTGCAGCCTCCCACGAGGAACGTAACCGTCGATGAGAGGTAGTGCCTGCTAGCGGGTTGCGGCAATGATAGGGCTTAGAAACCAATCAGGATTTTCACAGCAATCTCAAGCTGTTTGAGGCCTTGCCCTCTGCTGTCATGTGCACACTTGAGATGTTTTTGCTTTCTTGTTCAATAAATACCCAGTTTTCTAGACCTTAGAAGTGTAACAAAGTTTGAAAGTGACCCAAGTTCAAGCTAAAGGCTCAGTAGGAGACAAATAAAGGAACCTCAAATCTATTATTAAATAAGTAAAACCTCACGATGTCTTTAAGTCTGGCTTACATTTTCTGAGTCCTTGAAGCTGCTAATAAACACCAAGCAAATGGCTGGAGCTTTGATCCTCAGCTCTGGTAATACTTGTGAAAATATTCAGAAATATACTCATCAATATTTGGAGACTATGGAAAATTCTCCGCATTTTCAAGTTTGGGCAAGATTATGTACAGGAAGGGTTTTGCAAAGTCGGGTTGTATTGGTCTGGTTTTGGTAGTGGGGGGACTGCAGGGGTTGTTTCTATGAGAAGCTACTGGAAGCTTCCCATATATCTGACAGATCCAATGCCAGCCAGCTCCAAGACGGACCCACCGCTGGTCAAGGACAATCCCACCAGCAACAGTAATAGTGCCTCTGTGACAATATTCTAAATAAGGGCGGAAAAAAGCCTACTGCAGAGCAGCAGCCAGAAAAAGGAGTGAGAATATGTGAGAGAAACAACTCTGCAGCCACCAAGGTCAGTGCAGAAGGAGGGAGAGGAGGTGCTTCAGGTGCCAGAGCAGAGATGCCCTGCAGCCCGTGGTGAAAACCATGATGAGGCAGGCTGTCCCCCTGCAGCCCATGGAGATTAATGGTGGAGGAGATATCCATCTGTGGCCCATGGAGGACCTCAAAGGATGCTGTGGCCCCAAGGGAAGCCCTCACTGGAGCAGGTGCCTGACAGGACCTGTGGACCTGTGAAGAGAGGAGAGGAACACACACTGGAGCAGGTTTTCTGGCAGGATCTGCACATTAGAGAAATCTGTTCCTGAAGGACTGCTCCCTGTGGAAGCTATCCACACTGGAGCAGTTTGCGAAGAACTGAAGCCAGTGGGAAGGAGCCATATTGGAGAAGTTTGTGGAGGACAGTGTCCCGAGGGAGAGACCCCACAGTGGAGAAGGAGAAGAGTGTGAGGAGGAAGGAGCAGCAGAAGCAATGTGTGATGAACTGAATGCAACCCCCATTCCCTGCGCTGCTCAGGGGGAGGAGGTAGAGAAATCAGGAGTGAAGTTGAGCCTGGGAAGAAGGGAGGGATGGGGAGAAGTTGATAGAGTGACTACATCAGTGGAGAAGGGAAGAGCTGTAGATGTTGTCTATCTGGACTTCTGTAAGGCCTTCGACATGGTTCCCCACAACATCTTACTCTCTAAATTGGAGAGATATGGACTTGATGGGTGGACTGTTTGCTGTATGAGGGATCGGTTGAGTGGTTGCACCCAGAAAGTAGTGGTCAACAGCTCAAAGTTCAGTTGGAGACTGGTAACAAATGTTGTCCCTCAGTGATCTGTACTGGGACCAGTACTGTTTGGTCTCTTCATCAATTACACAGACAGTGGGATTGAGTGGACCCTCACAAGTCTGAAGATGACACGAAGCTGAGTGGTGCAGTTGATACACCTGAGGGATGGGATGGCACCCACAGGGATCTGGACAAGCTTGAGAAGTGGGCTCATGTGAATATCATGAAGTTCAAGAAGACCAAGGGCAAGGTCCTGCACATGAGTCAGGGCAATTCCCGATATCAATACAAGCTGGGGGGTGAAGGAGCTGAGAGCAACCCTGCTGAGAAGGACTTGAGGGTACTAGACGTGAGTCAACAAAGTCCTCTCACTCTACTCTGCTCTGGTGAGACCCCACCTGGACTATTGTGTCCAGCTCTGGGGCCCCCAACATGAGAAAGACATGGACCTGTTGAAGTGGGTCCAGAAGAGGGTCACAGAGATGATCAGAGAGCTGGAGGTCCTCTCCTATGAGGACAGGCTGAGAGAGCTGTTGTTGCTCAGCCTGGAAAAGAGAAGGTTCTGAGGAGACCTTATTGCAGTCTTTCAGTACTTAAAGGGGGCCTACAGGAAAGATAGAGACAAACTTTTTAGTGGGTCCTATAGTGATAGGACAAGGGGTAACATTTTTAAATTTAAAGAGTGTAGATTCAGACTAGATATAAGGAAGACGTTTTTTACTATGAGGGTGGTGAAACAGTGGCACAGGTTGCCCAGAGAGGTGGTAGATGCCCTATCCCTGGAAACATTCAAGATCAGATTGGAGGGGGCTGTGAGCAACAAGATCTAGTTGAAGATGGCCCTACTTATTGCTGGGAGATTGGACCAGATGTCCTTTGAAAGTCCATTCCAACCCAAACAATTCTGTGATTTTATGATTCTATGATTCTGTGAAGGCATTTTAAGATTTGGTTTTATTTAGCATTATTCTAGTCTTACTTGATTGGTAATAAATTAAATAGATTTCCCCAAGTTGAGTCTGTTTTGCTTGTGGCAGTAATTGGTGACTGATCTTTTCCTGTCCTTATCTCAACCCATGAGCCTTTTGTTGTAGTTCTTCTCCCCTCCTGTCTGGGTGAGGGAGGGGAATGATAGAGCAACTTGTGATAGGACAATTTGGTGGGCACCTGGCAGGGTCAACCCAACGCACAGGATCAGATGCTTATATTATTTTTCACATCTCTAACATGGAGTCAGTCAGAAAAAGTAACAGAGGAGTCTTAGGTGGAAAGTTTGAGTGGAAGTAAGGAAGAAACTTTTCACCAAAACACAGCTCTCCTTCTCCTTATTATTTCAACTGTTGACCAATGATTAAAAAAAAAAAATCTTCCTCACAGTCTTCAACATTGCTTTACCTTGCAATCCATTTTTTGAAGTGGCCTAAATAAAATGCATAGTCATGGTCATACATGACCTCAACCTACAGACACCCAAAATATAGCTCCTAGTCATAATTTACTTCCTGAAGAGTATGATGATTTAACCAATCAGTCCTCCTGACCGAATCTCAACACAGACCAACACCAGTTTCACTACAGCTATCATAAGGACCATGTTGTAAAGTAATTATGGCCAAATGCAAACTCTGAAAGTCCATGAAATGACTTTCAGCTTGTTGAAGCATTTTGCACGTATTAATTAAACTTTAGATCACCTGGCTTAAATCAGAATAGCAGAACTACTTCAAAACTAACTTTGAAGTTTGCCTGCTGTGAGCAGAAGGCTGGGCTGCATGTCCTCCAGAGGTCCATTCAGACCAAAAATTCACAATTTCATGAAAATGACACAAAAATATTGTAACCTGGAAAGTTGCTTGCAGAGACAGAGACACTGGGAGTTTCTTGCTACAGGCCACATTATTCTTCAAGAGCTAGAGACTGACCACCATAGTCCTGCCTCACTGTCGGCCATCCCCATCGTTCAAATGCCAGAAAGTGCCCCTGACTCTAGCTTGGAGACACGAGCTGTCTCTCTGCTGAACAACTGCGTTACTTTCAGAGGAAGTAAAAGCATGAAGTGTGTGAAGGTCTCTCTGTCTGAGCAGATTTGTATGACCAGTTCTGTTAGCAATCGCGCATCTCTGGCACGCCTGGGTAGTTAGATGCTCTTCAAAGATTTGCAGTGGGCAGTTTTAGCCATGCATCTTTTCATCTTTTATAGCTACACTCCTTATGTTGGAGCCATTAGCAATATCTCTAACCTCCCTTTCAATCATGTTTTACGGTGCCTGTTCAGTGCATTGAGGTACCTTTTATAGTTGAGATGACACTTTCATTATAAGCTGCTGTTTTCAGTGGTTTATAACTTTCCCCCAAAATTACCTTTGGGGGTTGAAATTTTCTCACACTTCCTTATTCACAAGCCAGTAGCGAATTTATTTAGAAAGTTGAAAGATAATCTCCACAGCTATTTTGGAGTAATCAAAATTTAGGAAAGAAAAAACCCAAAGAAAAACCTATCCTATTATTGATCATTAAAAAGAAAAAGTGCATATGTATTTTCAGCCTCCTCTAACACAAAAACTTCAGTGGATACAGGCTCCATGAGACACCTGTTAATTGTGACTCAATTTAGGCAAAGAAAAAAATAAATACAATGAGAAATCATAAACCGCTCAGATACAGTGCAATCCTCATAATAAGAGATGGAAAATGTGCTTATAGCTATTGGGGAATGAAGGACCCATTCTGCTGGCTTTAGTATTTTGAGTTTCCTGAACTTTGTGCAGTGGGCCTGTACTATAGCAGCAATAAATGCCTTCTAAATTCATAAGCCAGACAGTTATAACCACTCAAAAAATATATAGGCAAATGCAACTAAAGTATTTATCTACTGTTCTGAACGTATTTACTCACTTTTCAGTATAAGTGTGTTCCAGCTGGTCCTTGATAATAGTTGATGCCAATTATTTTCAGACTGAAGAACAGTGGTCACAGTATGGGCATATGCTGTTACCAATTGTGTTTACTTTCCTTTTAAGGAAAAGAAAATGCATATTGTCTTGTTTCCTTCTCAGTGCTTAAACCCCTTCTTTGGATGTGTTTTCTTGTTTGTGTGACAGAGCCTTTCATCTGAAGACCTAAACACTATCAAAGTCAGGCTGCTGGGCAAGATGGACACCTGCTTTGATGTAAATGGAAATAATCTTCACAACAAACAGGTAGATATTATTATGTCCACTGCAAATCTACCTGGGCTTCTTTTAGGTATATATCAAGAGGAAAATAAATATGGAGACAGATTCAGTTTAGATTATTCTCCATGGATCTGCTCCAACGTTGGCTCCAGCCAGTGGGTCCCTTTTCATTGGCTTTAATGGCTTTCCAATCAGGCTCTAGGGTCTGATTTTATGTTCAATGACCCAGTTGTTCATGATGAGGTTTCAGCAATTTCAAAGTAGCTGGAATTGCCGAATAGTTTTAGATATAAATGGTTCACTTCCCTCATCAATTTTACAAAAGCAGCTCCACCTACAGGATCCCCCAAATGAGCGGGAGTTAAGCATCTCCTGCAAAAGGGTCTCTAAATGCGTGCTTGAGCTCTTTAAATTTGCATTAGCCTTCTGTTAGGATTCCCCTGTGCATTTTAACCTGTGCAGTACTGTCTTAAACAGCATATCCTTCAGACTTGCAGTAGTATCTCTTTAATACAACTAAACCCAGAAAACACCACTTCGAGTCTAATATATTAATTCAGGGAACTCTTAACTATACCCCTTTTGAGCAAAGTACTTAACTACTTTATTTTCATTTCCAATGAAAGAAAACTTGAGCAAACACACTCACTTGAAGTTAGGTAGAGCTGAATGCTCTCAGCAGCCAGATCCAAACTGAATGAAGCAAAAATCTTTTCCCCCACACCAGAGGTCACAAATAAGATGATGATTTCTCTTTAAAAGGCGAGTTACTTCATCCTGCAGTGTGATATGCTGTATTTAACGCTTCATTTTAAGCTGCTTTGAGCTCAAATGAATATAAATACCCAATGGTCATTCTCTTTATTAAACTGGAGCTACACAAAGGACTAATAATCTGGTTGTCTTGTTGTTCAGTCTAATTATAGTAGAGAGTATGAGGAATCCCATGAGTTTCCTAACTTTGGATGAAAACAATTAGTCTGCAGGTTTCCTTTTTTGGCTTTTATTATCATTATTGCAATTAATAAACTTCATCTTACACTGCCACAGTCTACAGAAGTGCAGACTGCAAAAGCAGGGGAGAAAAGAGAAATGAGGTATTCTGTCTTTTTCACTTGATTTCTATTTTGCTTTTTGGATAAGATTTGTTTTGTATATTAGGGCAGTGAGCTCAAAGGCTGGATCCTGGGTAAGGATATTAAAACAAAATGCTCAAAAATGTTTTTTGTAATGGAAGCTGCTGTCAACATTTCTCAAGAATAGGCCAAGCACAAACCTTGAAGAGGGGCCCTAGGGAGTGATTTATAGTACGGACTGATACAGTAAACGCAATTTATTTTAATTAAGGCGATGGCTTATTGCATAATTCACATTGCGCTGGCTGAAATGACCGCACCAGGCAGTTTTGGAGAATTACAAGCCGTTCTCATAAATTCCATTAACTGTAATGCAGCAAATGTTGCAGGAAACAGAGTTTCATCAAAACACATAAATGCAACATTCCTACTTCTCACAAATTTACACCAAAACTAATTCTGCAGTATGTCTTCAGCTTTTAGCTCCTATATATTAAGAAGTATAGTTTTTCACTCCCTTTCCCTGATACATTCAAGAAACCTGCAAATATGATCAGCATTCTAAACACCCAGCCAAATGCTTAAGAGGCAAGAAACAGCCCTGCTGCAAAGGAGGTAAATAGATGCCCAAGCCCATCCAGCTGATCATGATCCCTGGACCTGAGGAGGATGTGATGTTGATGTGCTGCAACCTACAAGGCACCAACAATAGCATAATTTTGAAAACCGTTTGCTGTTTTTATTTGGGAGAGAGTGTTCAGCACAACTTGAGATGCCTGTGCTATATAGAGAATGAGCACACCAAGTTGATTCACTCCAGCTTTGACTTTTGTACTCTCAAGTTTAGGAGTCCGCAAAAAAAAAGCCTGTGTGATTATGCAATTAAAAAGAGAGTTAAGAAATCGCGAAACAGAGATACAGTTGTGTAGAATTAAATTTGCCTCGGTCAGCCTAATATTGGCATTATCAATTGTCTTCAGAGACAATATTTACCTTCTTTTGATGTCATGTTCTGCTTCTATGACAAATATAAATAAATATACTGTCCAGCATATATATGGTATAGTATATACATAGAGAGTGTATGTTATTATATATAGTATGAATAGAGCTAGAAAGAACCTAGTGATCTGGAAAAAAAGGGTGCCATTTAGTTGTTAAATATTTACTATTTCAAATGAGTCATTCATTGCACTCCAGTCCCAGAAAGCTGCAAAAATCATATACTTGCAAGAAAACAACAACAACAAACATCTTACTACATTATGAGGTAATTAAAGAGAGAAGGGAAGAAAGAAGAGAAGAAATATCTGGGATCAGCACTGGAATTCACGATTAGACATAACCATTGTGTATATTTCCTCAGTAAAACAATGATAACTCAAATAAATGTGAGAATCTGATTCCTGATACCCTGTCATGGATTTAACTCACTTAATACTAGCTACCTAAAATATACATGTCCATTCTGTCTATAAGCAGAAGCTATAGGTTTCCAGAGATCTATTTACAATCTGAGGATAGGATTTTAAAACAAACAGGGTGAGCCATTCATGCTAACCAACAGAGGAGGGAATTTAGATGTGACCTTTTCCTGTAAAGATGCAAAGCATAGTTAATGTCATAGGAAAGCTGCTTTTCAAACGTTGGTAGCTGCTGCAACCTGCTGTGAACATTTTAAAATGTGACAGCCCTGGATGCATGGCTGCTAATGTCAACAGAAAAGCTTTTGAAGTCTTCAGTGAATGTGGGCAATCCCTAGACCGCAGTGGCCAACTGCTTGGTCCTGAGCTACGGTGAGTTGGTAGAGCTCCAGCCAACTGTATGGTTGGCATGTATGGTCTACTGTATGGTGGTG
The DNA here is from genome assembly GCA_013400135.1 of Rhinoptilus africanus. Lineage (NCBI taxonomy): Eukaryota > Metazoa > Chordata > Aves > Charadriiformes > Glareolidae > Rhinoptilus > Rhinoptilus africanus. Next base: position 113,740 of record VXBO01003376.1, read on the forward strand.
GAAAAAAGCAGTGAGGTACATGTTAGACTTTCTCAATAGCTTTTTGTGAAACAAACCAGTGGAACTTGCTGAAGCTAAAATTTCCACCTTGTCCGGGCATCCAGTGGCATTGCCAGCCCAGCACCATCTGCCAGTGGTGCTCTATGGGCACACTCAGCAATTGCCTTCTGCCAGGGGTAACTGCGTCACCCCAGAGCCAGCCCTGGAACTCTCCAGCAGACCGACAGCATGGACAGATGGAGAGCTTGACTCCAACACACCTTTGAGCCTACATCTGTGTAAACAAAAATGTTTCAAGCAAAAATGATAAGCTTGCAATGCCCATGTTGAGCTTCAGTTTTCCCTTCCCACTGGCTAATGAAACAACCCTCCGTATTGTGTTCCTTCTTCCTTTGGTGCTTGCCTTATCTATTTATTTTGTTCTCTGCGTGAGCACACAGACCTCTTCTCTGTATTTGAGCAATGCCACGATCTCAATTTGAGGAGGGAGAAGAGGCAGATTTAGGTGCTGCCCATCTACAGAGGAATGTCAATTTATAAGTTGGTGGCTGTGCTCTTTCCTTCCCCTCCCACTATGCTGCCTGTGACATGGTGTTATCAGTTTCCCTCTTGTTCTTTCTTTTGGAGCATCGTAAATATAACAGCAAGCCAGAGCTGCTTTTGAGCAAAGTTCCTCACTGCATTATACATGAGTTTGGAAACAAGAGGAGTTTGTTCTGAGTCCCACTTAGCCTCCTGAACTTTCGCAGGTGAATTTCAGGCCTATTTGGCTGGCTAAAGCTGAAGTTTGAATTATTGAAACAACAGGGGGGCGCTTTGGATCTCTTCTGCCGGGAAGGCTGAGGGAGACAGCATTTTATTTTCAGCCTTATTAAAACTTCTCTATAGAGAGGAAGTCGATCTTTTCAATTGCTCTTAATCTCCAGAGAAATCTCCCACTGATCCCTAAAATGCCGAACTTGCAATCCTGGAGCAGTTTTTAACCTGCAGCACTGGAATGTTTCTAATGTTTCCAATACTGCTTAAATGCATCTCCTTTTGCCGATTACCCTGCTGTGGCTGGATGCTGCCAAAGCCTACTACGTGTTAATTTCCACAAGGACAATACTTGCTGTCCACAGACTTGTGGGACAACCTGTACCAATCTGTGATAAGTGCTGGACCCTCCAGTCCCCAAGTATTTGATAGGGATGCTGAAAGTATGAGCCTGCAACACAGTTTCGGGCCCTTGGCTCTCAGAAAGGAGACTCATATCGCCTAACTTTGGGAATGGGATTCAGCTCCTGGCTGTGCACATCTACTTCGGACAAGTATCTTTGTTTTTATGCGGCTGTCTCCAGGTTTTGACAGACAGATCAGCCACATGTCCTACAGCAAGGTGTCACGTTCTTCTGCAAACTGCTGTCTGGAAGGGAGCCCCTGAGCCCAGGCAGGCGGTGCGGTGGCAAAGGGAAGGAGCAGGAAGACAGAGCAGCAGCACTCCTGGGAGAGGCTGGGAACCGGGAGAAAACTTCCCGCGATGTGGGAAGGATTCTTCTCCTGCCTGCGATCCTGCGATCCGAAAGAGCGGGCTGAGGCAGGGGTTCCGCTGGGATGAGATGTTCCGCCTGAGGGGATGGAAGTGGGGGAGGAAAGGGAGGGGGGCGACTTGTCAGCAGCTGAATCAAAATGAGTTTTGCGAAGACAAAAGACAACATCCCGTCCAGTAATCTGAAGACATCAGCTGAGTTTTACCTGCACTTTTAACGTGTGCCGTTTAAAGATGATGAGCGCGAGATTAACAGCCTTTGTTTTCAGATTTTAGCTGCCTCCGTTCCCTGGCCTGGGGTGATTCTTTATCTCAATTGCCAGCTTTGCATGTCATTCAGTTCAACTTAATCGCAAGGATCCACAAATCAAGCGATTTCAGGCTGGGGGCTCTGCCGTACAAAGCCTTTGCACGTCAGCAAATAGGATTTTCTTGCACTTCCTCACGGACTTAACAAAGACATTTGCTCTCAGTTTACAGAATTTACATAGTGCAATTTGGACATTTCACAGTGCTGTTTGCATGAGGATCCTTTTGAAGTCAGAGAGCTCGGATGGCCTATATAAGTGAATAGGGATTAGTACTGCACGTACAAGTTGCATCCAAGTTGGAAAGCTACTAATTTAATGACCAAGCGGTTGAATCAGATTCGGAGTCAAGATCCTCATCTGATTTTAGTGGGTGGAAGTCTTGCACGCTTAAAGGTTACACAAAGAATTCCACCAACAGAAAATTACACTTACTATGTTATTAAGAAATATTAGGTTATTAAACTGAGTTGCCATGAAACATTCACCATGATTGCTGCATTTATCCTCAGATCTTCATGCAAAATACACTTCGGTACACATGGTTTGCCAGAACGTTCAAAAGTGGGAGAAAACATGGATGTGAAAACATTGTCAAATTGGACTCCGTTGCCTCTCAGTAGTCATCGTACACTTCAATGAGCTTTGCAGACCCTAGGGTACATGGAACACAGCTGGCTGAGAGTTTGTGGAGTCTTTTTGTCAGATACTATATTTAAAGGAGAGAGGAAGTCTATATGAAAATTTAAATTATGTGTGATTTTGGATTAAGGAACGGTGACTAGTCTTAGCTAAAAATATTGCCCTTCTTGGAGCAAATGTTTGATCCTGGGTCAAACTGCAATGGTTGGTGAATTCTTGTTTCAAAGTAATACTTAAATTTTTATCTAGATTTCTAAAAGGGCATAAATGAGTTAAATAATCCCCCCATTAAACATAAATGTATATCTCATGTAAGAAGTACATTTTGCATTGACCCAAAATTTAAAAAAAAAAAAAAAAAGCCAGACTCGCTCTAGAGAGTACTCTCTTATGTTCAGGGGATTCATATCATTTTAGCAGAAATAAGCAGAGAGATGTAAACCACAAAGACTTTCAAGCCTTCTGATCCAGCATTATTATGTATCCAGCAGAGATCAATGCCTCACAGAAAAGTGTAAAATCCCCTGAAATGCCCCATTAAAGACTACACATTTGATAGCGATTAGTATATGGATGTCTGAGGTTCCACCTCTTCTCCTTGTTACTAGCCCCATTTAATGTGATGTTCCCCATATGGACTGCTGGGGTCACATGAATTTATACAGAATTACAGTGGAGAAAAGTAGAGAAGATGACTATATCCCAAAAAAGCCTGTAGGTTGCTTTGCTGTCTATCCAGTGGAGGCCCTATTTTTCTTTCAGGATTAATTGCTCTTGCCTAAAAACTCAGTTCCTTCTGGGGTAGTTATGGTAACGTTTCACACCAGCAAAACCAAGTGTTTAGGGCAGGATGAAATTGTGGTTTCTTATCCATTTGCTGTGGTTTTGTGGTGCTGAATGGGTATGTAGATAGGCATAACGGACCCTCCAAATTGGAATTTGGCTATGGAAAAGGCTTTAGCTATTGCAGCCTTCCCCAAAGTGCCATGTTATCTATAATAGCCACACGCTTATGTTTATAGGCTGTAGGCTGTGCCAAGGAATTAGACACTGAGCTATTTCACTGGAGCTATGAAAACTGCTTTCTCCAAAGTTGGAAGCTTCATTGCTTGTAATCATCTGAGATCAAAGGCAGAGAAGATGGGTTTATTGTTGCTTCTTGGTGTCTTGGAGAGTCCTGACATTTTATTCAGGTAGGCTGATTTGTCTGTCCCTGATGACATGTGTAAATAGCTCATCAGAACTCATACTACACTGTGTAAATGAATGGAGGAGCGATACAGGGAATTTCTGTCAGGATGAGAAAGCCCAGCATGTCTGATTATCACTATTCCACACCAAACACCTCTTTCACAGATAGTGGACTGGAGATGGAAGAAGAGATACAACACTTATTTAAGTGGATGCATAGGAATCAAAACCTCCCTGCCCTATCCAGAGCTTTAAAAANGAAATGGGGAAAGGTGGGAACAGAAATGCTTTGCAATGACCTAATTTCTGAACGCACATCCCATCTTCCCTGAGCAAAGGATGTCAACCCTTTTCTTCTCCTTTTCCCTTGCTGAGTGATAATTTCCCTCCTAGTGCAACAAATGTGGATGCAATCACCTTTCATAACCGATTGAGTCTACAGGCCCCATTTCATGGCTGCTGAAGTAAAAAGAGTGGCATTGCTCTGCTCTACTCTCCCACAGAGACAGCTGAAGCCTCGGTAGTCCCATCGCACCATCGGGCTTGTCAGCATAAAACCCCATCCCTCAGTGGTTTCCTCTCACTCTATAACTGAAGCGAGCTGAGAAAAACTCGCGTTTCCCAGTTCAGAGTGGTTTTGCCAGGCAATCTGAGCATATTTGGGATGAGCTTTCCTGAAATCAATCTGTCCTGCTCTAAGCACAGAGGTGCATTCGTGGCCACTGCAAGAGAAGCTGCTGGTAGATAAATCAAAGCTGCTGCCATAAAAGAGACATCCCACTCTCTGAGCTGCAGAGCACTCTGTCCTGTGACTTCGCTGCGTGTGTGCTTTAAGGAAAAACAAAATTAAACATTACACAGGCTGCAAACACGGATGCATGCTCAAGCACTTACACGCTGCACGGAAAAATAGCTACACACATACATACATGCCCACAGTCCACCTTGCCAAAGCTGGTAGCAAAGACCATTTTCCGAAGAGTTTGCATACCTCCTAGCGAGAAGCCTGTTTTGTCTTTGAGAAAAGTACCTTTTCTTTTACAAATAAGGGCTATTCATTTAAGCTGTTTTTTGAGGTGTCAAACATAAAAATGAGATGAGACGTCAATCGGGGCCCACGGGGATGGGGAGGGGAGACAGAGAGCCTGAAAAATGCTTCCAACGCAGGCAGCTTGTTTAAGCACAGACCATGTTGCAGCCAGCTGGATCTTTGGAGAAAAAGATGAATTTCTACCCATTTAAACATGAATAAGGTGAGATAAAGGGAGGGGGGAAATCCATGAAGGTGAAGAGCCTTTTTTTTTTCTCTTTCTCCAGTTGTGATGGATGATTTCAGCCTAAAGTACTGAGCCTCCCAGTGAACAAAATATCTACAGCGATTTTGATAAATAAATGCTTAGACCTTGCTGTTGCCATCTTGATGTTGGAGAGAAAGAATTCTACACTTTGTAGTGTGCGGGTTTTTTTTGCACAGGGCTCAGAAGGAGCAAGGCTGGGACAGACCTTCTGCCACTCTTGCATTAAGAAAAGGAATGTACTCTTGGGCATCATTTCCCACTGTTTGCTTCACTATACAGGGAAAACTGGAGCACCCACAGAGGATACTCTCAAGATGAAAAAAAGTCAGACTTAGGATGGCATATGAAGCTGCCAAGTGCTCAGGAAAGGGAAGGAAATGGGCCACTTTGCCCTACTGACTTCCAATCTTGGCTTCTCTTTCCCCATGTTTTTTAGCATGGTGTTATGGCCTGGCTGATGTGCTGGCTGCCTGCATGGAGCTGTGAGCAAACATCTTTGGAGCAGAAATAAACTCTCAAACCTCAAAATGTTTGTTAGCAGAGACAGGTGTACACAATCCTGGTGAGGATTCGGCTTTCAGGGTTTCTGAGGTGCAAGAGTTCCTCCTGGATGTCTTCATGTATTACATGGGTCGAGGCAGTCCCTGAACTTTTTCTTTCCTTCAGACTGTATCCCCTCACTCAGGGGAGCTGTTTTACCACCTTCTGAAAAATGTGGCTGTTTCTATGGCAGGGTATCAGGGGATCCACTAAAGAGTGTTGCAGTTATGTATGGTTTTGCAGGAAAATAAAGAAAAATATTAAATCCCATAGTACCTGTGATTGGCAAAACACAATATCCCAAGATGGAATATAGCTCAGATCATAAAGAACAGCTTGTACATATGAAAAAAGAAGCCTTTGAGGAACTACCCAGGACTTCTCTTTTATATGCCAGCAAAGTTCCCAGCACTGCACTGGAGAAGTGTGCCAGGGAAGTGGTGTACAGTCATTCACC
>VXBO01003377.1:8747-51026 GCA_013400135.1 Rhinoptilus africanus
TGAAGTGTGCATTGGGCGGAGCCGACGGACAGATCCACATTCGTGTCTGAAGGGAAGAAAGACAAAAGCATTCCTCATTAAATTTCAGTCAAATAGTCCCTGTGTAAAATGGCTACATGCTGCATGAAAGCAGCAAGATAAACTTCATTTCCAGGGAAAAGAAATACCTGGTTAGAAAAAGTAGTTTAAATGAAGCTGGTGTAGAGCATGTGAACGTAATCCTCAAAGCTATTTCCAGCTAGGCCACAGTAATGAGAAAAACTCTTCAACTGAAGAAGTGGGTTACTTTCAAGCTGCATTCCTCTCCCTCTGGATTTAGCCCCTGCTCTTCCCCAAAATACACTATACTTACGGAGCAAAACTAGAAGTTGGGGGTTTTGTTTCATTCTGTGTTTGGTTTTTGTTTCGAAGCAACCGTTTCATAACCCTAATATTCACAAACACGGTTTGCTTTTCAGACAGATGTTGCATTGTAATTCTGTCCAAATGAGTTTGGTTTTGTTTTGGGTTTGTTTTTTTGATTAGGGAACAAAGCCGATATGAGGAAAACCACTGGGGCCACACAAAATCTGTGGAAGTTTTGATGAACTAACTCGCAAAATTGCCCGAAAGCAGTAAGACCGACCACTTGCACTTCCAAGATAAATTCATCAACAACTGCTTTCTACTGCCCTCCCTAGTACGTGTCTCAAAACAAGCCTCAGGCAGACCTTTTCTCATCATCCACCGGAGGGTTGAGGTCTAACAAGCTCCTGGGGAGGGAAGTGAGAAAAGAGGGGCAAGACAGCGGGGACCTGCACACGCACGAGCCCCCTCTGCCCACGAGCCCACGCTCAGCCAGACTCTGCAAAACCACATCGAGGTGTCAGAATGTTGCTAAAGAACCTAAAAGCATGGCCTGAAATGCAGCTTGTTAAAGAAGAGATAAGGGAAAAAAAAACACCCACACATGCCAGCGGAAAATGATGGCCCCAGAAGGTCAAATACTGCCCAGAGGAAAAAAATGTTGGCTATTACGCAATATGAAATAAATTAATCGAGGCCAGAGAAAGAGCAGCTGCTATGCAGATGGCACTTTCCACATCTTGACTGCCAAACCGGACAACTCAGGACTCTTTTATTTCCGTTAATCTTCTTGGGCAATGATGGGCTGCAGCAAGCAATTTAAACAGTCACGTCCCAGCATCCTAGGAGTCTATGGAGAGCCTATGGAAAACGATGGCTCTGGGGTTAACTAAGCCACAATTCTGATGAAAAGCAGATGCCATTTAATTATTGGGGGAGGCTTCCACTAATTATAACCCGTGGAAGTATATTTTATAGTACACCAAAGATCAGAATTAACAAGAGCCCAAGGCTAGTAGTACACACAGTTCCTCCCATGCCATTAAAATTGTAGGAGTGGGAAGAGAATCAGGCCACTTCAACAAAAAGAGCCATCATTGCTGTTGTTACAGTAAGTCCTGCATCTTGATATAAAGAGCAGTACCGCCTTCGTTCAGGCTCCTCTTCTACTTGCCTGTGAGACCTCCTTCACCAAAAAAAAAATTTTTCACAAATTAAATCTGTGTTAATCCAAAAGTTTCTTCCCTAGCCTTCACCCCTGTGAATAGAGTACCATTCCTGACTAAACTACAACACAGTCTTTGGCAGCCGATTTTTTTTATTTTTAAAACTGTTTCTGTACATTTAAAACATTTTCTGTACATAGGAGCCCCTGAATTACGCAACAGGATCTTGGTTAAAACCTAAGAAGTACAAACATTTTTTTCCCCTGTCTGCATGGTGATTGTAAAGGCACATAAACCACGAGCTTCTTTAAGCTGTAAGTTCCCATTCTGCTATGTTTGGAAGAAAATGCTTTCTGTGAAGAGTGAGGTAGGAGGCAGTGGCAGATATCCAGATAAATTCCTTGCTTCAGTCCATATGCAATCATTTCTCAGTACAAAGAAATCCTAATGACCTCAATTTTTATGCCTAAGGTTCACTTTTCACAGTATTTTAAACATACCACCACCCCAAATGCTCTTCAGATCTAATACATGCAACAATCCCAGGAAATTCCTTTTGGTTTACCCTTTACTTACAAAGAAAGCCTCACAGATGAAATTCATTTCTCTTAAATTCTTTAAACAATATGCAAGCAGCACAGGCATCGAATACAGTGCTAATTATGGGTAGCAGGCCTTTTCCTATTTAAATGGTCAGGTTAAAATTTACGGTGTGGTTTACAGACTACGAAAATTCCTGGTTTAGTAGGTAATGTTTGTGGCCCTTCCTCATGAGGATCCTGTCTACAAGCAGGGGAATGTAATGGCGTTAAAATGTACATTAAGACATAAAGAGAAAGATTTTAGATCATGTGTAGCAAAGGGTAAGGTAATCTCACCTCTGAGTTTAAAAATGCCATGGGCATAATTCTCCCAGTGTTTTTATTTTCACGCGGGGGGTTCACCACATGAAAGCTATACAAAAGTATGAAGAGGGAGATGGTAGAGAAGCAAGAGTTTGCATAGAAAGGTGACTTGCTGTTCTTTGTGGGCAGAAAAGTCAGCCTGACTCCTCCGGTATCAACTCATGGCAGGAACTCACAGCTTCCCAGGTTAGCGGCAGCTTACACATCCCGTACAGTACTCAGTGCATCTTTCACGTCAGGGAGAAAAGCCTGGGGAGCGCCCGTGCCAGCACCTTGCCTCAAAGCCCACGTCCTTTGTGGTCGGGCAAGGAATGACACTGTTTCAGATTTACAGCTGAAACTACACTCCTTTCGCGGCTCTCCACCTGAAACTTGGCCCAAGACGCTGCCTTCCTGCGATTCAATAAAGACCTCGGGGCTTGCATTTCCCTAGTTTGGGCACCACTGCCCTGGCAGGCGGGAGGTGCCAGCAGGCCGGAGGGTTCCTCTCCCCTCCCCGCCGGAGCAGAGCGCGCCGGCTCTCCGGCAGACCCTCACCCCAGCAGCCAGACGCCTGCAGACAGACCTGTTCTTCTTAAATCCCCCAGAAAAGGCAAAGTCGGATGTGCCAGGTAGCAAAGAAAGCTTTTTTGTACCACAGCTTCCTCACTTTGCATGATTAGGGCTTGCTTAAAAGGAGTGGCGGGCTGGTTGAATTCTTACCCCTCTTCTCCCCCTTCCCGAGGAAGCTCTGGCGTTCTGACCAGATGCTGGGAGCAATTCCAGCTCCATCTGTTTGAGAGTTTTGAGTTGTGCAACATAAATTTTACTTTAATGTGTGGTAATAATGACCTCCAAAACCCCATCTTGCCTCTTTCAAATGTGCTAGCTGAAAGCCAGTTTTCATATACGTTAACACATTAAGTATTGCGGGGTGCCTGTTAATGCTGTTTATGAAGATTAAGCCACACAAATTCCCATTAGTGCTAATGGCGGTTTCATGACCTAATCACCAAGAAACACACAAAAAATTGTATCTTTCCGATGCTCAGATCTCACCCCCGTAGTCCCTACCCGTGCCTGTCTGATCACTCCCACATTCAAACATCCCATTGCATCCATTCTCATTAGGTCTCGCAAACTCCGCAGGTTCAGGATAGGTCAAGCCTTCAGATTGAAAAGGCTTTTACAAAAGTTAGAAAATGCTACAGGAAATGGCACTGGTGCTTCATTAAAGTGAACTTTCCCTCTTAAGGAAGTATCAAATCAGTGCTAGGGTTTGTCAGAAAGTTGGGAAATTTTAAACTTTGCCGAGAGTTAGTCTTTTGGCGCTCTTGCGCAGACATCTGCACGGCCTGTTTTAACAAACCAGAAACAAACACTGGCTGTGCTCCGTTTCTGCAGTTCTGCTTTTTCACAGCCAACCTCTCCCATTTCACCTACTTTTTCAATGGCAAAAGGAAGACACAAAAGCTGATGAACTGAATGTTTTCAAATGTAAATCTCAATTCTCCTGTGAAAAGGCAGAAAGCACTGTATTTTCCTCCCACAGGATGCTCGCCCCATCTTTGTTGCTTCGGTTTAATTCACGTCCTAGCAGATACAGAGAAGCACTGAAACGTTGCTTTCTGGGTGATGTATTATTATCATAATATATGTTATTTGTGTTCACAAGCACATACTTAGAGAAAAAAACCTATCTATTCTCTTCCAGGTGGCAAGTTATTCAACTCTTTTTCTTTTGCAAGCAAGCAAGCATCCAGCTTTGGCAAGAATCAGCATGATGGTTATTTCTTCTCATTCTGCCGAGCTCTTTGCAGAGGTCAAGGTCACGGGAGAAGGAGCTGTGCAAGCAACAAGTTTCATCAGAAACCAAGGAGGGGACAGAGTCAGGTCTTGAGGCAGGTTCACACTGAAACAGCCACTTGCACTGAGACAAGATTCTCAAAGGAGCAGGTTTCCTCGTCGTGCTCTCTGACCGCCTCTATCTCAAGATCAATACTAAAATCAGACAGCTCCTTCTTTTCTCTGCTTCACCCCTCCTTGCTCTCTGAGTACCCCTAAACCTGGCTCTTCCCCACCCGTTGCTCTGCGCTGCCACACACAAAGCAGCTCGGGGCTCCAGCTCAGAGGGTGCAGCACTCGCATCCAGAGACTGAGATAACACCACGTTTCATGCCATTCATCTCATTTGAGAAACTTGGGTCAAGACAGCAAGCTACACACCAGGCAATGGAGTAAAACAACGATAAGCATCATTTACCAAAATTATTCAGCTTTTAAGAGTGAAATAGCGTCTGTGTATCCAGTTACCAGAGAAAAATGTTGTCCCAAGGCACACAGAATGAAGTCACACACTTGGCCTTTGAGGTAAAGGAATTTTTCTTGTGAACTGTCACTGGTAATAGATGAATGACAAAGTGGTCGTTTGCTCTTTGTTGATGATACTACACAACACACGGGGCTATATGTACTGCACCGAAGCTTGCCTTTCAGTTTAATCTAAATGGCGGTGAAGAAGGCTAACAGACTTCAACTGCATGCTCTCCCAAAAAAGAATCAGAGAAACTGATGTCAAAAAGATCTCATAATTATGTGGCACACAACACTGTGCATATTAAAACTTAAATGAATTTATCAAGTAACTTGTCTTGCATTCAGCAGTCAGGGACAAACCTTTGTCCATGCTCAAGCCATGCTCAGCAGTGAGGTGACAGACACAAAACCCTCCGGCTGTAGTGGACCCAAAAGATTACCTCTGATTTCAGATTGTCTGTATTTATTTTTCCTGGCATCTTATAATAACCACAAAGGGGGGAAAAAAATCAAATTAAAAAAAAAGGAGATTCTTGCCTAAGTAACCTACAAAGCCGTAAGTTTAAGAGGAACTAAGCAACTAAGGAAACTGGATGAACTTTGATACAGAGCAGCTGATAATATACATTGAAATCAGCCCTAAGCCACGTTTGCAAAGGTCCAGTTGGATGCAGTGAAAGAGCAGAACCAAGAGTTAGGACAGATCTGAATGCCTGCGATGAATACAGAACAACAAAGATAAGGCCAAAACATGATGAAAACACAATTTATTTTGTTTAGGGCGGGGAGCCCAGACTTTTCCCACTGGCCCTTTTCTAAAACAAATAGGAAAAATTAACTAACAGTCTCAAACTACAGAAGGTTCAACACGCAAAAGAATTCAGCCAGAGGTTCTAGACGACAAATTCTAATAGCTGGTGCTGGCACTGGCATCCTGTTCTGATTTGCCTTTTATCCATTTTTCAACAGCTCTAAACAGTCAAAGAGAATCATACATTGGACTTAAAAGTTTTGGAGCAGGGGAGAATCCAGACCTTCCCACATAATGTAACAGAAAGACTTAATCTTGTTTCCTCAGTAGGGCCCACTGCCAAAATATTTAGTCACTTTTAGTCTGTTTGCTTTTGATACAATTATACATTTCTGGTTTGTCATATCCTTATCTGATTCAGTTTGATATTTGTTCAACATGAGTGTTTGGGAGTAGGGTTTGCTGTTTGTGTGCACATTCACATACATTTCCGACCATCATTCTCTGAAACACACACATGCACCGACTCCCCCACGCTCCCACACACAAATGAGGGCAGATTTAGTTAATTGCCATAGAGAAAAAGCAAATATGCCAAAGACATCCTGTGAAAGAAGACAAGGAGATTGGTAAACTCCTGAGCAGTACATAAAAAGAAGTTTCAAGGCTTTTATTTGAGGAAGAGACCAGATCATCTAGCATTCTGTTTTGGCGAATTTGTGTCAAACTGACATTCCAATTTTGGCAGCATACATAAAACCACACAATTATTTAGCACTGTACAGATTTTACATAACTCCTGAAGTTACTGACTCGATCCATTTTCCTTCTGACTATAAGACAGATTAATCTGAAATGAATTAAGACAGGCAACCAGAAGTAATGTTACTATAGCCGGTAAACATTCTTTAAACTGCTATATCAGTAAGCCGCTTAAAAGCCTCACTATCATTGTATGCTACATCTGCTCAATAATTACTACCTCTGAAACCAAGGATTACAACTATATGCTGCATATTGTAACACAACAGGCAAAGCTGTACAGGTAGTCAGCAATCCCAAAAGCAGAATTTGGTGAAATACTTAATTATTTACACACAGAATGTTAAGCCCTGGAAAATCAGGGGGTGAGGGGAGCCATGCCCACTCCCTCCTATGGGCAGATGCTCTAAGCCTTGAAATCAGAATTGCCATCTCATCTTAAAAAAAATAAGAAATCAAGCCACAGCGTGCTTCGTTAAAATACGCAGAAATATTTCACAGAAAGAAAAACTGCATTATTAAGGACAGGAGAGCATATTGTAATTACAGTTTACTGAGGTTAACCAAAAAAAAAAAAAAAAGGACACTGCCCTGAGTGGGGTGGAGGAGAGGAAGGAAAGCTTCCTCTCATGAAAAAAAAGGCTTTAAATTTTGAGATTAAGACAAGAAGCACTTTGGGAAAAGTCCTGTTAATTCCTATAGGACTGTGGTTCTGTCGCGGTTGAGCCCTCTACACCTAAAGGAAATGCAAGTGTTTAACAACTCCACAACTCCAGACAAGTCCAGGATAAATCATAACCTCCACCCACAAGCACTTTAGTCTAGAAAATGTGGCAACTGTGCATTTAAAGAGTTTGGGCTGCTAGAAAGGAAATCATCACCACTGAGTGTAAAGCACTTGCTAACTAAGGCCAGGCTCTGGTTGTATGCAAAACTGTACTGCACAGCTGCAGTAGCTGCACTAACTGCAAAAATAAAAATATCCCCAAAACAAAAATCATGCCGTTCAAAAGACAGGCACAGACCACGGTGTGGAAGAAGAATAAAGAGAAATTTGTATAATAAGAATGTTTCAGTTCTAAGTTTAAAATTAATTTCTCTAAACTTGCCAAAGAAATACTTATCTCCAAGATCGTAATTCAGTGATGTCTCAGTCTACATAGTGAGAGACAGAAAGAATCAAAGGACGAATTAATTGGCAATGCAACAGTTCCCAGTCCTGATTTGGTTTGTCTCCTCCAACAGTATCTTGCACATACATGTTCTAATACCTGACATTGGAGGCCTGTGAATTTTCCCAAAAAGAATGCAAGAACACAAGAAAATAGCTGTCTTCCACCTGGGCACTTCTTTATACTCTGCTTATCAGATTGTTTCCCTTTAAAAGTAAAAATAAACAAACAAACAAACAAATATTCAGTTCAGTTAGTCACACAGAAATTTTAATTACTGAAGGTAACTCCTAGGCTACTGGAAAGTTTTCAATCTCTGGACAGAACTGATTAAGAACCACATATCAAAATACCCAAAGACACACAAGTTTAGAGGGAAATGGAGTTCTACTATTAACTCTAGTTTGGTAGCACATGGACCCTCTTACCAAAAGACTTTTGAACACAAATGTCATGGAGTTAAAATTTCAGGTAGAACCAGAAATACCTTTAAACCATAGTTCTGGAAGAGCCTCGGAAGAAAAACAGAGAACACAGTCCTACAAGCTGCTTTTTTCAAAGCCAGCATGCACAATTTAATATCAAGTAAAATCATGGCTGGCTGGCACGGCTTTCCTGAATGGGTGTGCTTCACAGGACTTCAAATGTGCTACTTAACAAATTAAAAGCAATGGACCATGCAAATGTTTCAACAAAATAGGATCAATGCTTGATATAAAGTTACTTAGTGCTCAAAGTAAAAGAAATTACAGTCTACGATGAGAACATTTAAGAAGATGATAACTTGTATGAAATAAGCTCTCTTTCTCTCCTGTCCCTTCTTTCACATTGCTAATTAATTTGGGCTAGAGGACAAAACAATGTAAGGACTCCCATGTGGGATACCGTTTTGTCATTACGCAGTATAAAGAGCATCTATTAAACACAAGCCTGAAAATAATTCAGTCCCTAAAATAGAACAAGTCCTTTAGCACATTTATACCCTCTCTGCTGTTACATGGCTTAAAAAATTCCAAGAAGGATCAGCATGGAAACGGAGGGATCAAGTTGAAGGTGAACTAAGGAAATTACCCAGCTACGATTTCCAGGCTGTCTTCTGTCCCAGCCGCCTGCCCCTGCGTAGTCAACAGAGAAGGAGCCAAGTCCGGAGGGTCCCGTTCTGCAGCTTGTACAGACACAGCCCAACAGGATCAAAAACCATTCAGGGGTCACACAACCACCCTGGGGACAGAGCAGGCCAGCGACCACCAGCTGGTCTGAGCCATTCTGGCCAGCTGGCTGACAAGTGGCCTAACTCTGCTGGGGGCACAGACGATGATTTAAGCACCTAAATGCTTAATTGTCAAAACCCCACAGGGGACCCACGCGGATGTCCAAGGATGTCACACGCGCGGGTCGTGCTGCAACACTGATGCTAGGAACAGGAACACCTGCACAGGCTCCCCGGCTGCAGATCCCCGCTCCACACCATCCCAAACACACCGGGAACACTTGTGACAGCTCAGAACAGACACCCAGGAGCAGCGACAGCAACAGAGTATTCACCCGCTCCTATACCCAGAACGTTATGCAACTTTCTCCACCTGTTAAAAAAAAAATAAAATTACCTTTGCATCCTGAGAACCTGTCTTTGCAAGGGACATATCCTCCAAACCAGTAATCCATTTTACATACGTAAATCTGGTTTGTGTGGACACCCCTGATGATTTGCTATGTACTGCTCCACCAGTTAGGTGACCAGTGCTGGTTTGGTACTCCAGAGAGCGCTGGCTGATTGCTCTACTGCGTGCCAGATTTGATTTAGGGTGACGTATCCGTCTGTGACAAAAGGGCTGAGGACTTCAAATGCCTTGGGGGGGAAGCTTCTCCTTTTCTGTGTTTCATTGGGAAATATTATGGTTCCAAAATCCAATAAGAAAATTTCACTGTATTATCTGAGCAGACAGAAAATGTGAATCTTTTTTTCAAATACAAAACTGCAAAGCATGAGACAAAAGACAAGTAACTAATCCTTGTTTAAAATAGTTTGCTTTGTTTAAAATACAACATATGCCCCCTGACATTAACTACTTCAGATCTCAGGGGCTTGAGGTTATTTCAGGATTCGGTAACTAATGGAATAATTATATTACTAGGAGTTTAAGCAACAATGTCTACATAGTTTAAATATCTTCCTGTAACTGCTTGGTGATAAACTACATTACACATCCTCCAGAAGGCAATATATTCTGAATGCTCAGACAATATTTATGAGTTTGTTTCAAAGGTTTCTGATTTTATTTAGAGTGTTCAAAGTGTGTAGGCATAGTCAAAGCAATACATTTTAAACCCTGCTGTAAATCATTCCCTCTGCAAAACCAAACTTTCATTAAAAAGAAAGCCCTTAATTGGCGAGAACTTCCTGAGTGTAAACTGTCACTCTGGATACCACCTCTTGAGCCTTTCTTGTAGCAGATGGTCATTAACTTGCGGCAGGATGGGCACTCCGACTGCCCAAATCATCCGGCTCCGCTGTACCGCCCCTGCGATCCCCCTGATGGGCCAGAGACCCCCCAGCCGCTTCAGCAGCACAGACCACCTTCACCACCCCGGGGATCCTGCCCCTCACCACCCAGCTCCCAGCCTGAAATTCAGCATTTCAGCACCCAACCAAGTGGCTCCAAGCTGAACCACCGAATAACCAGCAGCACAGAGACCCAAGATCTCTTTTGCTATTATTCGCGATTTTCTTCAGTGCATGCTCTTTAGCTCATACAGAATCACACAATGGTTTGGGTTGGAAGGGACCTTAAAGATCATTTAGTTCCAAAACCCTGCCATGGGCAGGGACACCTCCCAATAGACCAGGCTGCTCAAAGCCTCATCCATACATTTAGCTTGGTGATGTAAACAGGTATTTATTAAGCTTATGGATGTTAAGGATTGCCTGTTAAGATTTCAGCCGCCTAAGAGAGATTTCTAAAAGTCACAAGCTGACAACACTCCAAAATGTGAAATCAAATTACCAACACTTCCTTCCCTGCCAGCACTTCTGAAGGCCATTTCACACCTGGATGAAACCATTCACACTTTGACTTCACTGAGGGATGTTGATTTGCCTCCACCTTCCTGGCTGCTCCACCTGGAGAAGTCCTAAAGCACATTGACGCTGCCCAGCAAGGGACTCAGCAAGGATCCTTTCACATACAAGGATCCCCAGGCCAAATCCAGGGGACACCATCCTGTCAGCCAGGAGAAGTCTGCAAGTGACAAGTGAAAAGACAGAGATGTTGAAAACTACATGGAAGGCAGAATCAAAACTTCTTCTGAAGATACAACAATGTCACTTTAACTGACCTTATCAACGCATCCAGGAAAAAAAAATCCTTAAGATTCTTTCAAGCCAGTTGAACAATAAACAGGAGAGAAAAGTATTACTTCCTGAACCCAACAGTTGTTCAAAATACGGACACTGAGTTGTGGGCATCACAGCTTTTACATCAGCCCTCTACACCTGCACACAGGTAACTAACTCAGAGGCACCAGTCAGTGAGGGAAAGAGAGGAACTATAATTATCAATAAAACCCTGATATTATTTACAAGTATACCCAGAAGAAGGCACCTCACCCCTTCAAGCTCAGCTCCCAACAAAGAACACAACAATCTCACCTGGAGAAGCACAGCATTGCTCTTACTTCACCTCCTATCTCCTATCGCATCCTTGAACTGGAGGCACTGGTGCCATGGCCTGGGTCAGAGCTGCTCCAGTTATTGGGAAAAGAGCTATTTTCCTGGGCAATGTCAATTAATATCATTTAGGAAGCTGACTTTGTAAGCATTAGAAAAATCAAATTAATTTAATCTATAGTACAAAAATCTAATTTATTTCTTTCATAAGCACTAACTGGCTTTGCTTATCCAGATTTTCCAGCAATGAACCTTGCTCTGAAAAGCTGGTCACTGATCAACATTTTTCTTGTATTGGACAGAAGTTTCACTTAGCTTTAATCTCACTTTGTATCATGTAATTGAGAAAAAGAATATTCTGTAACAGCCCTACCCTTCACAATGCTGTATCATCTTCAGGAAATACTACACAAGAGTTTTATCAGCTACTGTGGTGGCCATGATGGGCAAAGCCACACTCCAGAGCCAGCTTCACCATTACATTAAGAGAACATTCAGGGAAACTTCCAACTTCCCCTATGGTCACAGCCCATAATGTAATGCTTGGCCGCATAAAACATTTAGATATTTTAATATACATTGCAATCTGTGTTATACAAGAGCAAACTCAGTAAGAAACAGGAGGAGAACGGGGACGGCCGAGTGGAATAACAGCTGTAGATTAAACACCATCCACAGTGCTTTCCTGGAGGGAGGACAATAAATAAACACAGAACTGCTGATCTCAGCTCAGTCCTTGAGGAGCTGTAAGGTCCAGGCCACAGAACAGGTCTGGCATAAAAATGCAAAAGCTACTACACAGACAAATTGGGTAATGTCTGTTCAAGAGAGAAATCTAGGCTTGAGCAGGGAAGGATCACAAATGTGTCACTGCTGAGAAGGAAAACCCAGTCAGGTAAAAAGATTTAGGTCACCTGCATAGCAGGAATAGGAAAATCCACGCTGGCTGGCTGCCCTGCATGTGACCCACCAGAAAAAAGGCTCAAATTTACTCTCCAGACAGACAGCTCCTTACAAAAGAAACTGGAGATTATGACTCCACTGGAAATTACCCCTTTGGAGATTAATATGTGCAGAGGCACACGTGTACACACAGGCACTAATGCATCGGCAATCCACTGCTGGAAACGCATCTGAAGGCGGTGGAAATGCAGCAGGGAGAGCAGAGTGGGCAGACTACTCCAGGCTGGGGACCATAATGCTGCCGTAAATATTACCCGGCCCAGCTCTTCCAGCTCGACACAACCGCCGCTCGTCAGTATGACTGTCAGCTCCGCATTAGCAACAAGCCACATGACAGTCACAGGTCACCTGTTGCCCCGGGCTGGAGGGACCAGCCGCAGATGGACCTCAGTGTGCCTGCACAGGAGCAGCCCCGGACACCTTCCTGCTGGGGCAGAAAGAGGAAACACAGATGGGAACCCGACACCAGGTGTCATCCAGGAATTTGCTTGATAGCAGTGCTGTGATCAATTGCTGGGGTAGTGGACTTTTTAGGAATTATCCAGGAATGCAGAGGCAGCCAGAAAGCTCACTCTGAAGTCTCACCGCAGCAAGTGATCTGCCTAAATGCCAAGGTGACGGATGCCTGCATCGGGGAGCCCATCCTCTCCTCCTGGCCTTGGGGCTCGCGGGCCGGGAAAAACAGGAAGGCTTTGATGAAGCGCATGGGTATACTTGCCAGTGCTACAGAGCTGTCAGGCCACTTTGTTAATGCAGCCAAGCCTTTAAATAGAAAAATGAGAAATTCTCTTTCACACTACTTTTTTTTTTTTTATTTTAAGTTCTTCACAAACCACTCTTGACGCAGAACTCACCTACAGGGAGGTGGCTTTGCTCCTTCCTTTGCTAAAAAGATAGATTTTAAAATGGTATCTGCAGTAAGGTATATGGAAAGCAGGGTTCAGTTTATGAGTTTACAGAAAACCTTTACTATTTGCTCACTGGTACTTCCTTTGCATTCTCTAAAATATTGCCCATCTCTCTTCACTTCCGCGTTTTGTCTGCTATAATGTTGTACCTACAACTGGTTCAGATCTTCAGAAGGAGCTATCTCTGGCATTAATTCATCCCTGCTTAAACCCACAGTAAAAATGCCAAAGCCCTTGATCAGCAGTCATCTAGACAGTAGCAGTGCTGAGGAACTTTCCCTATGAATACTCATTTTCAAAGTTCATTCTCGGTATTCATTTTCAAAGTTGAAATGTTTTGGTGCCCCTTCTCCCCAAAGCGAGCAACTTCACCACAAGACTGAGGGGCTTTGGTGGGTCTAGTTTTCAAAGGTGCCAATATGCAGTGTTTTCTGGGGAAGAAGATGCAGAGAAGCAGACTAAACTTTGCAGAGGGAGAACTAGTGGAGAACTCAGCAGAAGAAATATTTTCTCTCATTCACAAAAGGTTTTAATTGGTCTCACCATCACAACTTCCCTGCAAACAGACCGGCGTAATTACACACTGGCCTTTGCACGGCCCCAGGGGAAAGCCTGCAACACCGCACCGCATCTGATATACTGAGCTGCGATACTCTGAAGAGACAAGAAAATGAGTTTTCTAGTTATTTATGTAAGCAATTCAGAAAGCACATCCACCAGTTTCTCATCTCAGAGAGATTTTATTTTTGTGGGGACTTTTCAAGGACAAAGGTTTCAATTCCAAAACTTTACCCAGGAAAAGAAAGAAACAAAAGAGATGAAAACCCTGTAACACTATTTTAGCGACAAGCAACATTGCAGCAACTGCTACCGTGGGTAAGTTCTTGGTGTCCCTGGCACAGCCAAGAGCCTGGGTCCAGCACGTGACGATGGTGGCGTTTGCTGCTCGGTCTCTGCCACAGCTGCTGAAGGACACTGCCGTGCCTGTGCCGCGGGGCATCCTCCCCCAGGCACCGCGGCCTCCAGAAGCCAAAGCGCGGCAACAAGGAGTCAATAATGAGACACAGGAACAGTGGACTCACATTTCCTTCCGGCAAATTAATGGGAGGATTCGAGTTCACAGAAAGGTTCGAAATGGAAGGTAGGAGGGAAAACAACTGATAAAATACACCCTCACAGCCTTACAGGGTGCAGTTTCTGTATTCTCACCTCAGACGCAAGCCGTGTCTCAAGGAAGGGTCTCTCGCTATCTGCCGGCCGGAGCTCTGAGCGACGGCAGCCCTTGCAGCCAGGCAGGATGGCCACCGCTCGCCCAGCAGCCACACGGCAGATCCCGCTGCCTTTAGGGAGCCATCCTGCGCTCGCGGAGGGAGCTCTGCTTGAGGAACAGGCACGGAGGTCTCTCCGCCGCAGAGGCAGGAGCACCCCTGGCGCTGCCAGCAGGAGCTGGGCCCCCCCCCTCCCATAGCCAGGAAGAGGTGCCCACCACACACCGGCACGGCCGCCCGCCCCCTCGGCCAGGCGAACCCCGCCGTGCCCTCTCCGCCTTTCCCCAGAGTGCTGGAGACCCAAAGCGTGGCTGCGGGGCTCCTCTGCATTTTCCCTTCCTTCCCGGTTTCCTGCCCTGTAATTATCGCCAGCCAGGGCGGACAGATAAGTGGCAGGGGGCACGGAGAGCAGCAGGGAGGTGCTGGCCCTGCTGCCGGTAATGGTGGGGTCCTTCCCCGCTGCCACGCCGTACAGGGCGGGGGGTGGCCACTACAGGCCTCACCAGTCACAAAGCCAGAAATTACTGATTCGCAGACGTAAAGGTTTATAAAAGGCACCATAAACAACGATATCTCTCTGGTGACAGGAAGGACATACTTGACAGGCCTCTGGAGCATCCACACTAATACGGAGACAGCAAGGCAACGAGGTGCACATCGACTCAAAATGGAGGCCAAGGGCATCTGAAAAGGTTGTGTTTAGGGGAAAAAATCACTTTTATCAGCATTTCTCTAGAAAACCCAAGTGATAAAATACGGAATAGAAAATAGCAGTGTCACATTCTCAGCAGCAGAGTGTCTTACTACCAAAACTGTCCTGTTAAATACAACTGGAGTATTCCTGCACTAAGGTATTACTGTGCCAGCGTCAAGAACTGCAGAGTTGTTTGCTGGAGAACAGACAACGCCAGCACGAATCTGAGAGAGAGCTAACCGAAGCATACTGCGAGGTTTGCAAAAGGCTACTAGACAGGGTAAATAAAAGGGAACTGAAAAAACCACATGGCCATACAGAAAAACTGGGAGGTAGAGCCGACTTCCCTCTTCTCAATATTTCTAAGGAATACCATTGCAAAGTTTTGACAATTACGAAGCACGTTAGCTAATCATGAAAATTCATCAAGTATGTCATAAGTGACAAGGAAAGAGTACTTGACTGCTAAAATTGGATGAGCCACAAAACCTCCTGACAATCACTTACATAAATCACAGGAACATATCCATCATTCGACACAGAAGGTGTTTCCAGAGAGTAATATTTTCATGCCAAGAACAAGAAAGTTTGTATACCTCATTTGGAATCACACCATATTTTGATCATTACCATATCAAAGCATTTCAGTGAAAAAAAATGGGTTATGCTTTTGTGGTTTAAAACTGAAGTATTTGCATCTGAAGTAAAGGACCTTCCTGTCCTTTAGTACAAGGCAGTACAAGCAAGGCAGAGCTGCTTGCCAACATCTCAGGACTGCCACTTGCATGTAAGTAATGAGGAATGACAATAAACACACATGTACACTTTACACGGTGACACTTGGTGACACTTCCATCCAGGAAGTAGCACTAGATTACAAATGTTAATCCTAAATGGTTTACGACATTATTGGAACAAAAGAAACAAGGCAGAAGGTTTATTGCATTTTGTTTCAAGGACTGTATATGTGGCATTACAACACATCAGAAGTTAAGAGTGCTTAAGTGAGTGCAATTGTGATTCCTTTGTTTTCAAATGTTAGGTTCTGATTTTGCATCTGTAATTAGAAATGCCCTGGTTTATTTTGTTGGTGGTTTTTTAACTTGTTTCTTCCCCAGCCCCCATCCCAAGTATTCCAAATATGAATTTATAAGGCCATTAGTAAGAAATTTTATTTCTTCCTACTACAAACACAAACTCAAGGAAATAACTTGCAATCTACATGAAGCTACAGTCATCTTTGTTGTTTGGTTTTCTTTTTTAAAGGAAGACCTGCTCACCTCGTGTACACTCTGAAGAGTTGATCCCAGTCAGCAGCCAGAATTGCTCTGCTCTTTAGACATTTGGTTGCATCCACCCCACACTGGGTACTCTCTGCATGCTTCCCATTAGAGCAACTAACTGCCTTCCTCTTCCATAAATCCCGAGTGCAGAGCAGGAAACAGCACACGGACTAACATGGGTTAGTGGCTTACCAGCTTCAGCAACTGATATTCACATAAGGCATGGGTTTCCCTTTGGGAAGTCTTAACACAAAAGATACAGTAGGTAGTTCTGCATACAAGGTAACAGGAGGATGCAAAGAACACATTTTTTAACACATTATTTCAAGAAGAAATAATTTGCTATCCACAGCTTCTTTCCTTTCTTCTGCATTTGTTTTCTATTCTGAGTCTTTATATTAGCTCTCAATATGCCACCATGGAATTTTATATAATATTATGGATTACCAACATCCTGTGGACTTTGGAGATGTCAGTGGTAGCTTAAAAATAGCACACTTGTTCTGTTCTCTGCCATTCTTGAACTGTTGTCAAGAGATATATTGATAATTAAATCTCTGTGTACATCAAAAGACATCCCTCAGCCAGGTAAAATGCATACACTCCAGCAGTACAATTAGTCTGAGATGACACCCTAGATTTTCTAGCTAACAAGGTCAAAAGAGAAAAGATGGGAAACAACACCTATTCGACTGCAGTCATTACTGGCATATGTCTGTGAATGTTTGCCGTATTTCTTTTTTAAATTTAAAACTTGTCGTGCTAGCAAAAGGAGAAGAAGATGGATATAATAGTCCATACACTAAAATACAGCATGTTGAAGAACAGATTATAGAACAACATTCCATGTGCCCCAGCAAGACCAGTAATTGCATAGCAGTTCTCACCTTCATGTAAAAACTTCTCCACAGTTGCCACCTACCTGACAATGAAACAGAAAGTAGGTTGTCCCAATAAAAGTACGGCATCACCATATAACATCATGGACAAGTTACCTTGGTTACCAGAATCACAGGCAGGTGGACAGTTGAAAAACAACTTCAAGTATTTTACTACAATATTTGACGCCAAATATGCTCAACTAAATTACTGTCAGTATACCTCGGTGTCAACATGCGGACGCCTGGTATGCAGTTGTAACTCCCCAACAACAGCAGCACGGGTTATGGCCACACAAAGGAAACAAAAAAGTCACTGATATTTATACTTTACTCTGTTTATGTGACATTATTCTACAAAAGTGGATAAATCTGAAATCCCAGTTCTTTGGATGACCTGCAGGCTATGCAATATAACACAGCTCAGTAATTTTGCTCTTTACCCCTCCACAGAAAGAGAATTACATTTCTCTGCACATGCTGTGATTTATAGCCTTCTGTTTTGTTTGTGCTCATAGATTCCTATTAATACCATTAAACATATAGCCACTGATGGACCTCAATTAGCACTGAAAACACACAAGAAAAGCTTTGTTAAAAATAAAGTTAGCTTACAAAAGACATCCTCGAATCCAAGTTTTCTCATACAACAAAACAAATAACCTGATGGGACAAAATACAATGGGAAACTACTTGTAACCTTAACTATGGAGAAACACCCCATCAGTTCATAATGAGCACGGGACTGCCATTTATCCTGAAGCTCAGAACAAGGCATTGTCCATCCGCTCCATCAGTTCTTTGTTACTATCCCCATGACTGTTCGCAAGCATATTCAATCCAATTAACAGTTTTTAGGAACAAGTATCTAGCCTTTGCTAGGAAACGTAATGAACTCTCCAGAGAGAAATAGGAACCTCTCACTGAATTCCCTTTCATTGCTCAAGGAGTCCAGGCTCCTTCCCACCCCCAGCCCCAGAGGATGGATTTTGTCACAGTCACTTCACTCAGGGCTGAACCCTCAGAAAGCCAGAGAGGCTCAAATGGATGCCCTAGAAAAATTTGTGCTCCAGAAATTCATTTGAAATGAGGATATACGGCACAGTTTGAGTATAAATTCAAATTCATCAAGGGCTAAGGGGTGACAAGCACCTCAAACTTCCTTCAACTTTGGCATGTGGCACTACTGTAATCAGAAAACCAAACCAGATGCAAAGCAAAAAAAATCATCATGCATTTCTATTCAACAGAATATCTACAGTCTACTGCCAATACTATAAAATTTGGTGGGTTTTTAAAAAATGCATCAAAATGATACATTAAAAGCCATCTTAAAGGTACCAACAGAAGATAAAGAATTACCGTTAAATTAATAACATGTTAAAAGGCACCAAACAACCCTCACTACTGTCTTTACTTTCTAACTTTCTAGATGATGTACAACAAGACAAATTCCTTCTCAGCATCTACAAACAGATTATCTCATGGGTTAACATCTTCACTGTACAATCTTCTGGCTAGTAATTACAATAGACTAATATTTTGTAACAAGACAGAACTGGATTTTTTTTCTTAAAAAAAACAACTTAAAAATCTGTAGTCAAAGTTATGAGAGGGAAAAAAAACAATAAAAAAAGAATAGTTCCTTTTTACCCGTTTTCTTTCCTACAAACAGCTGAAAATAATTTTTAAAATATTCAATTTTAAAAAGCTTGCATCAGTTGGCTTGGTCTAAACCCATGTAGTATGTTTTTAATTAGCATAAGAGAAATTCTTCATGTGTTTTTAAGAATAATAGAGGGATTCAATTAGTAAAATACGAAGCGCAATAAACGCACAAAAGGAACTTCCAAACCTTTGCACTGACAGCAAAGTATCAGTTCTCTAAACCCTAACCACTGGGCACAGCACTTTCCCTCTTGTGCAGCCCTGGAGGAAACGGCTACTTAATGTTTTAAACAATGCATCCCAAATCAGACAACACTGGTCCTTGAGAGATCACGGGAAATTAGTAACACAGCTAAGGACCATGTAACACGAACATCCTTAACAGCATGAACATCCCTAATAGCAGGCTACTTTCTGAACAGCCGGCAGTGGGAGGAAGGAACCTCGTGGAATGCCAAGGAATTAGATTTGCCTGTCAACAAGAATGCACCAGTTTTTGGTTTATATGTAGGGGTAAAAAAGGACTGAGAGAATGTAGCCAGGCCATGGCCCCTGGTACCCAACTTTAAGAGCCCTAGCTAATGCCTATAAGTTATCTTTTCCCATCTAATCTGATGAAGCCATGGACAGTTTAGACCTTGGGGGAAAAAAAAAAGTTCCAGAGTAAGGCAGAGAAATTCTTAACTGCAGGTAGAGTTAAACGTTGCTGATGCAGGGATTTATAATTAGTGGTGAGGAGCTACGACGAAGGAAAAACTATAAATATATTTGTGCTGAAGTAGCCGTGAGGAACTTTTACAGAACAGGCTCTGCATTTTCCAATATAAAAGGAAAAGCAAAACCATAAGCATTTTAATTGGAATCATCTCTTATAAATTAAATATCTAGTCTCTCTCTGACTGAGAGCAACAAGCCGCATTCCATCCACAAACAGTTGCAAACTTGTGAATGTTTTCAAGTCTTCTGCACCTGACTTCTGGCATTTATCAAAAGTAACACAGGTTTCTACAAAGGGAACCGGCACGCATCGCGGCGACTTGTAAAAATACAATCAGGAATCAGCGAAGAACAACACAACTCAGAACTGCCGCCTTGTTGCAGGGGGATGGCCATGCCTTCTCTTGTAAGTATGCACTTTAAGAAATCTCTGTATAGTTCAAATAAACCAACTGACCTAATTAGCAGACCACAAACCACAGGACAAACAAGTGAAAAGCTTCCTTGGCATGTGTGTTTGTCTTTTCATTGGTGTCTAGGACCACAGTAGGTTTATTGCTTTAAAAATATTCTACATAGATCATACTTTGACTTGGTATCTAGAAATACAACTCTTCCCTTTCTGGGTACTTTAACAACATTTTAGAAGTGGTAAGAAAAACAGTTCTGATGGTAGCTGTTTAAAGAGAAGAGGATCTGGACGAAACACTGTCATTGGCAGGTAGGCTCCTGCGCCTTCCTCCTACTTCTTTCCACCGATTTAGCACATCCACATTAGCAGATGGAAAGACGACAGAGATTTATTTGCTCATAAACACCTCTCAAGTCAGCAGCAGACAGCTGCCCTCCGTCTCAGGGAGAAGACTCTATTCTGACAGGCACGTCGAATGCATTTGTCAGTATATGTTTGGGCCTATTGATACAGGCTGCCTCTCATCCCCGATCGGTACCTCTTCCCTGCTCCCGTGCCATGTGACATGAAATCTGGCTTCTCCTCAGGAGACAATGAAGAATGCACACATTCACGCGCATACTCATGTCTTTGATCCATACAAGCTCAGGACACGATAACTTCCCCTCCATTATTCTTACCCTGAAATCTGACAACTGCAGAAGAGAGCCCAGCTACTTCGAGATGAATCTTGAACAACACTGGAGGAAAGACACACTTTCAAATAAGCAAAACACCTTGATCAGACTTGTGCCCAGACTCCTGTAATTTCCGAGGTGCAAGAGATTTGAATTTTGCAATTTGGAGCTCACTCCAGGCCACTTCTTCCATCTTCTTATACCAGCTGTAGCTTTCAATCGAGGCAGACTACAGCTAACAAAGTCATACAATTTAGCTGATCCAATAAAATCATCCAGATGGGAAAGATCCTTCCTCAAGTGCCTTGTTATCTCAATCAGATAATGGAGTTTTAAAAGTTTTTTTCCAGGCTGCTAGGAGGCAGGCACATACACATGACTCATCGAAATGGCTCTCTGGGCAAAGTTCAGCTGCGCCCCTGCACCTGCATCTGTTTTAGCATGACTGTTTCTCGTTCCTTTACTACTTGCCACATCAGATCCTTGAGATTCTGCAATTTCCCAAAGTGGGGTAAACCTTTAGGGAAGAGACTTCCAGGGAGTATAGTGACAGGACAAGGTGTAATGGTTTTAAACTGAAAAAGGGTAGGCTTATATTAGATATCAGGAAGAAATTATTTACTGTGAGGGTGGTGAGACACTGGAACAGGTTGCCCAGAGAAGCTGTGGCTGCCCCATCCCTGGAGGTGTTCAAGGCCAGGTTGGATGGGGCTTTGAGCATCCTGGTCTAGTGGGAGGTGTCCCTGCCCATGGCAGGGGGTTGGAACTAGGTGATCTTAAGGTCCCTTCCAAGACAAACCTTTCTGTGATTCTATGACTGATGAAACTGATCTTTGGAAAAGGACTCCTTTGCCTTCTCTGTCTTTTCTTTCAGCCCCCATGCTATTCACGCCAAAGAAAAGAGGCTACACATACTAACCAAGCCAAGAAAGGAAAAAAGGTCCAGATGGTTTAGTAAGGAGTTTGACATGATTACAAAAACTTTCCAAAATCTAATAACTTTCACGGACTAAACTGTGTCCTACATTAGCAGAATGATTTGTTTTCCATGATCTCTTTTGGTCTTTTGAAACCTCCCAAAAGCAGAACATTTCAGATGGTAATTTGCTTTAGGTCTGTTAATTTTTGGTACATTCTTCACAGAAAATGCTCCTCTTTCCCTTCACAACAGACATTTCAGGAATCTCCTTCTGTTCATTTTCTGAGAAGCTCCACACGTTCTACATGTGCTTCTCTAAGAAAAGCTCTGCTGAACAGGGCAAACGCATGTCAATGCAATTAGGCTAGGCAAGAGGAACAGTACTTAAAATTGTCTCAAGATAAAACACAATTACTACCACAATATCAACAGCTTATACCTGAAAATAATACGATGAGAGACAAAGTTGTTAATTAAAGCTCAGGAACTTCATTAGGGATCCACTGCTGGATTGAGACATTCAGGATGGGTCTCCTAACCCCTAACTTCACAGAATCATAGGGTTGGAAGGGACCTTAGTAGAACATCTAGTCCAACCCCCCTGCCAGAGCAGGGCCACCTTAGAGCAGGTTACACAGGAACGCATCCAGGCGGGTTTTGAATGTCTCCAGAGATGGAGACTCCACCACCTCCCTGGGCAGCCTGTTCCAGTGCTCTGCCACCCTCAAGGTAAAGAAGTTCCTCCTCATGTTTAGGTGGAACTCCCTATACTCAAGTTTGTGCCCATTACCTCTTGTCCTGTCACTGGGCACTACCGAAAAGAGCCTGGCCCCATCCTGCTGACACCCACCCTTCAAGTATTTATAAGTGCTGATTAGGACCCCCTTCAGACACCTCTTTTCCAGGCTAAAGAGACCTGATTCCCTCAGTCTATCTTCATAGGAGAGGTGTTCCAGTCCCCTAATCATCTTTGTAGCCCTATGCTGCACCCTTTCCAGCAGCCATCTGAAAGACGGGTGCTGTAAGTCAGCTACACAGGCCCTCTGAGTCAAGAGAAAGGTATATGTTCCCCCAAAACACGGTTCATTCCTTCTGTCCATGGCCACAGCAACATGTGGATACCAACGTGAGGAGGGAATGACCACCCTCTGGAGCTGCTCTCTCTTTACACCGCCTAGAACAGAAGCTTGGTTTCCCATCCTGGACAAGGTGTTCATTTTTCAGAAGACTAATTCAGAGCAACACAAACTACTCTTTAATAGCAGGTACTTCATACAGCTCAGACAGAGATGTTATACACTTCCATGTACAGACCTCGGCACGTCTTGAACACAGACACCGGAAGAAATTACTGATGGAAGTAGCGCCCACCAGGGCACCCTACTTTTGTGGCACACAATCACCACTCACCCAGGTGTCTCAGCCAGATGCATCAGCTTTAAGGCTACTTTATACACTGGAACAGGCATATATGAGCATGACCTGTAATATTCTACGCAGCTCACGACTGTCCTGTTTGGCACATCTGAAAACAGAGACTGTATAAGCAAAACGGGAGCTGATCTAGTGATGGAAGTGTAGCAGCAGGAAACAGAAATACTCAAAGCCACTTCTTTACGCACAAGAAGATACCTCCCAACGGAAATAATTCACTTTCTTCTTCACGGAGCAAAAATGATGTGTCAGTCATGAATGAGTAAAAGGGAGCAGAAATAACACAAAAAGAACTGAACACAGCCCAAAGCCCAGTGTGCAAACCATGGACTTTCAGCCTAAGAGCGCAGTCTTGAAGAACTACTGCCACTGGGCTAACTAGGCTGAAATAACCTGCTGTTTCCAGGACACAAGATAACACCTCACAATAAAATGACTCTAAAGTAAGTTATTATGAAACAAGATTAGCTGCACACACCACGCATGCGAAATCCAACATGCAGCATCAGGTCTGTCCTTCCACAAAGGAACAGCAGTAACATAGAGAGCCTGAATTTACGCAGAACATGATCACTCATTTCATTTATCAGCCTAGGGCATACAAATCTTAAGGCACTATGTGAACAGCCTATAACAACAATTTATAACCCACAATGATATTTTAATACATGCTCAAAAGCTAGATATCTACATCCTCCCAAGTGGAACTGAAATATATAAGGCCCTTATGCAAATACCGAAGCGTGTTATTAATCTAGAGATCCCACCACAACTACTGAAGGCGCTCAAAAAAACCAACCACCCCAACCCTGACATAAAACAGATCAAAACTAAAGTTTAGTAAGATAAAAAATATCTGGATATAACCAAATGGGGAAAATACAGAAGGTTGTTTCAAAGTTAAGGCTATCTGGATCTAGATAACACTGGGTCCATTCTGTTCTCCAAGATATTGTCATTATTATTTCTGCCTTTGAATTTTTGTTGTCCCTACAAATAAGGATCAGGCTCAAGCACGTCCTCCATCCAGTGACCCGAGCACTTTCTGTCCTCATTGCCTGCCATACCCCAGCCGGATCAGGTTCGTACCAGTTCCAGGGCTCAGGAAGAGCTCAGTCCATCTCAGCTGCTCAAGACGGCTGCAGCTTGCTCAGCCGCAACTCTGCCACGTCCCATGAAGACCAACAAGGCAGCAGGACATCTTCTTCTAAGAGCTTCAGAGCGGAGCCAAACTCCGCACCTGAACACGTGCGCACTCCCAGCAGCAGAAGGGAAGGCATGCTGCGGCTTAGCCTCTCCATCCTACTGTCTGGATTTGGGGGCAAACCTATTCTTACTAGCAAGTTACACTAATATTTAGGACAATAACCCAGAAGCGCGGCTGACACACTGGTGCACACAAGGGGTTCACCAACTGTACTACAAGCCAGTCTTACAGTAGAGCTATAAAGAGCTGACAGCAGTAGCATTTTAAAAGCCTGCAGCAAGATGTACCAAGTCTCAGTGGTGTACAGAAGCCCAAAGAGGGAGGAGGAGATAACCCCCAGCATGCCTTCAGCCAAACAGAACCACTGATAAACCAAAATAGAAGGCAGATGTTGCAGACATCAACCTGCCAGACCATATTAAGGTTTGTGAACACAAGTGAGGACCTGAAATTTAGCTCAGTGGTCTGATTTCTGAAGGTCTGTAGACAAGGAGCACAGAACCGCCAGAGCAGCATGAGGAGCTTGAGGGAAAGGGTCACTGCTGGCCAGGACAGTGGATCATTGCTGCCTGAATAGCTGTAGGGCTACCAAGATGATGAGGGGACTGGAACACCTCTCTTAGGAAGACAGACTGAGGGAATTGGGTCTCTTTAGTCTGGAAAAGAGACGGCTGAGGGGGGACCTTATCAACACCTATAAATACTTAAAGGGTGGGTGTCAGGAGGATGGGGCCAGGCTCTTTTCGGTAGTGCCCAGTGACAGGACAAGAGGCAACGGGCACAAACTTAAGCACAGGAAGTTCCACCTAAACATGACGAAGAACTTCTTTACCTTGAGGGTGGCAGAGCACTGGAACAGGCTGCCCAGGGAGGTGGTGGAGTCTCCGTCTCTGGAGACATTCCAAACCCGCCTGGATGGGTTCCTGTGCAACCTGCTCTAAGGTGGCCCTGCTCTGGTAGGGGGTTGGACTAGATGATCTCCAGAGGGCCCTTCCAACCCTATGATTCTGTGATTGTGTGATTCTGTGAATGCAGGACTCAGTGCTATTACCAGAACTGTTTTCAAATTTCCTCTTTGCAGGGGATGGGAAGGAAGGTGAGAGCTGCTGCTTTGTTTTGGGTGGCAAAAAAAGATGTGCCCTGGAAAAAGCCTAAACCACAATAAAGATGCTGATCGGACAATGCACAAGGATGCCTGTTACTCTGAGCACCCTCATTACAAAGGGAAGCACTCAAGGGAGGGCTGGAAAAGCAAAGGTGTTCATGGAGGCTGCCCACCTCCGCCAGACCCTTTCTGAATGCTGCCCTTCCGATTACTGTGGCTGTTCAGAAGCATACGTGAAAGTGCAGTTATTGTACAAGAGAGGTCAGGGCGAGACGGGAAATCTCTCTCACCCACTGCCAGGTGGCTTTGACAGCTTTCATATTCAGATTTACACAGGGTAAAAGACTTGAGCATAAAAGCTTCCCCTTTGTATCATCAGGGAGAATTGAGCACATGCTTGCTAACACGGAAGTCAGAACTCCACCGCAAAACATGACTAGAGCAAACCCATGCCCTGGGTGCCCAGGCGACGTCCTCCGGCTGCAGTCCTTCAAACCAACACCTCCCTCCAGTGCTGTCCTCACCACAGAGGCACCACGTCTTCGTAGGTGTGACCAGTCTTTCACACCACGCTTTGCTTTTGCTCCTTGAAATGGTTTCTCGTCCACATAACCCAGGCAGGCCACAACTGCTCTGGGACGTCTCCAGGTGAAAATGCGGCGTGACTTTATCAGCTGTCTTACCAGAGAGGTTGGTGGGAAGGGCGGAAGCATTGCAGGAAATTTAGTAAGAAAACGAACACACAGGGGCAAAGTTAACTGCATCTGAAATCGTTGCTTTTGCCTTTCAGGTGTTAATCTTAAAAATCCCAATATACTAGAGGTATCAAGACAGACAAACACAGAGTCAGAGTCAGAGGAAAGAGCAAAACAAACACATAAACAGAGCAATTTCGGAAAGGGAATTAGCTCTCATAAAACGTTAAGCATGCTAAACTCTAACATGTTGATTTTCTAATACAAATGTAAATTTTACTTAAAACTTAATTTATGTTCTTTGCATTTTTCCAATACACACATTACAAGCAAGTTGTTGCTGGTGGGCTTACTCAGCTATGAACACTACACTACTGCTATCAGTAAGATCAATCATGCACTAAATTGCCACTGAAAATATACTCTCTTCTGGCTTTTTTCTCCACATGGTTGAGCTGCTATTTTCCACTGTACATTTTTTATGTAGGGAGTGACTGCATTTTGAAGTCGCCTGCAACTTAACCATTGGCTTTTGCACAAGGTCAATATGAAGTATGTTTTTCCCCATACTCTGATAATACCAAAAGCTGTGGCCAATACAAATACACAGCTTGTGGTCACGTTTTGTTTGGGACTGTGCTGGTTAACCAAGGAGTTATCAGGCTCTTAAATGGAACTACATACATTTTCATCAGTTTTCACCAACAGATGAACCCAC
The DNA here is from genome assembly GCA_013400135.1 of Rhinoptilus africanus. Classification (NCBI taxonomy): domain Eukaryota; kingdom Metazoa; phylum Chordata; class Aves; order Charadriiformes; family Glareolidae; genus Rhinoptilus; species Rhinoptilus africanus. The sequence continues at coordinate 35,357 of VXBO01003377.1, forward strand.
AATAGTTTCCCTCTTCTCTTCAGAACAGGCAGATCTCAACTGCTTCTCTCACTTAGAAACTAATTAAATAATGATCATCCCTTAAAAAAAAAATCCATCAGCAAAAAATAACTATCAACAATCTAGCACCACCATTTGAAAATTAAAAGATGCTGAAAAAGAGGCTCACAAAGCCTCTGCCTGGCTTTGACTTACCACAGTGAAAACTGCAGGAGGAACCCAGGCACCTTTTAAAGGTTTCCAGCTTGTTAAGCAGATACGCCTGAAGTGGAAGTGGGGCTGTGTGGTCAGGGATAACCCTGTGGCACGTGCTTCTGCTGCTACGAATACTGGTGGACCCAATGACCACCTGAAAGACATCTGGAAAGGAAATTTATTCTTCTAACAACTGTTTGGTTGGTTTTTTTTTACCAATAGATTGCCTATACTTCTCTGCTCCTTTAGGAGATTTAAAGTAGTCATTTAAAGTAGGCCTGGAAGACTTCGGGGGTAGGGGGGCAGCACTAGATTTCTCGGTTAATTTTTACCTTTGCACTCTAAGAGACAAGAAGTCTGTCTTTTCCCAGTGGGATACTGAAACGTGAGCCTTAAAAGATACCTTCAGTTTAACTGAAGGCTTTGAGATGGAGTGAGCCTTGTGAAAAGGCATTGGATGCTGAATTTAAATGGGCTTTACAAAAGCTTAGACGCTGTCATTCAACTGTTTTTACCCTCCCATGGTTTACAATTGTGGTAACATGTTTGATCCACCAGTCTGTGTCTGTCCTTTTTCTAACAGCTCTGTTAGATCTCCACTGTATCTCCCAACATTGCCATGGACTTCAAGGACTTGTACCCATGACACTGTCAGCATGTGGATTTCTGCCATCGCTGTGCCATAACACCACAGATGTTCTGCAGTGTAAAGAAAACACTGCATACCAGAAAAAGAGGAAACAAAGACTGCAGAATTATATTCAAAACTGAAAAACAAGAAAGCATTGCTAGTCATCACTTTGGGTTTGGCTCAGCACTGTGTTAGCAAGTCTAAGTTTTGTGAAATCAAGCACGCAGGATTTCGTTTCCTATGGTCTTGAAGACCTCTGATTCAGAAAGTAAGGCCTCAGTATCTCTTCCAATTCTCCAGCTCTTCGATAACCCTTACTCTCATAGGTTGGGTTTGGTAGTATGAAATACATTCAACCTCATCCTCAGACAGAGGAAAGAATACCAAAAAAGTGTTTGGGGCTGTATTTGGCTGTGCACATGACTGTATAATCCTGAGCACTCCAGTCAGCCTCTCCCTGCTTCATTCACCACCTGAAAAGCAGCGATAATGCTTAGACACTCCAAAAGTCTGCTACAAGGCTTAATTAATTAGCATCCAGGCCCTGGCTCAAAGGTACTGAAGTGACCAACACAGTAAGTTGGTTTCTCTGAAGTTGGGGGGGAGGAGGGGAGACATTCTGCACCATACAGGGTCTCTGAGAGTGCAGCCACTGATCGGTAACAACAGTGTCCTTCAGGGAGGGTGAAAAATGAAGTGGTACCTCAGTCAGGACATAAAAGTGAGCAGGAAAACCTGACACGCACAACTGCAACCCTCAATCCTAAGTACCTGCACAGGTGGGTACTAGCACTGTACCATACTGGGGGGCCACACGAGCACCTCACCTTTACTCTGAACACTTCTCAGAGGCCAAAGTGTATTATCTTCACTTTGCAAACAAAAATTACAAGGGCACAAACTGACAGGTCCAAGTTGACAGAAAGTCTCCAGCAGAGCTGGGATTTGAACCCACTTCCAGTCCAGGGCCTTATCTATTAGGCAAAGCTGCCCAAAAAGATAAGCTGTGTTTCCATGTCCTTGCTAAAAAAGATTTTCTAAGTGGTTTTTTTTTTTTTTCACAATGACCTAACTCCTTCTTATTACTGTTTCCCATTGGAAACAAAAATGTATTTTGCACAGTTTCCTTTGGTTTGCCTTTTTTTTGTTTTTTGAGAATAATTGCTCCGAAAATTAAGGAATTTTTTTTGTTTATTCAGTTCTATATGGCTCTTTCTGATAAACGCAGAATGAAAGGCAAATGCAGTTTAACAGCCACCATGTTACTGAATAGCCTTGATTTATGGTTCCCAGCACCACTCTGCACAGATCTGACCCAGGCAAGAAATCATGGCCTTGTGCTTAGGCAAGGTGGTTGCTGGACCAGCATCGCGTCAGGGTGGTTGTCAGGCTTTCCAAGCTACATTTTTTACCCTCTTTCCTCCTGCTGAGGAAATATTTCCTAAATATCGCAAGCGAAATGGACAGCGCGCTATCTCCTGGACGTTAGTCAAGAGTCCTATGTCTGTGTCAGTAAAAAGTGCATCTTTGTATTCGTGCTAGTGTTCTTATTTTGGGGAGGAAATGACGATACATTGCATCAGAAGAAAACACTTTTCTAAAAGAAAATGTCCAAAATAACTTTTCTGTCAACTGGCTTAAAGTCCCAAAGTCATCTATTTTGGCAACGTAGGGACCTGGCCATGCTGCATGAGACACCTTACTTGAAGGACAGTAACCAGATGTAAATTATCGGGCAGTTACCCACAAGGAAAACCTTTTATTAACACGGACACACAGAGTAGAGTATATGTTTTGCTTGGGTGAGAACAGCACGCTTACCCACCAGGGGATGTTTTTGGCAGGACAGGAGCTCCACCTCTGTGTGAAGGACACTGTGACCTTATTAGTGCAAGGGGTCCCTGCTATCGCTTCTCGCATCAGAATTGGCCCCTGCAGCATCTCCACCGTAAGGTCAAAAGTAATCAGAGGTGAACGTCAATAAAGAAACAAGCTTAAGATATTTTTAAAGAACTGAATGTACTACTCAAGCATGCGCTCAATCCTTGACTACTGAATATAGCTAAAGGGGTAGCGTCAAAAAACAACAATCAACTTTGCAAGATCAGCAGGGGGACAAGGAGAAAATGGAAACCCAGTTGATTGTGAACATACAGCTCCCAAACTATGGCTTTAGGTTGACTGAGCCAACAGGTTAGGTGGTTGCCACCAAGCTTACTTGCTAAGTCACAAGAGAAAATATTAGCATTCTTGACTGTTCCATCTCTTCAGAAGCAATTACAATAAGAACATAATATGGTCACAAGCAGATGAGAAATTAGGAATGGCCTATGATGAAGTTTTGTTCAGACTGCAGCATCTGTGAAAAGTACATCTTGCAGTACTGCTTGTCTTCTGCCAAAAGTCAGAGGAGATCCCGTTCCGCCTCACTCAAGCTTATTTCTTCTTGGAACCACTAACAGTTATAATGCCATTTATAAAATTCAGTGAGAAACAGTCAATTATCTTCCTTTCTTTTTTAAATATATTAAAACTAGAACGCAATAAAACTCTAATTTCACTGTGTCAAGAGTACTACTCAAAATCAAGTGCTAAATTATTTCTCACTTTCAATTCATCACTGCTTTGCAGAATTCACATACATTGAAATCTCAATAAAAAAAACGTCACAAGGGTTGTAGACAGGGAGAGGAGGAGACCTGGACAAGACTATCTAATAAACATGACCATCCAAGCCGAGCTTCTACCTTTTTTCAGGCTGTAAAGCAGTGTCCTGGCATCTCAAACCCAAACTGAAAAGTGGAGATGTAAATATAACTAATTTCTTCAGCTGCAATGGACTGTGGGAGCAAATGTTTTCCATTCTGTAAGTCTTATGTTCTTTTGAATTAATTTCTACTCATATGCCCCTAAATAGCTAGGAACATTTATTTTAGCACACATTTCCCTACTCTTCTTGGAGGTGAAGAAAAAAAAGAAGGGATTGGCAAGACACATTTAAACTCCGAAATAATCCTTTCAAATGACATTTTGCCAGGAAACTCCCTTCAATGTAACACAAAAGAATTAATGCAAATAGACTATCCTTGCAAAGAGAATTGAAACATTCCCATTTTCTCTCTGGTGCTAAAACCTTTTAGCAGAACCACTGTAAAACAGTTTCATTCAGGAACGTGAGCACAATACACCAGACTCTTTCTTTTCTCGTTTCAGAGATACTGAAGCCCTTATTGCTCTAATCCTCCCACAAGCATCACACCACTTGTAGCCCACTCAAACACAAACTGGGGCTACGCACACACTGGCCTGCGTCCCTCTCCCACCCCACTCCCCCTGCACAGGGACACCTCCTCTCCCACACCCCAACTTTCCCCAAAATTAAACTCTCGCAGCTGGTTTCAAATCAATTCTGCAGACCCCCTTTCAAGCGGATGGGCAACTTGAGACCTTTTCCCAAAACGGAGGCAAGAGGAGACAAATACCTGGGGTCGCTGTGACGTGCCCGCACATCAGCTACGGTTGCCACGACTCAGGAGAGCCGCCTTGTCCCCGTCAGACGTCTGTGCGTACAGCAAGCTGCAGGCCAAGACACATTTGCGAAGCGAACCTTGGTTCAATACCTAACTGCTCAGACCCTGCGTCACCTCGCTGCCCCCCAGCTACCTGAGACCATCCTGCCCCAGGGGGCTCAACTCCCGTAGCACACAGGCGCTGCATGGGGCCAGCCCCTGAGACACCAACTGAAGATGGATTTTTTTTTTCCTGATTTACCATTGGAAAAAAAAGATGCTACGAAGAGGCAAATGACTGACCAAGTGAAATGAAGACACTTAACATTTCTGCTCCCTCAGGTTACCAGGGAGGAAATCCTCCCCAGTGCAGGAGGTCACCACGAAGTTGAGATGCTACTTCAATCCACCTGTGAAGTATTTTGGCAGATACAGGGGATTTAAGTGACATCTTGGTCTCACACAACACAGGGGAAATACAGCTTCCTGCAGATTAAAACCTTTATTGGATGTTTCTCTGCATGGCCCAGAAGCACTGCTCTCCAAAATGAAGACTTGTATCTGTCTGACAAAATTCAGCTATTGAACAACACTCCACAGTTCATCCTTAAGGCTCTGTAATAATATCCCCATTAAACAGCACTTCCTTCCAAGCAGCCTATGCAGTCCCGAGAAGCTACAATTTTCTCCAGGTCTGTCAGCAAGATACTTTCTAAAATCTGTAGCCCAGTGCAGAAAAGGTGCACTGGGGACCACTACAAGGTTCCCATATTCATCCTTTTCATCAGGTTTCACAATCCAAAGGAACCTTGCAGAGAAGGAGAAAATGAGAAAAGAGTGTCCTAATTGCTGCCTCCTCCCCTGCCATTTTTAAGACTTCATTTTATTTTGCTGTCCCACTTTTTTTTTTCATTATTTTTATTTACTTACATATTTAGATGACACATTCCCTACTCTGCATAACTTGGAGCTGGCTTCTAAGAAGGCTACCAGCCGTGGCCCAGAGCAATCAGCAAAGCCTATGTCTACCACCACCTCCAGCAGAAGAATGAGCCATACAGGATAGAAGCCAACAGTGAAAACCACTACTGTGTAGTAAAATCTTCAAAGACAAGAGTTCCAGCCAGTTTGTCTGCTTTTCTTTTTCTGAAAAAAACCCCAAACTTGTATGCCAACCAATCAATGACAAAACTTCCCCCATAGTTTAGTTGTTATATCTATTTGTAATATTTGAACTACTAAAGAGGTGAAGTAAAAGGGTAACAGATATTCTACTTCTTTAAAAAAAAATCAAAGAAAGAAGGGGCCAAATTGTGCTTTCAGAGTAAACTGGCATAAGCAAAGTTACGTGGAATAAACTTCACTTTCAAATTTAGTGGATTCTGGTTTTACTGAAAACACAATCTGTATGTTTACATGGCAGCTATGTGCAGTATCTATACTCTCCACATGACTCAGAAGTTGGAGGCCCACTGGACAAAAGAAGTAGATGGTGATTGTTTGACTCAGTGACAGCACTCAACATCTGTATTTTACTAATTTCTGCCTGAAAGGTGAAAGAAGAGGTCTGATTTTTTATCAGTTTCACCCAAAAAAAAAGGGGGGGAGGAAGATGCTTTATTTCCCTCTTCACTCCTGACGATGCTGATAGTTTATGGACTTGTGACCTCCTCGGGTCAAACGCAGATGAAGTTTTCCAGACCAAACCCCTGGAGGCAGCTGCAGCAGCCTCTCAGCAGCTGGGTCAGCCCCATCAGTCCCTCTCCAAACCAGGAGCACGTGGACACCCGCAGAATACCAAATCAGCCATGTATGCAGAAGCACACAGTCGCTGCTTTGCATAGAAAAGGGATTTTTAATAGGCACTTTCAGTATTAAAGCAAAGCAGTCACTTCATCGTTGTCCTAACTAGCTTTGAAGCCATGCGTAACTGCAGAAGGTGAAATTCTTCCCTCTCCTTGGGAAGATGGAGGAGGGAAGCGGGACCAAAGGCTCCATTCAGCAATCTGGATACAGGGGGCAAAGGCGATTTAAAAGAAGAACTGGCTGTCCACAGCATAAATCTTCCACACGACATTCCAACCGTACTAAAAAAAGGCAGATTTATTTCACAAGCTGTAATTTCATGGGTCCTGTACTGTTTTCTTCACTGTGGACTGCAAGCATCACTCATGATGGTAAGCAGTACGCAACCACGGTGATCAGCAATTTTTAGAGATCAGCTCTACAAACCAACATGCTCACAGAACCTGTGACTTGTAACAGATTGATGGCCCCACTCTTACTCCTACAGAGCATGTGGCACAAAACCACTGAGCAGCAAGGGCACCGTGACAATTCCAAGGGAGAGGGCGAACGGGGGGTCCTACGTGCCCATGGGTGTGTTTGCCTGCCTGCGAAGGTAGGTCAAAGGCAAAAACACTGAGAGAAATTTCTAACGCCAAAAGAACGTAGAATGGTACCTCTGAACTTTGCCCCAGTACAACATCCAAAACGAGCAACAGGGAAAGCCATTCATTTTCCAGACACACTCAGTATGTAGCTTTTCCACAGGTATTGGAAATAGAAATATTTGTTCTTCCATGAAAGCACCACCTCTGCTTAGACAAGCCCAAGCCCATATTCATCTAATCCAGGTACAAGTCACATCCTCATCAAGTAACTACAATATGAGCCAGCCATCTAGTCTCTCTGCAGGTTTCGTGGTCAAGCTTTAGGGCCCAAGTCATTTGATCCATTTTTTAATGGCACGTTAGAAGAATTGCACCCTGGAGTGCGAATTTCTCGCCAGCAACTATCACACAAATCCAGGCAACCCACCTTGCACAAAACACATCTGCATTTAATTTCACGTGTCCAGCTTATTTAGAATGCAGAACTGATATTCAAGCCTGTGCCTCTGGCTACGCTAAGCCTTAACACTGGCCTGGGTCGGGATGCAGCTGGCATCATCCCCTGGTTGGCATCAGTCCCTCAGACACACCAGACCTGTGCCCTCTCCCAGCATCCAGGGAAGGGGCCGTCAGGATGGCTGAGCTCAGGCGGGCTGCAAACAGTGGGAACACACCACACTCAATGCGTGGCTGTCCCGGGGCTATCTGAAAGCACGCACGCAGGATGGATTACCAAGAACATGACGCTTTTGCATGTTTTCTCACTGCGGACACCGAGAAGGGCTTGGGTGGATTCACTCACACACCAGTTACAGCTTCAAGTTCAAGAGAGAGATTTCCCTTTCCTTTCTCTTGAATGTTCCATGTTAGAGCAGACTAAGGGAGTAGGACACCTGGGGATCAGAGCTAATGGATTCCAGCACAGAATCAGAGTCTCAAAACCAAATCCCACTGTCGCTGAAATGTCGTTATTCTTTCCAATATCCGTCTGCTTGTTTTGGTGCTGTCAGAACGACTGTGTTTCCTTGGCACACAAATGCCCTGGCTGCCACCGTTACCGTACTGCAGGAGCTCATAGGGCATAACGGGGATTACTGCAGCACACGCTCCTGTGTGGGAACTCGCAGGGTGCAAGGAATAAACAGCAAAATACAAAAAAGCAATAGGTAACTTGCTACAGTAATTCGATTGTATATACAGTCATCATGAATATGAAAGTGTCTGGTTGCAGCCTGCAGTCATTAAAAGCAGTACAACGAAACAATTGTTTAAGAAAGATGTATTTTTTTTTTTAGCACGCACATATGTTTTGCTATCGGCAACAGCACAAATATTACCGGTGACTGCACCTCTGGCTCCCAAGGGCTTGTTAGCTCTAGCTATTGATCCACAAACTAAATATATTTTTCTGGGAATGTCTGGCCAGGAATGTCCATGCTGACCCAAACTACTGCAGGTTTAATAGGTCGCTCGCGGACTGTAACATCGCTCTCCCTGTTCATCAGGTTCTGCCTCTGAACTCGTTATTACCAACCAGTCTCCCCCACTAAGCAGCAAACTGCTGGGATTTGATTCTCTCTTTGTTTGAGGGTACTTATTTGGAGGGGGTGATGGGCTACTAACATCAGGGTTTAACTCAAGTACACAAAAGCCAGGAAATTCACAGCTAGGGCTGAAAATGTGTGCTGACACAGCAGCATTATCTCCTGCCATTAAGCCTTTTCTGGATCTTTTGGCACAACTGCCTGGGTTAAAGCCTGCCTGTCAGCAAAGATTTTTCAGGCTTCGCCACAAAGTTCTTTCCTTAAATCAAGCTGCTAGCATCGCTTGGATATATTCCTCTTCATATTATACTAACACTTCATGAAGACGAGGCACACATGTGCACATTCCCCCACAGCCCATGCCTTTCCATGTGCAGTTTCACTTTCCCTCTCCCCAAGGGCTGTGAGTACCGCATGAACCAACATGCAAAATCCCAGATGGTCCTTCCAAAGTGGACACAAAGGGGGATTAAGCGGCGCTGAATAGAGCTGACAAACAGACCTGGGTAACCGTAGCAATGGGTATTTCGGAACAGTGTCACATCCCAAGGATCTAGCTTGGGGTCCCCCCCGGAAGGTGGGTGGGAGGAGGACCCTGGGGATTAGCCGTGGCAGAACTCTCCTGGGGAAAATGCCAGAAACGGAGCCAGGGGAACCGAGTCTTGGCTCTTTGACCCACCCCCACTGAACCGTTCAGTCGCTCCTTAAACAGGCGGGCAAGGATAGGAAGCTTTGGGGGAGTTTATTGGGAAGTGACTTCCCAGAAAATGGAAAATCTCCATCCTCATGGCAGCAGTGGGCATGGGCTGGCTGCAGGCAGGCAAAGCCGTGGCCACTGCCCTCCCCTCTCCCCTGCTGTCCCAGCCCCTACAAGGGCTTCTCTAACCTAAAAATATTGAGGGGCAGGGGAAAAAACCCACCAATCAATAAGGAAGTGAGTTTTTTACACATTGCATAGAATCATAGAATGGTTTGGGTTAAAAGGGGCCTTAAAGACCATCTAGTTCCAACCCCCTGCCCTGGGCAGGGACACCTCCCACCAGACCAGGCTGCTCAAAGCCCCATCCAGCCTGGCCTTGAACACTTCCAGGGATGGGGCAGCCATGGCTTCCCTGGGCGACCTGTTCCATTGTCTCACCACCCTCACAGTAAAGAATTCCTTCCTAATATCTGATATAATTTACCCTCTTGCAGCTTAAACCCCTTTAATTTTGACTTGTGTGACCAGTGGCCACAAAACCGAGGGGCGGCGTAAATCAGGTTGAGTTGTGGAACCACCTCAGCGTGTGAGCGCACTCCTGCAGGACGGCTCACCCGGGACCCGGCTGCTGGGGCTCCTTTCCACTCACTTTAAATGTCCTGTCAAGTAATGGCAGCCCTCACCACATTTTCTCTGTCCACTTTTAACATTCAGACCAAGGCTGTTTGCAAATTTAAGAAATGATTTAAAGGACAGCGAATGGATAAGAGATCCTATCTCATCAGGAAGAAAACTAGGTAACTTAGCTCTCTAAACAGGCACTTTAGAAATTGCAAACTAATCTGATTAGTTACAAGCCACTTGGTTTTAGATTTACCAGTAAATTTAAAAAATGGGAGGTCACTTACACTGGCCCACAATTTACCAGCTTTATACTGGTAGGACTTGCCAGAAAGCCTCAACATCAAATAAAAGGGCAGGGTTGGATTTTACAGTTTTAAAGACATGTAGTTAATATAATCTATAAATAACTGAAATTGTGTTTCTGAGTGAAAGGACCATTGTTCATTTTTATCACGGGTATGAAAAGAAGTACTATGGGGAAGGCAAAGGAGGCTTTCCAACGGAACGTTAGAGATGTATTTTATAAAAAAACCTAAAGCAGAAGGATACGTTTGGGGCAGTAGTTTCAGGTGTGCTTTGGTACAGAGGCAGGAGCTTTGAAAATACAGATGCCAAAGGGATGAACCTAACCAACACACAGCGGGAAGAGAAAGGTGACACTAGTGACAGATAAATTTGCGTTCTATTGGGATTCGAAAACCCTACAGAATTAAAGTTACCATTAATGTAATATGGTTACTTACGAGGTTTTTTCCAGATGAATGTGAGCCATTTTGGACAATTACACTTAAGCAGTTTTATAGTCACTCAAAGCCTAAACCTAAGCCAGCCATCAGCTTTAAACCAGATCACTTCCCAGTTCTGGTTCACTGGGCAAGCACAGAAACATCTGTCTTATCACCGGGGAGGCAAAGGTACAGTCAGAGGCAGATGTGCTCCTTTTGATGGCAGTGGCATCACTTTGACAGCAAAGCAACGGTGAAAATTTGGCAAGCGATGAATTCCTCTCTGCAAATGCCACTGCCACAGTAGTAGCTGTCAGGAGCAGGCACTGTCTTGGGCTGGAGAGTCTTAACCAAATGAGCCTGCATCTTTGCCCATTAATCTGACTGGAAACCAGCGGGTCCCACCCTGCTTCCCACAGGGTCCATGCAGAATCCACAGCACTGTCAATCGGCGAGGAGAGCACAGCTCCCCGGATTGACGGGGCTGGCGGGAGAGCAGGCTCCTGCCCAATTAGTCTGCCCCGCAAGGCTGGCCAGATGATGCTAGCCCGGCGGGGACACCAACCCCCAGCTCCAACCACACAAGGGATTAAAAACCTCGGGCCGAGATCACTAGTCTTCTTTGCAATTAACTGAAAAAAAAAGATAAACATCAGGGTGGAGAAGGTTGCTTAAAAGAGGTAGCCTGAAAGCCATGCAGTAAACAGGAAAACAGGCAAAAAATAAAGCGAGGCCATGCTACATCACCCTCCCCCCGCGCACGCTTTATTCCATCGATGATGGAGGACTCAGTCAGTCAAGATCCGCAAATTGGTAGGCAGTACATTCTGTGCTGTCTGTCAGTATTACACATCCTAAAGGGCTGAATAAATAATTGAAGAATAAATAATTGTGCCAGGGCTTTGTCTCATGGGCCATTTTTATAGATTGCTGTCTAATGATAGCACCATCTGCGACACTCTGCATTAATATGGGATAAAATTACATAGCGCTTTGTTTGCTCTGACACTGTGATGTTATGATGTCTCTTAGCATTATCTTGAATAAAAGGCTACAGCAATGACGGAAGTGTCCCAATGCCTTGTAAACTCTCATTTAGGGAAAACCAAGTTTAAGCAATCAGAGACATTTTTCCCCCAGGGATAGGGAAGAGTGGGGAAGCCTTGCTGTTTCCAATGCACGTCATATCAAGGTAATTAAAAACAGAGGAGCTCGTTAGTGCGTTTTTGTTATGCATGTCCAATTCAGAGCCCGCAGGTTAAAAGCCCTATGCTGGCAGGGAGGGCACCGGCTCACCTCCAGGAACACTGCACCCCGGCTCCAGCCCCTTCCTCAGCACAGAGAGGGAGGCAGAGATCAGTCACAGGCTCTCACTCCCTAAATCCAAGGAAATAAGATGACTTACATCAATTTAATCTGCCACAGAAGCATACCATGGGTGGTGGGGGGTACCTGCGTGGAAACAAAGGCTTTTTGCACGGGAAAGCAAGGAAGCGTTAGCTCTACTCTACGATAGAACCACCACTTGCTTTCCAGTACTGCTTCACACTTCTTCACAATTCTCCACCCAAGAAACATTTTCTTCTTTATTCTTAGAAAGAGAAGCCTGAAGCCGTGGTTAAATATTCACCGACAATACAGCTTTCACTTCTTTAGCCTCCTATGTGCTTCTCCACACCTGCAGGACACCAGCAGCCTTTCCCTTCCCTCCGGAGAAGGGTCTTGCAGACATGGTCTCTCCCTCCCTCCCTCCCCAGCAAAAGGCACGGGGGGCCGGGCAGAGTGGCACACCAGCAGCCCCGAACACGCCGGCAGCTGCTGGACTGGCAGGGCTGCATGGACTGGACCTAATTTGGATCCTAGGCAGTTAAAACAACTGCATTTGCTGCCTCGTAGCTATTACTTACCTGTGGAGCAAATTGCAAAATTTTAAGTAGGATTTGCAAAGCCCAGTCTCACCCCTGCCACGATCCACGTCACCCTGGGGAGCCTGCGATGAGACGAGCTTTGGCCTCTGAAGCCCCAGCCCTCCATCCCCAACCCCAACGCCCGCTTGGCACCTGCGTCCAGAACCGAACATTTCAATTTTCACATCCCAGAAAAGCAGCCCCGGGGAGACGTTGGGCAGATGGGGCCCCCACAGTTACGACACCCGTAGTGTCATGACTGCCATTGCAGGTTTCAGGAACCAATTTGCAAAGCAAGAGTTTTCAAACTCTCCATGGATCAGGTGGAGTTAGACTTAAAAAGTACAGTGACCAAAGAAAAAGGATTTGCAGGAGGCTTTGGAGAACAAAGCACTATGGCTGCTCCAGGGATGACGGTGAAGGGAAAAGCCTCTTGCCTCCAAGCCTTCCTCCCACCATCAGAAGAATCTCCTTCAATCACCCAATCCCACCCTATCTCTAGGGGCCGGCATACACACCAATCCAGGGTGTGTGGTTAGGTTGACCAGAGACTAAATTATAGGTAGAATAACTATTAAAAAACAAGACCTACTGATACAATCCCCATCAGGAAGATGCTTTCAACCAGCACGACGCTTCTCTAAATAGACAACACTTGCAACATCCTACCTGTGCTCGCACCAGTGCGGACCACAGCTGAGGTAACCACGTACTCATCAGCTACGGCGTGCTGTTCAGCTTCTCCCAAACCTCAGAAACCCAAACGCGTGACACAGGCTCCTAAAGCGCACCAACACAGCACAGCAGCGGTGGAAACCCGCTTCTGCAGGAAGGCTTTGCTGAGGGTTTCAGATTTGGCCACCTATGCATTAACCAGCACCAGTGTGCACACAGAAATCAATTAATCGGTGACCGTGGTTCCTGTAAAATGAATTCATGGGCTTCACCTCCAAATCTGTATTAAAGGAGATATACGCACCAAGAGCCAAAACCAATGGTGGCAGTTTTGCCCTTCGTATGTAGCAATTCATAGATCTGATGGTGTTTCCAGGGCGGTCTGTTACAGGCTTCCTGGCCTAGCGGGGTGTACCTGGGTCTACAAATCAATTAAAACAAGCTCGTGATGGGGTACAACTGAGAGGCGTGTTCAACACAGATAATGTGTTGATAAGCTTCCATTTCATTTTATTTAGAGGTTCCACCTAAAAACCCCTCATAAAACAATTTTAACTCAGGGGCACACTCTTCCTGTTGGCTGATGGCAACTTAAAACCAGGAAAAACTCCGTGGGTGGTGCTGGGAGCACCTAAAAACCTGAAAGTGCATTTGGAGAAAACTAAAAAGGGGACAGACTGTCAATGATCTCACGGCTGAAAAGGAAACATCTGTAACTTGGCTACAACAGGCATTGACTTTAACTTTACTTAGGTAGATTATGGTATGTTCTCATTTTTCAGGTAGGAACATCAGCAAATAAAGCCAAGTAGATCTTCACAGAGGTGTACAGATTGCTACCGCATCTGCCTTCTGGAGAAGGACATGGCAGCAGCTTTCTGAAGCACTCAGCACAGATGCACGGAAAACTCTCACCTAAACCCCACTGATGACTTTTTGGCATGACTGGGTGCCACCAGCAGAAATCCCTGCTCCGCGGTTCATCCTGCTGGTGGCCATGAGTCTCATTCAGAGCAACATCAACACCTGGGAAAAGCACCCACCTCGGATGGCCGACAAGGAGCCCTGCATCCTGCGCTCGGCTCCAACACGGAGATGCTCTGTGGCTCCGACAAATCCCGTCATCCATCCCGCAACTCCACCTGGCCAGCAGGGAACATAAATCCCTGCCCTACAGCAACAGCTGGGCTGTTCTGCATCAGTGATTAGGAAATGTTCAAAGGTACCCAAGCAGACACCACATGCCATTTAGCAAAACTTATTCTAACACCAAAACACCACCACCCTTGCCATGTGCAGCTGGGTATCCTGGGCATGCCTTCCTCTTCCCCCTGGAAGAAGTAAGAACCTTCCTTGAGAATAAAAGATGGAGTTCAGACGGTGAGTGTGCATAAGAAGCAGGGGACAGGAGACAACACAGACACCAAAAGATGACAAGGGAAAAAATATTCATCAAATAAATTACCAACAAAGAGGACTTGGGCTGCAAATGAGAACAACGCATTTTCTTCAGCAGAGAATTAAAACACTCAGGGGATGCCCCAAACACAGCAGATCCGCGTGCGCCCTTCAGAAGCGGCTCCGCCTTGCAGGCATTCCTCCATTTCTGCTGCAGATAAAGAGGGGCCAGAGACCCATGAAACGTGGGGAATTTGTCCCCCGGCGCCCAGGCAAGGCATGGGACAGCTACTGTTCAACCACAAACCCTGTCAGAAACGGCACTGCTCCCCAGGGTGTGCAGAGGCAGGCCAGGGGGAGAAGGAGGAGAAGGAAGAAGTTTAGGCTCTTGATGAAGTGCAGATAAAAAGGAGGGGGGAAAAATACAAAATTATTAAAAGAATTTTAAAAAATCAAGGCCACTACGGCATCAGGATAAACTTTCTCAGAGCTACAGCTGAAAAAAGGAGAGGGTGAAGAGAAAGGTGAAAACGGGGTGTGCAAGGTGCACCAGCCACAGCCTGGTCTGAGGGTGAATATCCATTTTTGTTGAAGCAGTGTGACCAGAAAAGAATAATAATAATAAAAAATGGCATTAAATATTCATGGAAACAGCTACAGCGTGGCTAATGCAAAGCATCCGTAAAACCTTTAAGAAGTTTGTTAATGCACAGAGACTGGCAGAGGTCATGGCACGCTTGGAGCAAATCAGGAGCAACTGAACAAAAATAGTTCATCCATTTTCAAACCAGCACTAAAAAGGTGCCCATTTATTGCACCAAAACCACTGTAGGCACCAGGAAGGGTCATAAACACTCATTAACACTATTCCTGATAGCTGGCTGCTCAGCTGCACAGCCATTAAAACCTCCCCTTATGATCCTGACACCAGATTTTGGTTGCCGGCAGAAAGGAGGCAGCCAGGCACAAGGACAGAGGTGCACGCTCAGTGCCACCTTGCCCTGTCCCACACTAAGAGGTAAGGGCCAAAATCCAGACTCTCCAGTAATCTCCACCTCGCAGTGAGGCTCAGACGTGGTTAGTGAACAAAACACGTCTACAGAAATGCCTTGCAGGCCACTTGTCTTCGCTATCTCAATTTTGTAATGAAGTCACATACAGACCTTGATACCCCTGTGCTTTTAGGAAAGACAGCAAAACATCTGATGCTCCAAGGCCAGATCACAACAATTGCAATTTGCCGAAGGGCCCAGTTCTGTTCCTTGCCCTCATCCTCAAAATAAACCAGTTATGCAAGTCGATAGTCTCAAACTCTGATTTTTGCAGTTTCCATCTCTATTTTATTCTGAACAGCAAAGACGTTCAACCT
>VXBO01003377.1:64225-83661 GCA_013400135.1 Rhinoptilus africanus
GGGCTTGATGTTATATCTTACACAAATATCAGTCGCAGTCCATGTAGATCACACAACCAAGGTTGGGTGTTTCGAGGCAGCAGGGAATGTCTGGTCTTATGCTGAGCTCTGACATTAAAGGAGGACTTCACTAAAAAGCAGAAGCATCTCTATTGAAAAGCAGTAACAAAACAAAACAAAACAAAAAGTTTCTCTACAAAACAAAAAGTTTCTCTTTCCTTTGCAATGGGTTTGGCCCAAAGATTTAAGGTAAAAAGCTGTAAGTGAGGCTAAAGGACTGCAGTTAATTGATCATAAGGTACATGGGCAATTGGTCCTGGCTGCACTTGCCCATCAACACCAAAGATTTATCCTAAAGCTTTCCCTCTACTGCTGGAGACCAGGGTCCAGCTCCCCTACACCGGGATGACAGACCCACAAAAGCCTTAATGGGTTTCTGCTGGGGATACCCAGGTAAGGCCACTTGTTGTCTACAACTCCCCCTTCTTCCTTGCAGTCACTGGTGTTCATCCAGACCCCATCCCAGGCCAGGAAGCCCGCTGAGCTCATGGAGCTGGCACAAAATCCCAGCCGTGGGATCACAGCAGTGCCAGTGCCAATACAAGAGGAACAGTAGCCATCCACCCCGCACCATGCGCCAGGGACACAAGGTTTGCCCCGTCCTTGAGGGATGGTAACAAGATCACCAAGCCCCACTGCTGCCAAACCACAGCTGAACAGGGTTATGCACAAAAGTACGAGTTTTCTGATCAAACCACAGGCCCACTACACTGCCCTACACCACCGACATCCTCCTTAACACCAACGTGCACGCTGATGATCATCTGGCAGCCCAAATTCAATTAGTATTAAGCACAAGGACACAAACATTTCTGCCAAACCAGCCACAGCATGTGGTGCAGCATTTACATGGCACTGCCTCCTGCCTGGAGGATGCCTGCTTGATCTAACGAAGCCAGAACTGCTCTAGTGGATGACACCCTGCTTGCCACAAATCTGGGGCCACATCGCTCCCTGTGCAGCATATCTGAGTGGCTTTGGCTTCAGAGACCACTTCCCAAACAGAGATCACACCACTGTGGTAGTGATGCCTGCTCCATCTGATCTGACGATGTGTCATGGTCACACCTAACCCCACAGACATGCCTTTATTCAAAGAATCTCCTCTGACTAATCTTTACTTCCTCCCTGGGGGGGCTGAAAGCAAACTAGTAGAGCAGTGGTGGTTTCCTCTTCAAGTCTTTTGAGATTCCCCTTCAGCTCTTGTTTTCTGGCAATCACAGCTGAACTCAAAAGCCTTCTGAACACACGTACCTCCCAGGGCTGCAGCTGCAGATGTTTTGGAGCACTCATCCTCCTGAGCCTGGAGTGGAGAACCACGTAAGGAAGTCCACTGCTTGGTGTCGGATTGTAGAAGCCCTGAAATCTCCCTTTCCTGGCAGCTGTACTGTCAGCTTGAGCAGAGCCAGGAGATCCCTTACCTGCTCAAGCTCAAAGGAAAAACATGGAATAGCTTGAAGTCGTGGGTTTAAGTGTATGGGAGCAGAGATCTTCAGTGGATTGTACTTCCTACAAAGAGTCTCACAAGTGACTTAAGCTGCCCAACGTGAGTTCAAGCCAGTTCTTTCTTCCCTCCCTTTTTCACCCTACTTCTCTTCACAGGACCACACTCAATGATGGAAGAGTTTGTGTTCAAGTGTCATCTACATAAAGGTTGCCTAGATACTTTGAATACAAGTGCCACAGAATGTGTGCAAATAACAGGATTTCACTTTATGTCACATTTAAAAGAAAATGCACCCACCGCTACCACTCTGCAGACAATGGGAAAGAGAACAAATAACGAGTCCACATCACACTGATAGCACAACTGAAGCTAATGGCGTGAGGGGGGTTGTGTTCCATCCCCCCCCCATTTACACTGGCAAAGGGAAACCCATTTATTCTGGAGAAATGAGGAGTCTGAATCAGAAGCTTCCCCAAACTTTTAAATACAATTCTGTTGTCGTGAATGCAAAACAACTCTGCTCTCAGAACATTCTGTAGACATTATTTAATTAAGGACCAGTAGACTTTCCAGGGAGATACCTCCCAACTCAACACGAGGGAAGCAATACCCAAAAAAAAGAAAAAAAAATGCACAACCAAGAAGTAAAGATGCATTCCAGACCTTGCATAAAAAAAATATGTGGAACATGATATAGTGTATGGGGGTGTCAGACACCTCGGACCATTTGACCTGTAGCTGGACTCTGCAGCCTCTGATACACATGGCACATTTAGCTCACCTGTGACACGAGACTTTGCTGCAAAAGGACACATTCACACACCAGCCTGCAATCTGGCACCCATCCTCTGCTTCTCCGGGGGAGGGCAGGCTTCTATGTGAACAGATCAAAGACTTCTGGCAGTGGAAAATAATGTAAACTCGCATAAGGCAGCGGGTGCCTCCTAACACCCTACCTGCTGCCGCCGGCCGTCTCCTGCTTGAAGACCCAGAGCAGCCACAACAATGCTCTTAAACAACTAAAGCCCGCAACCTGCGTATTACACTAGTATCCCCAGGTAAAATGACAAGAAAAGCATATTTCAAGGAAAATGTATTTCGAGGAAATGACTCCAACGCAGGGCAAGAGCAGCTCAGCACGTGGCCATGCCTGGGCACTGCTGCTGGCTGGGGCTTGCTGGGCTAGCACCTCCTGGCCCCGGCAACCCAGTGTTGCACCATCGCAGACGCTTTGCAGAATGAGGATGCAGGGAGTGAGGCGCTTCAAGAGGGGGAGATTTTTCTCTCTGCTAGGGTATCGTTTAGCAATGTGTTACGTGCTCCCAACCCCATTGTTTCCGAGACTCGCGGAAGAACAAAAGCAGCTGCTAATCAAGATTCAAAATTACAAGGCTCGCCTTGCAGAGAGAAAGCAATCCCTAAGTCATATCTGCTTTTGAGAAGGCTACAATTCACACGAAAGCTGAGTGAAGCTGTATTTCCTCTTCTATCACTTTAATTAATTGTGCAAAGACGACTAGGGTCGAAGCAAACATATTTGAAAGCACACTGGAGTTGAAGGTGCCTTGCAGTCCCACAGCTTTTTGTTTGCATCACAAAAAAGTGATTTTTTGCTTATTACTATTTGCAAAAAAATAAACAAACAATAGGCTTAGACTGTGAGTTTTCTAAAAGTATTTGATTTTCACACTTCACCTTTAGAACAGCCTCATGCCACTCACATGTCTCTCTTTAATATCTAATTGGTTTAAATTATCTAATAATACCTTTTCCCAGAAAAAAACCACTAGCACATGGTGCCGGGAAGGGCTTTTGCAGGGTTAGAGCAGGACAAAGGGAAGAAAAAAAGCATACTGCCCAACAAATAGCAATTCTAAGGTGAAATGAGTGTAATTAGCTGTTCAAAACTGCCGAATCCATCACAAGGAGTCCCGATGACCAGACTGGAGGTGGACGAAGCCAGCAATGCCTCAGAAATGAAGATAAGACAGCTGTCAAGGTCAGTCAGAAAAGCAACAAGGGCCAAATCAAATAGTCCTCGTATAAATCCAAGCCCAAAGGTGGATGCGTGTCATTGTCCTTCTGCTGGCCAGGATAAGCAGAAAGGGCTCAAACCCAGCTTTAGGGCCCACAGCCCAGAAACACTGACCTTGTTCATGTGGCCCACAGATTTTTCTCCCTCTTCCTTTACCAAAGCTGTCAAACAAAAACCACTGTTTGGAAGGGAAAATTTTCAAAAAGGAAAACAAAGAGGCTCTTCCCCAGCCCTAGAGATCCACCAGTGCTGTCCTGTGCAGGCACTCACGCTGCCTTACACCCTTACACACCGGCACTGGGAACAGATTCTCTACTAATTCAGAGACAGCTAAAACCAAAGGTATCCTTTATCTTACAAATAGACCAAAACAAGGCAGAAAGGACCTCATTCTTAGCCTTATAAAACAAGCTTTTACAGATAATTATGTTTTATTACTCTTCATTTTATGAGGATTGTGTTATACAAAACAAATACCAGATGCCTATTTGCTGTGCTTGAGGGGGGGNGATTTAATGCTACTTCAGTGAGAGAGAGACACGGGGACTCAGACAGGAAAACCTGTACCTAAGAGCCAAGTAGCTTAAAGACTGGGGGAAGAAGCAAGAGAAGGCAAGGTGTGAAGGGAGTTCTGGCGACCCTAAAATAAAGCGAGCATCCAAAACGGGACAGATCCTCCAACTGTTGACTTGCCAGACTCATACAACACACTCCGGAACGGCCTGACAGAGCGTGCAGGACCGGACCCCAGGCCTGAGACAAGGAACACACATCTGAGACGCGGGGACACAACTGGAGGGAGGCACGCACAGCACACCCGGCACAACAGCGAAAATGGGACACAGTTCCTCAAGGAGAGTAAAACACAGCCAAATTCCCAACAACAGCCAGATGTCAGCCATCCACCCCCCAGGAGGCACCACTAGGAAATCTATTTCCCATTTTCAATGGTGGTTTCCTTTTTCATTTTTAATTGCATTAAGATCCAATCATGGGGTGACAATAGGCACTTCTTACTTAAGGCAGATACCAGCCCTACATTGTAAATCCGGTTTTCAACATCATGCCTGATAATGCTTTAATGTTCTGCAGAAGAGTCTGAAATTGCGTACATGGGATCTCATTGCAGCGGGGAGCCTTTTTCTAGAGAGATTTTCGAGAAACAGAGATTTTAAAGACATGGTGTAAGGCAAGGTAAGTAGCAGTGGGATGGCTTCTGCACTTTGCTGTTCATTTCCAGGTTTCCATCTGTTGTAATTATCGAAATTGAGGACGGGTCTCCTCTATTATCCTCCACCATCCTCCACCAGTGCATATTCTCAGCCTACTTCCTAATGAAGTCTGTTTACAAATATTCATTAGATTCCATGCTTTATTAGCCCAGTCAGTTAATTATACGACCACGGTACCACAAAATGCAATTACAGTAATCAGTGCATTGATTATTGTGAAACACAGTTATGCTGAGACTGAAGTTAATGAGAACTATAACCAGTAACCAAACCAATAGCGCAACCTGGGATCGTACCAATATCTCTAAATCCTCAGATCTCCAGTCTCTGATCCACAGACAATCTCACCATTAATTATTTTACTATGACCTGTGCTGGAAAGATTATTCATTAAAAATGAAAGAAGAGTAAAAAACCTTTTCGCTAGAAAGGACTGTTGCTCCAGGTTGCCAGAAACAGCTAACAGAACAAAAGCTGAAAACCTGTTTTTGCTGCAGTTCTCTGATGTTTCACTGATGTTTCGAAGCCAAGAGATGCGTGTCCTAATGGCTCCACTGGTTATTTTGGTTCTCGGCAGAAGTAACCAAAACGGACACCAGCGGGCTGGGGGCAGTGAAGAAGAGTCCTATGAAAGATGGCAGGTGCAAAGTGCAATGACTTTTTGATACCTTTGAACGGTTATGACAAGGACCAGGATTACTCGGCACAAACAGAGAGAAAGAGTGGGGTGATCAACCTCCCAGTGCCACAGCAAAGACAAAGCAGGGGTTGGGGAGGCAGCAGCTGAGCCAGCCCCATGCTTAGCTCCACCTCGAGAGACATGAACGGAGAGTTTAGAGATGAGTGAGGATGTGGGGCTTCCCTAAGGCTGGATCGATGGGCTGAGGCCGATGGCACGAGGTTTAACAAGGCCAAGTGCCAGGTCCTGCACTTGGGTCACAACAACCCCATGTGGCGCTACAGGCTCGGGGCGGAGTGGCTGGAGNAGACATGGTGTAAGGCAAGGTAAGTAGCAGTGGGATGGCTTCTGCACTTTGCTGTTCATTTCCAGGTTTCCATCTGTTGTAATTATCGAAATTGAGGACGGGTCTCCTCTATTATCCTCCACCATCCTCCACCAGTGCATATTCTCAGCCTACTTCCTAATGAAGTCTGTTTACAAATATTCATTAGATTCCATGCTTTATTAGCCCAGTCAGTTAATTATACGACCACGGTACCACAAAATGCAATTACAGTAATCAGTGCATTGATTATTGTGAAACACAGTTATGCTGAGACTGAAGTTAATGAGAACTATAACCAGTAACCAAACCAATAGCGCAACCTGGGATCGTACCAATATCTCTAAATCCTCAGATCTCCAGTCTCTGATCCACAGACAATCTCACCATTAATTATTTTACTATGACCTGTGCTGGAAAGATTATTCATTAAAAATGAAAGAAGAGTAAAAAACCTTTTCGCTAGAAAGGACTGTTGCTCCAGGTTGCCAGAAACAGCTAACAGAACAAAAGCTGAAAACCTGTTTTTGCTGCAGTTCTCTGATGTTTCACTGATGTTTCGAAGCCAAGAGATGCGTGTCCTAATGGCTCCACTGGTTATTTTGGTTCTCGGCAGAAGTAACCAAAACGGACACCAGCGGGCTGGGGGCAGTGAAGAAGAGTCCTATGAAAGATGGCAGGTGCAAAGTGCAATGACTTTTTGATACCTTTGAACGGTTATGACAAGGACCAGGATTACTCGGCACAAACAGAGAGAAAGAGTGGGGTGATCAACCTCCCAGTGCCCCAGCAAAGACAAAGCAGGGGTTGGGGAGGCAGCAGCTGAGCCAGCCCCATGCTTAGCTCCACCTCGAGAGACATGAACGGAGAGTTTAGAGATGAGTGAGGATGTGGGGCTTCCCTAAGGCTGGATCGATGGGCTGAGGCCGATGGCACGAGGTTTAACAAGGCCAAGTGCCAGGTCCTGCACTTGGGTCACAACAACCCCATGTGGCGCTACAGGCTCGGGGCGGAGTGGCTGGAGAGCTGCCCCACAGAAAAGGACCTGCGGGTGTTGTTCAACAGATGGCTGAATATGAGCCAGCAGTGTGCTGAAGAGGAAGGAAAATTAGGAAAACTAGGATAAATTTCTTCACCGAAAGGGTTAAGCAACACTGGAACACGCTGCACAGAGAAGAGTTTGAGTCACCATCCCTGGAGGTATTTAAAAAACGTGTAACGTAGTGCTGAGGGACTTGGCTGGACTTGGTAGTGCTAGGTTAACGGTTGGACTTTATTTTAAAGGTCTCTTCCAACTAGAAGGATTCGATGAGCGGAGGGCACCTGAAGCCCTCACGCTGGCTGAGGAGCAGCACCTGCACGTGGCCAGGCGAGGAGGGATGCTTGCCCAGGCCACGGGTGCTCTGGCCAGGACAGGACACACTGGGTCTCTGTCCATGCCAGGTCCAGCTGGGGGCAACCAAACACTGCTCAGGTCTTCCATTTCTTCTCACACAACCTGCAGCTACCCAGAAACAGCATTCATGGGCAGGCAGGACAAGAAGGTGCTGGGCTGTTCTTAGCTGAAGGTGAATGACCACATCCTGCCATCCACAACTCAGGTACTTATTTCCCAACATGCCCTGTCTACAGAAGCCATCTTCCAAGGATCAAAGCTAAGACTTTATTACCGTTCTCTGCAATTAAATTTTGGGAAGGGCACAGAAAAGCAATCACATTTGTGTATGTGTGAGCTCACAAATTAACTCCAGGAACTCTGTTTACGGCAGAGGGGTCATTTACGAGGCGAGGCAAGGCAAGAGCAGCAAGTGCCCGTACCCACCGGCTTTGATGTGTCACCCACTGCCTTCACAGAGCTCCAGCCGCTCGCACGCTTTGATTATCCGAGCTTTCCCCGCCACTGCTTCCCTCCGTCGCTTTAATCTCGCCACAACAACAGCACCGTGAAAAGAAAGGGAGAGAGGGAAGAGAGCGAGAAAGAGAAATAAGAAGAGAGAGAGAAAAGAGATCTGTGGCTGCAAAGTCAACTTGATGGAGGAATCTGGAAAGATCTGACGTGTCGTCAGCGAGATGAAAGCGCTAGAAACAACGGATGTGTCGCGTGTTTATTAAAATGGTGGCATGATTCTCATAAGGAAAGCACATCTTTGACACCTCCTTGAAATCACTCATGAAAAAGAGCCACCCAGCAATCTAGGACTGCTAAATTTAGCAACAGTTTTACCTTTTGTCAAATATACATAAAAACTCCTCGAGACACGTGTCCAACGCAAAACTAAAACAAAACTTATTCTGAAATCTTGCTTGAACTTATCTATATGCCAGACCAACCATCAAACCAGAGACGACACCAAGCAGTGAAGGGAAACCTAACACCAGCTTGAATTAAAACTTGCAGAACTGTAATTGAAAAAAAAAGAAGGCAGGGAAGGGGAGGAGAACAGATACGAAAATGCACGATTGCCTGAAATACTTACCCACCTTCAAAAAATGTCGCCTTGAAATTCCTACCTGCTTCATTCACCTTGCTGCTATCGGATTTTTTTATTACCCCCACTTTTGAGAATTTCTCTGGCACTTAGTATGCAGAAGCGGTACGCGGGAATAGATCCTGCTGCCATAGATAATGCAGTTCTAAGGGAAACCCATCAATTGTTAATGGCCATGCAAATTGTTGAAACTAGAGAGTTATTCACAGTTATCTCGCTGTGATTTGGTAAGTGTCCATGCCTGATGTGATCACTCACTTGATATATTATTCCATTACAATTCAAGTAGTAGCCTTACCTTTCAGGTTTAGGGAAAAGAAGCATGAGAGAGAGTGGGAGGGTGAAGGGATGCTTTTTGTTTTAAATTATTTTAAACAGTCATACACATACCTTCTCGTGCAAAGGTTTTACAGTACAATAAATCCCTCACCAGGAC
Organism: Rhinoptilus africanus; assembly: GCA_013400135.1. NCBI lineage: Eukaryota > Metazoa > Chordata > Aves > Charadriiformes > Glareolidae > Rhinoptilus > Rhinoptilus africanus. The sequence goes on from VXBO01003377.1 coordinate 72,929, forward strand.
TACAGTCATGCTTTATTGAAATGTTTAAATCCCTCCGATCGGAAACTAAAGGAGTTTAGCATGCCATTTCAGACCTTGATCTTGCAAAGCACTTTCTTACATTTCAACCGTACACATGGTTCCCACATCCTTTGTGGCACTGGATCTTCCAGCTGCAGGTTACACAGTTTTATATTTTATGATCAGGGTTTTCTACTGCTTATGCTAAAATTCGCTGACGTTTAATAAACTATAGGCATCTCCACAAATCCATAATGCATTCACTCTCCTGCAGCACCAACTTACTGATCATTAATTTTCAGCTTTATTGCAGCTCCAACATATCTGATACCTTTTTTTTTTTTTGCTTCTTGTCTTCTTGTCTGAGATTTATTACTTTTAGCAAAGCGTACTTTGTTTTTTTATTTTGTTTGCTCATTTTTAAACAGCCCTTAAGGGGATAAATGTTACTCTTCTTTATAGAGTAATTCTGAAATCACAGTATTAAAAAATAAATCCTATAATTATGTTTCCCATTGGGATTAGATAAATTATAATTAATTAAAAGAAAAATCTGCTAGAACCCAGCACAATGGTTGGTGGCAAATCGAGATGAAACATTTATGTGTTTATCTTCCTGAAGCAGCTGACTGAGGCTATAAGCAGACACACCCAAACAAGCCTTCACAGATATAAATTCAGACATTATAAACAAAGACTTGTCCTTCCCTTCAGACAAAGGTTCTGATTTTTAGAAGCAGCCTCTGATTTCATTCTTGCAGACTACGACAACTACAATTTTGACTGAGCTTTCTAGCAGTTACACCCTGAACTACCTGAATTCCACCAGGAGTTCCAGCACTGCAAAAAACCTCTGCAGTTATTCAGGGGGCAAAAAAACAGCAAAAAAAACAGCATCAGAAGAAGTTGAGATCTTCTAGGAGAATGAAGAAAAGCAGGATTCCTAACCAAACTCTTCCACGTTTCCCCCTCTCCGGCACCGCTGTTGGGCAGGCGATGTTCTCCATCAGCCTGAGAGCTGTAGGGGTCATAACACACACTGCAGTTTTAGAAAACAATTTATACCATCCTCCTTTTTACATCCTTGGAGAAGTAATTATTAATTGGACAAGGCCCCCCACATACACTTTGCAAATGTTATGTATGCATTTTCCATTTAGGAATCGCTGCCAGTATTGCTTCGCGCAGCCCGCCAGCATCACGCTCTCCATTTTGTTTAGGAGCTGAAGAATGACTGATCTTATTGATTTGTGTCAACGGTCTGACATGGTCACATCGACTGGCGGTAATTTTGTGGGAGGGGCTCGGAGGGGAACGGGCGATAGCATTTTCTGTAACACGCCATCCTGCTCAAAGAGAAAATGTCATTAGAGATGCCTGTACTGCCATCGACGGGACTGCACTGGGACTCGAACCGACACAAGTGAGCAACGAGACATTTCCCATGACCGTGTTTACAGCAAATCCACTGCTAAACACTCGACTGTATAATTATAATCTATTACAATTATGCAAAGAACTAACATTTCAGAAAGGCCTTCTCATTTCCCATTCTTAGCACTGAATACTTTTGTTTTGCAGCCAATCAACTAAATTAGCCCTAATTCTGTTTCATTCACAAACACAAAGAGTATATTAGAGGGAAAAAAGTGAACCAACAGGAAATTCACTTAGGAACCCGGGAATTATTTCGTTTTCATGTATTTCTGAACTAGAAACCATCACGGGGAAAAAAAGTCAACTTAGGGCAGCAGAGCTTTACTGAGTTTGCTAGCTGTACCACGGGAGGCCTTGGAGGAGTGATCAGAAACGGCAGTGCTCCAGAGCCTGGAAAAGCAGTGGCCTTTGGGAGCATCCGAGTGAAGCAAGGAGAGTTAAAATACTCATGATAAAAAGCATGACCATGTATCCTGACCTAGGAAGAGCGTCAAACTCACAAAAAGTTTTTGTGGGGATTTCCCCCCATACACACAGAGAAGAGCTGCTTTACGCTGCTTCTGACAACTATCACCTTTTATCTGAAATTCACAATTTAGACCAACACTCACTGACGCTTCCCGAGAAGGGGATATGGAAAACACTAATGAATAATACATCAGTTTCACATAGCACTTTCTCTAAAACATTATAAAGCACTAAAGGAGCCCCCAAAAATGCTTAGGGTTCTTCCTCATTTTAAAAGCATACAGAAACGTAACCACAGTGGCCAGTGGCAATCTTGGCCATCGTACTGCAGCCCCGAGACCACGAGTGCCATAGGCAGGAGAAGGCAGGAGGTCCTGCCACAGCCCTGCCAGCACCACACTACACCCAGGGACTGCAGGAGCATGGAGAAGTCTGTCTCACCGGAATAGGAAACAGGAGTCTGATTTAGCCAACATAAACACACCAACTCCACCACCTTTTAGGGAATATTCGCTTAGTGCCCCATCTGCATCCTTGCCAAGGAGACACCACTACACCACACAAAAAACTGAGGTTAAATCCAAGGAGAACACAATGTATTTAAAGAAAAAAGCATCCTCTCTCTCTTGTTATGAGGCCTAACCCTGTTGAGTGGCTTAAAGTTATGTTTTCTTACTCCAAGAAAGGGTAACATTTTAGGAAGTCAGATCACATTTGGAAAGCCATCAGACTGGTGGCACCCACACCCGCTCTTTCCCAGCAAAGCCGTTTAGCACAACATTTTGGTGAGATAGGGCCTTTATTTCTCAAAGCATTACTTCCCTTTTCTCACATGAAACAAATCTCCTCTCTTCTGTTCTCATTTAGAATTCACTCCTTAAAGGAGTTTCTGTCGCAGTGTGCTGATCTCTCTGTCTCTGAACCAGCCCCACGGCACCCGCACTGGTACCCCAGGACAGCACGCTCGTCCGTTTCTTCCAGTGCATGGGCGTCAACTGTTATAAAGGATAATTTGCTGTGCAAGTGAAAAGAAATAATGACTCCTGCCACCCTCTGGCCTGGATCCTTACCCCCCCACAAACACCCAGTGCCGCAGCCCCCTCCTGCCCCAGCTCCCTCCCTGCCTGCTCCAGAGACAGGGATGGGGATGAGTTATCATCAGCACCACGTAGCATCAATGCTCCCTCCAGTCGACTGAGGAGGCTCTTCAATTCAGGGCAAGACAGTGATGATGCATGTCCTGTTTTATCCTGAAATTTGGATTAAAACAGAGCAACACAAAGCTTTATGTAAAAGCACAGCATAGCCGGATGAACAGAAGAAGGAGGAAGAAATCTACTGCTCAGTGTAAACCACGAGAAGGTTTTGAAACCTGTATGTCCCAAAATACTTGGCAATGCTGCAAACCCTTAAATATAACCTGAAGTTATACTCACACATTCCCACGTGCTGAACTAATCTCCATACAACATGGGAGAGAAGTATATATCTTGCATCATCCTCTCTATATAGCCAAGTCCTTGAGAAGTCAGTCCCCCTAGCAGCACGGAGCACGGCATTTAACTCCCTTCCCAGGCCAAACAGTTATCTACGTACCTACCGATTATTTTTCTCTGGTTAGCAAAATGGTTTGTTTACCCAAGACCACAAAACTCTGTGGATTTTCTGAAAGAAACCCTGCAGAGAGAAAGGGAAAACAATCACAGATAATACTCCAGAAATCATCAGATTACAGCACGTTCTCTTGACTCACATCTGTTGAGTAAATAAGTGCTTTTGTGCCGACCAGTTTCATTTACCTCCCTCTCCCACAAGCAGATGCCGGTTTACTTTCCAGTGTGCTGTTCCAGGGCTGTATGTGGGGCAAAAGGATTATTTCCAGCAGAGTCAAACCAGTAGCCTTTTTCACTCGGATCTGCCTTGAGCTGAAACTCCTCTCGTTCAATCCCATCCTCTCAGGGAGATGCCCCACTTCGGAGCTGCCTGGATGCACACAGGTCCACAGCTGGGAACACCCTCAATGCAGAGAGGAGCAGCAAGCCGCAGCACGCAAGGAGAACCCCAGATTTGGCCATTCCTCTCCTTTAGGAGCAGTTTCAGTGAAGTTCACCTTAGCCTGGTACAAAAAGTCCCACACAAATAAGGGTTTGCCCTGTGAAACACCTGGCCGGGGAGGGCGAGAAGGAGGGGGCACCGTGGGATGCTCTGCAGCACCTTCTGGCTGAGGACACCTCACCAGGGACACAGCAGGGCTTCATCTTGCCCAAATGGGCAGACGGAAACATTACTTTTAGCTCAGTTCTGATCTGGATTCAAAAAACCCTTCAAACCACCCATTTCAGGATTAATTCTGCTTAAAATTAAAATGATGACTCGGATCATTTTTTGGTTTGGGTTCTATTCTATTGCCAAGTGCCTCTTTATTTGTCAATAAATTATCTTAGAACAATTTTCCTAGGCAGCAAAAATAAAAGCGGAGCCCCTCTGGCCATGAAAGCAGTTTTCACCTACATTTCTGCATATAGAAAATGCCTGCTTTGGACCAGATCAGCCACCTACTGCAATGCTTTGTCACCACAGAGCCTCGTATGAGATGCTTCACAGAAAAGCCTGGGGCAAGCAATTATAATAATAACTCGCCCCACAAGAAAACTTAATTACTTGAGGTTAGGAGGGCGCCTGGTTTAATGCCGGCGGGCAGGGCGGGCTCCTCTGCCGGTGCCTGACCCCACACACCCGGCCACACACACCGTGCCGCTCGGCACCTCTGGCACGGGGAAACACACTCCTGCCCAGGCGTCCACCCTCTTCCACCCTTTTTCTGAGAGGGAAGAGCCTGGTGCGAATGGCCAGGCTGAGAATCACAACCACCAGCCGCGAATGCAAGGATGCTCCTTTTGCTCCCAGATCCTGCCAGGACATCAGCCCAGAGCATCCCAGGTGGGAGCTCCTACCCCCCTCCAGGGCACTACTTGCAATAAATCATCATTTAAAAGGCACACAAGGACACTTTGCAATACATAGAGAGAGCAGGAGGAAGAACACAACAGAGCAAATCCCGTATTTCTCAGATGTACGGGAAGCTTTGTTATTTACCTGCTTGCTGCATTTTGGAATAAACGCATTGTAAAGCAGGCAAATTTCCAGTTTCTTGAAAATTGATATTAAAATAAAAAAGCAGTCTGGTGGGGATAGGTCTCTGCAGGAGCCAAGATACTCTGGGAAAATGCCCAAGCTCTCTCAGTAGTTCTTGAGATTCATCCAAGCTCCCAAAGCAGCCTGGTGATATACAAGATGCATGGGCTGGTTCCCATCTCCGTTCAGATGTCCCGGACAACAGCCACCCTGAACCTGGGGCATTTCTCAGCCCTGGCCTAAACAGCTGCAAAGGAGCTGACTTGTGAAGGCTTTCAAATATTTTTCTGAAAATATTCCAGTAAGTGATTAAGTGTGGCAGTTGTATTTGTATTTTAATACAATACACCGAAGCTCAGTATGTTGAAAATACCAGAATTTCAGCTTTGTTCGAAACATGCACACACATGCGTACACAGCGTCTAGATTATCATCACATGTTGGATGGGCATGCCTAAGCCTTACTTCACATTTTCGTGCCGGTCTTGTGAGCGGCAAAGTCATTCCTAGTGTCTAATTCTACCACTTCTTTCTTTTTTGGGTGTATTTTATGACGGGAAGGAAGCGAAACTTAAAATTGCTTTTGCTCCCACTCTGTGCTTACTGCACGACTGTACCCTTTGCCCAGGACAGCATTTTCACGGGTAGGAGGTCCAGCTGTGATTGTCACACGTTCCACCGGTACGGTGCACACCAGGTAAACCTACCAAAGATCAATGAAAGTGTTCAGCTGGGTATTTTCACCTGCTCAGTGATGTCGTGTGCCCTGCAGAGCTGTCTCACAGGCGTGAGCACCCGGTGTGCTGCTCTCTCTCCCTCTCCTGCCAGCACCCAGCAGCCCCAGGTAGATCCGCACACAGGTCCTTCCACAGGCTCCTCCTCAGCCCCACGCCTCCAACCTCCGCTCCCAGAATCGGTCCCCCCTCGTGAGGTCCTGCGTGTTCTGCCTGCCTTTCTCGGTTCAGTCTCAATCACGCAGGCTTTCTGAGCACTGACTAGCCGAAAAACTTAGTAAGTTTGTAAAGGACCCCTCGCTACACTAGTTGTCCTCCACTGTAAGTTCACATTTCTCCAAAAAACACATTTTTTGCTCACTTCCCCTTCTCCATCCTACTCCCTTCAACCCTGTTCATTTGTTTTTCTCCTGTTTCATTACCATCATTAACTTCAGCTACCCGGCACAGATATGAGCGCAAAGCCTCCTTGAACGAGCTTTTGACTAGACCTTATATTTTTGGATACCATCGCTCTCTCCATCTTCCAAGGGCAGGGCTGTTGCAGATCAGGGGATACACCACAGACAACATTATTTACTTTCCTAGAAAGATCCCCATTTTGGTGCAAATCTCTTTTCTTCATCTGGCTCTACTAGAACACTGCATTCCTCCATTGCTTTCAGTATCCACAGTCATTTATATTACCTTCCAAAAAGTAATTATTTGGAACCAGTTAAGCCTGTACATGAATTCTGCCTTTGTTTAAAACACATTGTACATATGTATATATTTAGACTGTCATTAAATATTTAAGAGGCTGTCTTCAAACTTCAGCAGCAGCACTGTTTATTCGCTTAACCCTTTGTGAAACAGAAAGCTTGATGCCGAAATCCTACCGTGGAGGAATTCAGAAAGCCCAGCTGCCTCTGAGCTGGGTGGCAAAGGCCAACTTTGACAGTCAAGTGCACCATAAAGAAAGAGTTTTTCTTTGTTTTCCTTTATATGCTGTTTGCTAGTGGTCTAATCATGATAATGCAATTAATTTTAGTCTGCATCAGCTTTATCTGCCGAGATGCGTAACTGGGATGCAAATTAATTAGCTGTAACATACAGATGGATCTTTCAATACAATTCAGGGAGACAGTCAAATATGCGCATACCGTTTTCTCCTTCCTCCAAATTAAATAAGACACTCGGTGCCTTTTCCACAGGTCAAAAAGTCACCTTTCTCGGCTTTTTCAGTCTCCTAGAGAGGAAATAACACATCCTGCGGACAGGCGGACCAAGTTCAAACCCAACACCGAATGTTGTACCCTGGATGAAACCCCATCACAACTAGCTTGCAGCATGCACTAGCACCAAGCGTAACACAACATAACACTACTGCCTTGTTGACATGACATTACCATGTTTTAAAATCTGGTCGCCTAATTTACCCAGCTTGGCAAGGCCTCATCTAGAGCAAATCGCTCGTATTTCTCTCTGGCAAGGACTGGTGCCTCGGGGCCAGCTCCCCACGGCCAGGGCACCCGCGCCCCTGCCTTTCACACCAGCTGAAGCAGCGTAAGCGGCACTGCAGAGGATGGGAAAACCGGCACAGAAGAGCACGATGTGCAGCTTTCCCAACTCTATATGGATACGCAAATATACATATCTTGGAGAATGCATTTTTCTCATTTTTGATTAAAACCTTGAGGATACATTGTTAAATCCAAGCCCCAAAAGCCCTACAAGAGCCACCTGACTGTATTTGAAGACATTTCTTTCCCAAGCCTCATTCATGCTGCTTTGGATGGGGTGAATAGCAGAGTCCCTCCTACAGCTTTCACACCTGGGTTACGCACCGGCAGAGAAGCATCTCAACCGTCGGACCACCGTTACGCTTCCCTGGGGATGTGACCTTGTTGTATTTTACAACAAGCGGAGCACCAGGCGTGGTCCGTGTTTGCCAGGGAGAGGCAGAGAAGGCAGGCCACCGCAGGACACCGTGCCGGCAGATCAGCAGATGGCATACTTTGCTGCGAGTCGGCACTGAAGCAGGCGTGCGGAGGGGCAGCAGCAGGCTGGGGCAGGTAAGCTCGCTCCGGTAAGACGCCGGGCTGAAGAGCTTCAGCATTTGCCACTGCTCGCCAGAGCGAGCCTGTTCATCTCAGTCGTCCAACCACAGACTCAGCCTCAATTCTTAGACTAATCTTATTGTCTCGTAATCGTCTTTTTTTTTTTACTTCCTGTCTTTAACAGCAGTGTGGCAATGAATATTTAAGTCCCTATAGCCCACACCAGACACAGCTGCATCTTAGCAGCAAGTATGTTTTTTGTACACCAGTTGGGTTCATGCTTCCATATATCCTGAGGGTTGTTACGTACACCCGTCGCTACAAAATAAGTGGCAAAGACACTTCAGGAGGGGCAGAACTTACGGGGAGAGGACTATCTTTTATTAGAACAAATGGCATAGCTGTAAAAAAAGTGGGTATGGCCCTACTCACGTCAAACCATGGGAGGGTTTGTTTGTTTTCATGACAACTCAGCAGCACACATGCTATAGAAGGCAGTAAATAACCAGGACTTTACCTATCTGTAAATTTGCTCCAATTGCCAAGATCTATGCCAAAAAACAGCACAGCTCGCAAGGCTACAACGGTCAGGTCTCCCTTCTTCCCTCCCCCAAAAAATATTCCCTAAAAAGGAGGTCACAAGCCAACGGACCCCCAGGTCACGAATACCACGAGCTTAGTATCTCTACTGATGACTCGGTACTGCCACTGTATCGCTTCCACATACGCATCACTTCACCACTCGCCCATCAGTCTTCTGAAAGTGAATGGGATTTAAAAGTCCACCAAGTATTTGTGCTGCTGTTTCCTCTCCCTCTGCGGCAGATTTACAGTAACCGGAGGGCGAGCAGAGTTCACCCAGGCACACACAGGCTTCCCAGCGCTGCGGTGCCGACCTTCCCCGTCTCTCCCAACCCCCTGTGGAGAGTTTCGTTAGAGAAACAGGCAGACAGCTGGAAATTTCGATCAGCCTTAATGCCACCGTAGTTTCATCCCGACCGCTCTCCAGGAGTATTTTTCCACCCACGTTCCTCCATGCATCGCAAACCCCTCCAGCCGTTGGCAGCTCTCGGTGCAGCTCCACCGCGCGCTGCTCAGCGCTACATGGCTGGTCTGGTTTAATTCAGCGCCTAACTCCTGCTACATGGGAGACGTTCTCATGCGAAAAACTTCATACACAGACACCTACTCTGCAGCCAGCCTAGCGGTGGTCGGCATTTAAATGAACTAATCAGTTGCAAACGGCTTAGTCAGCATCACTGTCCTGGAGGCAATTCCCAGGAAGCGATTTTCCCGGCAGCTATATATACAAACCTGAAAAGCAGACTGGCAGACAAGGGCAGCACCACAGCGACACAAAACTGGGCTACACAGTGACATTACCAACAGACAAAAATCGAGGAAAGCCAAGAAACCAAGCATTCACAGAAAACACACGCTCTGCCCGCACCACTGGTGTATCCCTCTCACATGCGAGAATCAGAAACTCCGACACAGGACATAAACACAGTCAGCCTTTCTTTTTCCTCCTGTTTTTACTGATGCTGTGCTGGTTTGAAGAGAGAGGAAAAGCACAGCAAAGCAAGTTACTGCCTCGCCTGTGGAGACACACAGACGCCGGCCAGACGCCGGGGAGTGCTTTTGGAGAGAGCATCCCAGCAGTCACCCTCAGCAACCAACCCACCGCGGGAGCCAGGCTCACACGTGCACCGAAGGGGGCCGAGGACTGGCACAAACTTTGTCTCGGGGCAGGGAAGGCACAGGGCATTGACCCTACGAGGCACTGGGCAGGGATGAAGGGCAGTACCAGATGCCAGAGCATCCTCCAGCAGCACCTTCGCCGCTGGCCGTGTTTGCAGAGCCAAAGGGCTGCGGATACAGGTCCTCGGGGCTGTGGGACACATCCCTGCCATCTCCCCCCGCCAAATCAGCACAGAGCCAGCCGGCAGCCTCGACGGGGACCAGAGGAGCAACCGACCCACTCAAAGGAGACATTGCGACTTCCCTCCAGCCTTCGAGCTGCTGCCAGTGCCTCGGCACACATCTGCCCACATCTGCCTGGCAGCCGGGGCATGCCAGCGTGCCCCTGGGGATGCACGCACGGGGGACACCGCTCACTTACTTTTCGTATTCGGCGTTGTCTCGATCGCAACGCGAATCCTTGTGCTTTTGCCAGTCTTTGCCATGCTTGCAGGTGGTCAGGAGGACAACATCCTCGCCGTTATGGACGTGATATAAGGCATTCCTGGTGTCTGACCCTATCCCCGTCAGGTACCTTTTCCCCTTGAATACCAACATGTACTTCCTGAGAGGAGGGATGGTGTTAAACCTCAAAAATCCCTTCTCCCCTCCTGTCCTAGGATGATCCTTAGAAAAGAGCGGGATAGAAACGTCAAAGTTGGGTCTGAAGTTTTCAGTACTGATGCTGGCTTTGGCCAGCATGGCCTGGCCGATGTCGAACCCCACATCCTCAGTGTAGTCGGGCCAGGTGCCGGAGTATAAATTAAAAATCAGGTGGTTTCTGCCGTTGTTCCACAGGTGGAGGCTCTGCACCTTGGAGCGGAGGTTGTGCACGTACTGGGGGGAGAGCTGGTCCCGGTCCAGCGTGTCCAGGCTGAGGACGAAGAGGCAGGCCTGCCCGGGGTCGGAGGTGTAGAAGCGGGAGCCCTCGATGGCGGCCAGGACGTTCTGGTAGCTCTCGGCGATCTTCTCCCCCTTCTGCTGCGGGTACACGTACACCTTGAAGCCGTTTTTCCGGCACTGCCCGAAGTCGAAGCAGGACTCCATGCGGCACCGGCGCCCGCGGTAGAGCCCGGCGCTGGCGTCCCGCCGCTGCCGGGGGGAGACGCGCCCCCCGCCGCCGCCGCCGCCGCCCTCGGGGCCGGGCCGCTCGGCGGGGGCGAAGGGCCGCAGGGCGTCG
>VXBO01003377.1:84161-129223 GCA_013400135.1 Rhinoptilus africanus
GGGCTTCCGCTGCACCCATTCATAACCCGGCGGGCGGGGGGCGCTGCCGCTGCCGGCCTCACACACCCCTAACCGTTTCTACTCTCTGCCTGTCCCGGCGGCGGCACCGGGGGTGTCTTGCCCGTCAGTACCGGCGCCAGCCCCCCCCCCNTTGGGCTGGGAGCGTACCGGGGGGAACAGGCACAACTGCCCAAAAATGGGGGAAAACACCCAAAAAAGCAATTAGGAGGCGCGTGGGGGCGGTGTGGGCCGGGCCGGGAGCCCCCGCCGCCCTCCCATCCGGCCGGCGAGGAGGGCAGAGGAGGGGAGAGGAGGTGCCTCTGCTGCCTGCGCTGGGGCGGCCCCTAAATCCAGGGGCACCCAGCGCCTCCCGCCATCGCCCGCTGCCGCCGGGGTGCCGTGTGGTCGGCATCCCTCGGGAGCAGGCCCGGGATGCTCGGGGCTGGCGGGCACCCAGAAAGACGCGGACGAAATGAGTGGGCCGTAGGGAGCTGCCGAGGCACCTCACCACCCCTGCAGCTACGCCTTTGCGCTTCGCCTCAGCAGCTCCTGGGCGCTCAACTCCATCCCCAGCAGCCTGGGCTACTGGGGAGGGCCCGGACTACTGGGGGGATCCCTGGTCTCTGGGGGAGGCTGGTCTGTGCGGCGATCCCGGGGCAGGGCCTGGCTGGAGGGGTGGCGGGAGCGCAGCTGGAGCCCCGGCTTGCTCCGGCACATGTGGTGCTGGAAGGGGGGATGGCACCCTGGATGGGTGTGCGTGTTCCAAACCTGCTAGCTCAGCAAGAAATGGCAGGGAAATTGGATGGAATGGGCTTCAGGCTGATTGCGTAAACGCTGTCTGTCAAGAAGCTATCCCGTGCTAACGCCTGTGCCAACGTGCTTTCCCTGCTGCTTGCATCCAGCGTTAAAGCTGTAACGGATTCACCTTCTCTGGGCTGCAATCCCACCTCCCACCCTCCTGCTGCCAGATCCAGAGGTGCCTCACACCAACTGAGAGACGGAAACCCTGTCATGGCCAAAAGCTTCCCCATCCCCATGCTTTTCCGTGCCCATCCCAAAAGTGAGCTGTCTGTGGCTCCTGTTGTGTCCTTTCCTCTTCTCCCTCCACTTCTGCAGAGTTGAGGAGGAGAAATGTAAGGATAACGTGCGTGAAGACAGTGTGCCTCCTCAACGAAAGAGGGGAGAGCCTACCATGTAAGAGCGCATTACTGATCGTAAATGAGGTTTGATCTTGTATCTGGAGCCAAGAGAAGACAATTCCCTTCCAAAATAATTTTGTCGTAGGGAGGGCTGTTGAAGAAAGGAGGCCAGGGCTTGAGGCAGAAGAAAGGAGTTGGAAATAATAATGAGAAAAAGTCAGATTCTGAGAAGAAAGTCATATTTATGGCCGGCATAGATTTGGGTCCAGGGGGCAGAAATTTTGGCGGAAGACCCCAATAGTAGGGAAGCAGGATTAAATATTAATGTGTTAATTAACCCTGTAATCCTTCCCTGAAACATTTGTCACAGCCCACATACCAAAACTGGGATGCTGTTCAAGAAAAAAGAGGTCAGCTTCTTGAAAGGTGAACCAAGGCTGCTCGCAGAGGCACCTTCTGTCAGGCGCAGGAAGGTGGAATCCCATTACCGTCTGCAAATTAAGCCTCTGGGGACCGGTTTCAAACAGAAAAGAAAGCCTGTGAGCTTTGCTGCCTGTGCCAAGGACGATAGCTGTTGTGAGCAGGATTTGAGGATGGGGTGCTGATGAGCCCGCGGCACGAAAGTGCTGCTCACCGCAATGGAGAAGTGTGGGAGGGAAGCGAAAGCTGTTGGGTTTCCAGCTGAATGGCCCTGCGCTCGAGGTACCCACGCTGCTGCCCGCCACGCAGCAGCGGTGACTACTTAAGCTTTACAATATTTGGATCTGGACACGGGCAGTTAGGGGGCAGTTAGAAATAAACCTCCGCAGATCTCTGCTACCAGGCCTTATCCACAGGATTCCTGAGCTGTGGAATGATTGCTGCGGACAGATCTTGATCCTGTTGTGCCAGGCAATTCTTACTGAGGGAGATGTGTGCGTGCCCCTAACTGGGGGAAAAGGGGCTAGGGGTGATCGGTCGGCTTTTTGAAGACCTCCTTTCTAAACCAGCTGTCTCGCCCGCTGCTTGTAACTTTCCTGCGTGACAGAATGAAATCAGCCTGAATGAAATGTCTCCAGCCCATTTCACTGCTGCTGCTCGGGCCCTGTGGGCAACACGGCAGCCGGCAGGAATCACGCAGCCTGCCGTCGGCTCTCCGTCCGGAGAGCAATCCGCAGCCTGGGCAGGCGCTGCAGGCAAAGCACTCCGGCACTCCAGAAATGGCAGCCTACCTTCCTCTGCGGTGATAAATCTGCCTGCATCTGCTAGCAGGCAGGTGGATGGTGGAGCACAAACCAACATATAATAGAAATTCCGCCTGGAGAAAAGAAAGAGTCGGTGGTGAAAGGGTATTTCGACGTACCCACATGGTATATACACGAGCCTCAACCCCCAGGTTTGGTGCCTGCTAAGGGTCTGCAGGCTTGCAGGTGGCTTTTGACCCTGGACCATTACCCTTTGCACTCTTTCAAATAATTTGTATCTTCGTATGGCTGGCAGTTGTCTGGGAATCTGTCCAAGGCCTCAAATGAAAGGCCAGGAGAAAGAATCGGTTTTCTATTTCTGGCTTTGCAACTTAACACCTGCCCAATCTGTGGTGAGTCACTTGGGGCCAGATTTTTAAAGAAGTGGACTAGTGTGGACTCCTCATTTTGGGTCTTTTTCTTGGTGTCCAGCTGTAGCTTTAGCATCATACAATAGTTTGGGTTGGAATGGACCTTTCAAGGTCACCTAATCCAACCCCCCTGCAATAAGCAGGGACATCTTCCACTAGATCACATTGCTCAGAGCCCTGTCCAACCTGACCTTGAATGTTTCCAGCAATGGGACACCAACCACCTCTCTGGGCAACCTGGGCCAGTGATTCACCACCCTCATTGTAAAAAATTTCTTCCTTATATCTAGTCTAAATTTACCCTCTTTTAGCCTCTTTCTTTCACTACTGGAAGGCTGCTGTAAGGTCTCCCCGGAGCCTTCTCTTCTCCAGGCTGAACAACCCCAACTCTCAGCCTGTCCTCATAGCAGAGGTGCTCCATCCCTCTGATCATCTTCGTGGCCCTCCGCTGGACCCGCTCCAACAGGTCCATGTCTTTCCTGTGCTGGGGGCTCCAGAGCTGGACGCAGTACTCCAGCTGGGGTCTCATGAGAGCAGAGTAGAGGGGCAGAATCAACCTGATGGCCACACTTTTTTTGATGTAGCCCAGGATACAGTTGGCTTTTCTGGGCTGTGAGTGCATGTTGTTGTCTCATGTCCAGCTTTTCATCCACCAGTGTCCCCCCCGTCCTTCTCAACAGGGCTGCTCTCAATCCCTTCATCCCCCAGCCTGTGTCGGTACTGGGGTTTGCCCCAACCCATGCGCAGGACCCTTCAGTTGGCCTTGTTGAACCTCATGAAGTTCACACAGGCCCACTTCTTGAGCTTGCCCAGGTCCTTCTGGATCCCTCAGGCCTGTCAGCCGCACCACTGAGCTTGATGTCATCTGCAAACTTGCTGAGGGTGTCTTTAGATGCCTCCAAAATGCAATTTCTCAGACTTCCCTGCTCAGCTGCCACCTAACTCTGGAGGAGCATGAAGTCTGTGTACCTTCCACTTTTTTTTAAGTGAAAAAATTCCTACTGCTTTGCACGCTTGGATGCACCTTATTTTGGATGATGTTGAGTAATGTCCTTGACTGGGCATTCCTCCATCTACTTTGCCTACAGAGTTCAAGCCTGAACCTCAAAATGTGCTTCTTGGATTGAAATCCACAGAAAACATAAAATAAAATGCTGTCACAGGCTTACCTGTCCCTAACCCCCNTAACCCAAGTAGGAGACTTAGAATCACCTTCATGCCTTCCAGGAGAGCATCCTCTCAGAGTGGGTGGAGTGGGACTCCCCTCCTGAGACCGGTTTGGTTTTAGTAACTACCCAGGATAATCACTCTGTTAGATTACCTGTGGGCCTCAGATTTCCAGCTAAATGGGGTTGATCACGCTTTCCTGGCTAATAGGACGGCCTGAGAGCTGGTTTATCACCGTTATCAAGTGTGTCATGATCCTAGGGAGAAAAGCAGCATAAAAACACAGCACAGCTAAGATGTTTGGAAGGGCTTGGCAATAGGCACGTGTGCAGTTAAAAAATGTTACCCCGTTGCTTAATTAGCTCAAACCGTTATTCTTTGTGCTGGGGACATGCTTTTCTGTGGCTAAGTGCAGCAAGGATTTCCAAAGAATTAAGCAAAACCTTTCAGAGCTGATGGCCCGGAGCTCCAGGCTTGGCTCTCTCTGTATTTACAAACCTGAACGAAGGCAGCCCGGTTTCCGCAGATGCTGAGTACCCACAGATCCCACTTTGATTTGGGTGATTACACACAGATTGAAGAGAGAAGCTTTGAGCAGAAGTCCTCACTTGAAGGCCGTGGGAGAGGAACCGACTCCTGTGTGATGTTTGCTCACCTTCTGGTGGGAGCCGAGAAGGTCCCCAGGAGGCAAAGTCGGTGCTCTTCTTTTATTCTGTAGTTGAAAGTGCGGGATTAAACTTTGGAAAGCATTTTTTGAAGTCCACTCCCCAATCTAGAAGGATTTCAGGCTGGCTTACAAACTGTCTCTGCCTTCAAATAGCCCTTGCCCAGGCTTGTGTTGCTTTATCAAAAACAAAAGGAAAAAGGGAAAGAAGGAGGGAAAGGCAGAACAGAGTTTCAAATAGTTGTTTGTGGAACAGTAATACTCTGTTAAAATTATTCCTCAGGTTGGAACAAATTAAAGTGATCTTTGCTCCAAAAATTAATAGTAGTGCTGTGGTTGTTTATCACGTCTTGGTAATATCACATGGGAATAAAAATATCAACTCTTACCCGTTCAAATAGCTGAGATGTAACTGTTTGAGCTTCGGCATCGCAACAGCTGTTTCTCATGTCCTCGGAAATAATTGGTTGTTACAGAGGCTATTTAAATGTGAGAAAATCACTGTGGTTTTATAATTAGTTTATTTTTAAGGAAAAACATAACTGACCTTTGCTAATAAGGTGAGGGTTTCAGGTGGGATTGGAGGGATAGCAGTGTAGGCACCTGATTTACCGTGACATTAAACAGATAGTAAAACCAGAGGCTTATAAATATTAAGATCTTAATCTCACAGTAGAGCTCTGCTGGGGGAAAGCCAGAGACAAATAAGGCTTTGCCTGAAACTCGCTGTAGGGTCAGGGCCCCGGCGTGCAGCATTACGGAGCAGGATGGCTGTGCTGAGAGGGTATAAATATGAGCAGCTGGCTCTGGCAGCAGTGTCGCATGAGATTCATTAGGGGACTTAGGCACTCTGGGGCTATTTTTAGTGGGTAAATTCATAAAAATCTCTCTTTGGGTGCAGCCTGATTCAGAAACACCTTACATCCACAAACGTCTAATGTGGTGGGACAGGGAGAGCTCCCTGGCTGCCTGAACCTCTGCTCTCAGGCGTGACCAGCGTTGCAGGCGGCTTTGGATCAAGGTGCCTGGCTCACTCCTGGCTCCCCCTGCAAAGAGCTGGTGGCCCAATTCCCCACCTGGCTTTAACTTTTCCCTCGATACCCGCCAGGAAGAGACTTGGCCGCTCTGGGGAAGGGCCTCTGCTGGGCAGGAGGGTTAGCGAAGAGGGAGGTGACGTGGGACACGGGCGGCTGGCAGAGCGGCCGGGCGGTGGGCAGCATCCCACCGGCAGCCCCGCAGAGGTGCTGCGCTGTGGGTTAAATCTCCACCCCTGGTTTTGGGAAAGAGCTGGCAAACGCCACTCACTTTGCCAGTGAGTCCGTGGCCGGGAATCCCCAAAGAGGGGAAAGGGAGGCATTAACGACTGCACGTGGCAGGACCCTGTCCCCAGTATTTCATAAGGGCTTTTTTAATTAGCGCTCTGCCTATCGCCTCGCCTTGTGTGTGCTTGGCTTTTGCTGGCCGTTCCCTCCCCTCCTGCGCTGGATGGGGAGCGCCAGTGGCTTGTTCTGCGCCTAGCCAGCTGGGCTCTGGCCCGTGGCTTCACTGGGACAAAGAGTCGGCTCGAAGGGCTCCTCGGACACCAGCCGCAGGGCTCGTTCCTGCAGCGTGTGTTTTCTCTGCGGGCTGCCTAACGAAAAGTGTTCCAGGGCCAAGGCAGGCTGGCGGAGGGAGCTGTAGCTCTTAGGCGGGTGCTATCCCCGAGAGCCCCGGCAGTCTTAGCAGAGCCTGTTTATTGGTGCTTCTTCCTTCAAGGAGTAATAACTTCCAGATTTACTCCCTTTCTAACTGAGCATCTTTCAAAGTGGGTGTAGAACTATTTAAATAGCTCCTGTGGAGGTGGGATGAGAAATTGCTCTTATTCCGTAGTCTGCAATCAGCACCAAACAAGCACTTTTCTCCGCTGCACACACAAACAGGCAAGCATCTGCCAGCAGCCTCGGCACTTTATATCTGATTTTCTGCTCGCTGGTGTAAGACACAAGGAATTCCACTGACATCAACAGAGTTTCAACAGTGTAGTTTTTGTTTTATTTTATTTTCAGTCTGGTTACTTCTCCATATTTCTGTTACCCCAGGGACTCCCCAGTGGAGGAAACCCCCCCGGCGGCATGGGCAGTGCAGACCCCCTGCAGCCCCTGCTGGCTGGCAGAGCTGGGCCATGGAATGGTTCTTCACAGCCCTTCACCTGGGTTCTGGAAGGGTCAGGGAACAGGTCTGCGAGCTGCTTTTTCCCAGACACCAAACGCATCCTCCTGCACCAGCGAGAGGAGCTTGCAGTGTCCCTGGAGGAGGTGGAGGCTGCGGATGTCCTGGGGTGCCCTCCTGGGACATCTGAAATTGGTCTCTCTGCTTTGCCAGCTCCCTTGAGGGAAGACCCTGAACCCCAGGGGCTGATTGCTGTAGCAGAACAGACCCCCATGAAGAGTAAATGCAAAAGAGCAGAAGGCCCCAAACTCATCCCTGCTTGGATGGAGTAGAAATGTGGTGGGGATCAAAGAGGACAAACAAGTCCCAGGCCTTCAGAGGTGGTGGAGTCAGAGGAGAGCCAGTTTCTCTGGTGGCTTACAGAGACAGCCTGTGCCCGTACCAAAGTGTAGCCACTCACTCTGGCAAATCCCAACAAAAGTTTGGGTCGTTGCTGAGTCAGTTCTCTAGCTAGCAATGTGTGGTATTTTCGTGCACTGCTTTTTTTTTTTCTTTTGGTGCAAACATGGGTGGCAATCTGATTAGCTTATGATTCATGATTTGGCTAATGGCCCTACTTCCCCCAGTCCCCACCTGTTCAAATAACTACTACTGTAATATAGGCTGTTAACTTGAAATAACTTTTCCAACCCCTTCTGTAAATGAGCTCTGGAAGCTGCTTTGCTTCTTGTCCACAGGCAGAAGTTGTAATAATTTAATATCAGCTCAACCTGGTGCAAAACTCTATGTGGGCATTTAGGGAGAAACACGTTCAGTTCGAGCTGTTCCTGACGCAGTGATCAGACATGCTGTTCTGGGAGAGCCTGGTTTCCAGCCCCTGCTGCTCGGCGCTGCTTCTTGCCAAAGGCCACCCCCTCCCCAGCTCTGCCGCGCAGAAGTACTACTCCTCGCCCAGTCCCGACAGCAGGAGCCAGGTGAGAGAACCTTCCCGTCCAAGGAGTCTCGGCTGACCTGGAACACCATGCCGGAGCGGGGCGAGGAGAGGCTGCTCCGTGCAGGTTGAGTGCCAGCCCTCGGCAGAGCGGAGAGAAAGCCTGCAGGAGCAGCCACGGTGGGCTAAGGCTGGTGACTTGAGCCGGCTCAGCCACTGTCACATCAGCCAGCCTGACGCTGCCCCTTTGGTCACCCGGTCCTGTGCCCACCACTCGTCGCTGCAGTTAAACCAACCTCAGCGAGTTGCACCGGGGTCTCCAAGTGCCCTTTGCGCCAATTTAAACAGATCAATCAGGCTCGGGGTCACTTCCCAAAAGACCTAAATTATGTAAGCAATACAGTGCAACGGAAAAAGAAAAGGAAAAGAAGGAAATACTGGTACTGAACTCTCCAGAGGATTGGTTTATTCTATTCACCAACTGGCCAAGTTGCAGCAATGGAAAGTTCAGATAATTTTGAAGCACACATGCATTTCAGCCTCTGTGCTTACATCTTCATGAAGACCATTAGACAAATCCTGACCTTGCCCAGTCCTCTTCTGATCTGTCTCAGTCCCTGCACAACCCTCAGTTGCTGCTTTGGTGCATTGTAGCGTATTCAGCTCTCGCATCCTCCATCGCAACAGATGTCTAATCCTTCTCCTGTGGTGTAAATTCTCCCTTCCCCAGTGGCCAGTCGGGCTTTGCATGCAGTGACTGTGCCATGGGCAGGATGCAGAGCCTCTGGACCTCCCGAAACCAGCCCAAAGGCAGCAGAGAGGAGCGGTTGTGTGACCATGCTGCTGCAGTCAGGATCCAGGTTTTGCACCAGGGGGGGTAGATGCTTCGCCTGTGGGTAAAAGCAGTAAGTTCACCAAGGAAGTGCCTCTCTATCGGTGGTGTGCTAATTTCACCCCTGGCAAACAGCATTAATATAATACATCAAGCTGGCTGCATTAATAGCAAACCAAGGGAAAGGATTCGCTATACATGCTAGCTACTTTTCAAATGCAAATGTCTGTTTTAAATCAGATTAAGACAGAAGGAAGCCTAGAGAATAATTAATACATGATACAGGAATAAACATCCAGGGCATCAAAAGGTAAAACGCGATCACAAAGATGAAAGTAATCCATTTTCTCCAAGCGGCCTGCTCTGCCGCATGGAGTAAGTGGGTGTGAGTCCCCATTCCCATTTCCCTAGGTAGATGGTTAGTGTAAACCCAAAGCAGCTGCTGAGGAAATAAGAAGAATCCCTAAGATCAGCTGGAGAAGTGGAGAATCCCTGTGCTGGGCTGGGCTCTCCAGACTCCCCACATTTTGTGAGCCATTGCTGCTGCGGAGAGGGAGCCTTTAGCAGTCACTTCTATTCATTGGCATGACCTCGGTCCCTTCAGGGTGTGCTCATCTATCTTCTGTGGCTTTAAGCCAGTGAGAAAAGTGTTCGGCATCCCTACTGAGCCATGAGTGAACCTCAGATATATTTTGCCCTGACTTCCCTGCCTCATTTTTCCACACATGAAAAGCAGCTCAGCTTCTCCCCTTGCTTCCCCAGACCTGCATGTTGAGTTACAGTTGAGGTTACAGCAGGATGTGTCTCATCTACCTTGAATCTTAAAAGAAGAGCAATTGGAAACTTGAGGGAAAATGTTAAGAGACTCTCTCCCCCTTTCATATTTCTTACCATTCACACAGTGCTGGCATCAGACCCCGGCAGTGCCCTGTGGTTTTATTTCCTTCTTCAGCCAGTACTGAAATAGCAGCACTTTCTCCAGCTTTATTAAGCTTGCATAAGGCACCCAACTGTAGCAGGCCTTGCATATCGATTATATCAAGAGATAAGCAGGCCTGACTCGCACACAGTCCATGCGTGCGGGAAGCGAGCTCCTCTGAAGGCAGATAAACATTGCTGTTAATGTTTGAAAGCTGCTGCTCAGTGGTGAGCTCCATCAGAGAAGCCATGTAGCTGCTGGTTTCACTGACTTGTCTATGTACCGGTCCCTGGATTTGAAGGGTACTTATCTCACCAAGCGGTTCTTTATTTTCAGCCCCAAATACCAGGAAAGAAGCAGAAGTTTCTTAACGGACCTCTTAGGGGTTGTGTTGCTGACTTAAAGGTTTGCAAAGTGCCCCAAATCAGAACATAGGGCTTAAAAGTCAAATCACAGAACCACAGAATGGTTTGGGTTGGAAGGGACCTTCAAAGGTCGTCTAGTCCAACCCCATGGCATGGGCAGGGGCATCTTGCAGTGGATCAGGTTGCTCAAAAGCTCAAAGCCCCATCCAGCCTGGCCTTGAACACTTCCAGGGATGGGGCAGCCACAGATTCTCTGGGCAACCTGTTCCAGTCTCTCACCACCTTCACAGTAAAGAATTTCTTCCTGATATTCAATCTAAATCTCCCCTCTTTCAGTTTGAAACCGTTACCCCTCGTCCTATCGCTCCACTCCCTGATAAAGAGTCCCTCCCTATCTTTTCTGTAGGCCCCCTTCAGGTACTGGAAGGCTGCTATGAGGTCTCCCCGGAGCCTTCTCTTCTCCAGGCTGAACAGCCCCAGCTCTCTCAGTCTGTCCTCATAGGAGAGACGTGCCATCCTTCTGATCATTTTCGTGGCCCTCCTCTGGACCTGCTCCAACAGGACCATGTCTTTCTTGTGCTGGCGGCCTCAGAGCTGGGTGCTGTACTCCAGGTGGGGTCTCATGAGAGCAGAGTAGAGGGGCAGAATCACCTCCTGCAGCAACTGCTGGCCACGCTGCTTCTTATGCAGCCCAGGACACAATTCGCTTTGGTGCACTTTGCCAGCTTATAGTCATTGCAAATTATTACAAACTGAACAGTGAGGATACTCTGGGCTCCTCTCTCCTGATTTATGATCATCCTCATATGGGCAAAACCTTCTTGCTGGCCCTTGGAAGGCCAGGAACACACTCTTTTAAAAATGAACTGAAAAAGTCATATGGTTCCCACAAACCTCTGATACATTTTCTTTCTGATCTTCATTCAGACCCCACATTGGGCTGAAAGGAGCCCCAGGCTCAGCCACAGTGTGGACAGATGGACAGTGTGGGCAGCCAGCCCTTCCCACCTGACATGGCAGGGATGGAGGTTACTGCCTCTGTCGCCCGCTGATAAATCTGTGCTTGCTGCCGGCAGAAGCAAAGGCAGTTCCGGTCATTCTGGGAGAAAAGCCCACTGGATCCCAGAATGGCCGTGCCATCATAGAATCAGAGAATCACAGACTCATTTAGGTTGGAAAAGACCTTTAAGATCATCAACACCTACCATTAACCTGACACTGCCAAGTCCACCACTGAACCGTGTCCCTAAGTGCCACATCTACCCGTTTTTTAAATACCTCCAGGGATGGTGACTTCCCTGGGCAGCCTGTTCCAGTGATTGACAAGCCTTTCAGTGAAGAAATTTTTCCTAATAACCAATCTAAACCTCCGCCGGCGCAACCTGAGGTTGTTTCCTCTTGTCCTATTGCCTGTTACTTGGAAGAGGAGACCAACCCCCACCTGGATACACCCTCCTTTCAGGTGGTTGTAGAGCACGATAAGGTCTCCCCTCAGCCTCCTTTTCCCCAGACTAAATAACCCCAGTTGCTGTTGGCCGCCTTGGTCATCTGGGCACACTGCTGGCTCATGGTGATTTGACTCTTAACCACACGTAATGACAAAAATCCAGCTAACCCTTCCTGCCTGATACTCTCCCAGCCAGTCAGTGGGTTCAATCAGAGGGATCGAACGATAACCAACCAGTCCTTGTCCAACCCTTCCTCATTGCAGAGGACCCTGGCAAATGTGCAAATCCAGATGTGATGGTACCATCTATGCTGTCTGGATTGCATGAAGAGATGCCAGTGCCACCAGCAGCGTTAATGTAACAGCACTCATGTTGCTGCCTTCCTGGCAGCACTGATAGGTCTGCAGAGGCCGTAGGAATCAGCAGTTGTCCTTCAGAAGACAAGCTGAGCCAGCAGAGAGGATGGTCCCCTGGATCTTCTGAGTGAGGAGTACACCTCAAGCAGCGGTTATTTAGGCTTGACTATACCCCTGTTGAGGGTATCAAAGCCTTCTGGTAGATTGCAGGCATCAGCATGGACTCTGGTCTTTGGCTGCTGCCCAGAGAAAATTATTAATCACTCTGACAAGCACTATTCTAAGCAAGTCTAAACAAGTAGTGCTCCAGCGTTCAGGATTTCAGGTAATATCAAAGTTATGAAAGGTCTGAATTTCCATCTTGCCCTTGGGACCCCTACAGTTCAGTCCTACTAATTAATGTAATCACTGTGACCAAATATTGTAGAAGTGCTTACCAGCCTGGGTCAAGGGGATGTCTGAGGTGGAAATTACCCAGGGGCGGTGTTGAAACAAACGCTGCTTCTAAGACCTGCTTGTAATTATTTTGTATCTGAACCAGAAGAGGGTTGCCTCCTCACAAGATGTAGGTGATTACCATGAGCTGGACCAGATTACACGCAACTCTTTACCTGTGTATGTGTGGGAAGAAATGACCTTTCGAGATATATTGCAATTTTGCCCTTGATTTCAGCAGGATTAAAATCCCACTTGGGCAAACCCTTTTCTTTTTTTTTTTTAGTTAAAAGCTGTGGGTTTTTTTTCTGTGTTTTCCTGTAATTTTCATGACTGGAGGGAGCAAACTGAGTTTCACAACATTTTAGGTTCTGGTTGGGTTTCCATCACAGACAAAGGTGATGCTTGCAGGTTGAAGTACAGCATTTGTTTACCTTAGCGGCGCATTTCCCAGCAACTTCAACTAGGAAAGAGTTTTGCCCGCGATGTCTTTCACTGGCGGGGGTTTTGTTCCCATGGTCAAGTGATAACCTTCCCCTTCACCTCCGTCCCTGCGGCGTGATGTGGGGCAGCATCCTTGCTCTTCTGTGGCCACAACAGCTCTGCTCCCTCTCATAAACAACCGCTTGCTTTGGGTTGATTTCTGCCCTAAACAATATTTTTTCTTATAACTTCATTTTTATTTATTGCCTAAAATTCTAGATTAAATGCCATCTCCTAGCAACTGGTTTATTTTTGTCCCTAGTCTGCTAACTTTCAGTGCTTGGATATTGCTCTCCGTTCATTTTGCTGTCTCAGACAGAAAATAAAACACTAGTTTCCAAATCCCTAGTTGTATTTACATTTGTTTGTTATATTTCTAAACAGTCGAGCCAGTTAAATAGCTAACTTTATATCCACCTGTTTGTTGCCTCTATAGATGTGCTCCAGAGAAACAAAAATATACGGTGTAGTCCTCCTGCTTGGTACATCTTTGGAAGAGAGAGACATGGAGCAGGAGCTGCCTCAGTGAGGGCACCCCGCCTGAGATGTTTTGGGATGGGGCTCTTCTTCTCACTGTGCAAACCATTGACATTTCTTGGCATGTCCAAAGAAACATCAAGAAATGTTCTTACTACCTCTGCAGACTAAACCATGTCTGTCCTCCCAGCAAGGCACAGCAAAAGCACCTGATGAATCTTGAGAGGACAGGGCTGAGTTACGCCCACAGTGAACCTTACGTGGAGCAGGTGCCTGTCCTATGGAATGGGTGCAAGAAAGACCTTGCGTTAAAAAAGAGCCATTTATTTTTGGCTGTTCAGCTCAGATTCTGCAACATGACTTTTAAATGTGCATGTGGAGCGGTATTTCCAGCTTTTATTTTCCTAGGTAGCACCACAAAGAAGGGCTGGTGCATCAAACCAGGTATCTCATGTGAAATTCTCAGAACTTGTCTATGAATTTGGCTTCAAGGAGCATTAGCAAGTAGGGTTCATCTCACCTAACTTTAGTTAGTCAGTCTTTATCTGAGCCTCCTCTGATGGTCAACAGAGGGAAGCGGCAGCTTTTAGGGTGCACTTCGTCATTGTAGCTGCCTGGTTTAGACTGGGATGGAGAATCCCCGGGTAGAGCCCATGAACAGCCACTGCAGATATTTACTGCTCGTCAGGTGGATTTCACTAAAATAACGGGGCATAATCCATCCTTAGACTAGCAATTTCTTGTTCTCAAAGCCATGTCACTTTTCTATCCATGCAAACTTGACTTCAGCTGTTTTTTCTGTTTGCGATGGTTATAAATTGAGTTTACGTCTAATAAAAGATGCTGTCCACAAGCATAAAAGAACAACTGATGATTCATGACTTTTATTTCTGTAACTTCTCACTTCCAGAATATCTATTTGACAAACTGTGAATCATATACATTGGCCTGGATGGATATACTTAGCTCTGATTTGTACAGTGAGATGTAAATAATCGGTTAATTAAATGAAAATTTTCTCTGTGAATTGCTGCCTCCCCTCTCTCCCCTTTCCCCTCCCTTCCTTCTCCTTTAACTCACCACTGCTCAAAGGCATGATCCTGTTGCCTGACAACCCGAAATCATGCCGCTCGCCCGTCCCAGCAGCAGCGTTTCATTCAGGACCATTGGTAGGTAAGAAGACTGGAGCTGCCCATGTCTTGCTCCAAAAACAACATGGTACCAGGACTAGTTATGAGCAATGGGGCATTTAATTCTACATCTCTGCTAAAAAAAAGTACTTCCTGCCCCATGCTGCAACTGTGCTGGCTCGGGAAGAAGGACACCTACGACATTCCTTAATACCACTTTGTTTTCCTGCACAAGCCCCTGCAAGGCACCGGCCAAAGCTCTGCTTTGACAGATGAGCTTGAAAGGGCAGATTTGCATCCTGCTAAACTCTAAAATTCATGAAATATCTGTGTAAGGAAGGATGTGTGCGAGTCATCCCCTGACAGCTGAGTGCAGCTGTAGGTAGCTGTGATCACCCTATGAGAGTATGGATTTTGTCTGATCTTGCTGAGCTGGTTGGGTCTTGCCTGCTACTTGCTATGGTTTCATTAACACCTACTGACAGATGTTTTCCTCTCGGTTTGGCCAGGGGTGCCGGCTTGTCAATAGGCAACGCTGAACGCAGACGTGTGTCAGCTTTTGGCAATTTTATGCAGTTTGGCTCTAGAAGGATTAAACTCTGCTCGTAACACGAAGTAAAGTAACCATCGTGAATTCAGATGGAGACCCATCGTGCAGTTGTGTGTTAGGTTAAAAAATTCTGAACAACAATGCTTTGTAAAAGTGGGTATTTGTCATTATTTGTAGAGCAGAAGCAGTGAAGGCAGTAGATTGCTTCTGTGCATCCCTTCTCCTCACTTCCCTGTTACCCAGATGGAGCACTGCTCGCACACGTGGGGAAAGGAGCTCTTCTCTAGAAAGCAAAGTCTGGGATGGGCTTTTCCATGGTCTGACTTTTCCTCCTGCGCAGCCCAGTCCCCCACTGTGGGAACTCCTGCTCCTTGCCTCAGTTTACCCTTATTTACAAGGACAGTCCTGCAGTATCAGTCTCCTGCACTCAATTATATCGAACTGGGTTCTTTCAGAAAGGAGGAGGAGCTTTAAAATACAGGCTTTGTCTAGATGCAAACTGTACCATGCTGTTGTACGTCTCGGAGTGATACACAGGCATTTAATGATTCACATGACTCATTTCTCCCTGCAACAGAATTCAGGTCTGTCACTAATAAACTGAATTGGGCTTGCGTGGCAAGGTTTTGTTAGCATCAGGGCTGCAGGGGTGGCTTCTGTGAGAAGTTGCTAGAAGCCTCCCCTGTGTCCGATAGAGCCAATGCCAGCTGGCTCCAAGATGGACCCACCACTGGCCAAGGCTGAGCCCATCAGCGACAGCGGTAGCACCTCTGGGGTAACCCATTTAAGAAGGGGGGAAAAAA
Organism: Rhinoptilus africanus; assembly: GCA_013400135.1. Taxonomy (NCBI): domain Eukaryota; kingdom Metazoa; phylum Chordata; class Aves; order Charadriiformes; family Glareolidae; genus Rhinoptilus; species Rhinoptilus africanus. Next base: position 99,603 of record VXBO01003377.1, read on the forward strand.
CCTGTGCAATGGTAACGGCAGCTGGAGAGAGGAGTGTGGATATGTGAGAGCAACAACTCTGCAGACACCAAGGTCAGTGGAGAAGGAGGGGGAGAAGGTGCTCCAAGCACAGGAGCAGAGATTCCCCTGCAGCCTGTAGGAAAGGTCATGGTGAGGCAGGCTGTCCCCCTGCAGCCCATGGAGGAGCAGATATCCACCTGCAGCCCATGGAGGTCCATGGAGGAGCAGATATCCACCTGCAGCCCATGGAGGTCCATGGAGGAGCAGATATCCACCTGCAGCCCATGGAAGACCATGGAGGAGCAGATATCCACCTGCAGCCCATGGAAGACCCCACACCAGAGCAGGTGGATGTGCCCAAAGGAGGCTGGGACCCCATGGGAAGTCCGGGCTGGAGCAGGCTCCTGGCAGGACCTGTGGCCCTGTAGAGAGAGAAGCCCAAGCTGCAGCAGGTTTGCTGGCAGGGCTTGTGACCCCATGGGTTTGTTCCTGAAGGACTGCACCCCGTAGAAGGGTGCTGGAGCAGTTCATGAGGAACTATGCCTATGGGAAGGACTCACATTGGAGAAGCTTGTGGATGACTGTCTCCCATGGGAGGGTTCCCACTCTGGAGCAGGGGAAGAATGTGAGGAGTCCTCCCCTTGAGAAACCCTAAGCTGTAGAGCCAGTGGCATGAAATGGTCACAGCTTAGAAGTATGTGTGGCTGAACCTAGCCTGACGGGTGCAGGTGCTCCCAGCATCTTTTCATTTACCAGTGCCGATGTGTCTCAGGGGTCTCCCATGGACTGGTGCTACACCACATGAGCCTTGTTCAGAAAAGAAAAAAGAGATTAAAAAAAAAAAAAGGGANCTAAGCTGTAGAGCCAGTGGCATGAAATGGTCACAGCTTAGAAGTATGTGTGGCTGAACCTAGCCTGACGGGTGCAGGTGCTCCCAGCATCTTTTCATTTACCAGTGCCGATGTGTCTCAGGGGTCTCCCCATGGACTGGTGCTACACCACATGAGCCTTGTTCAGAAAAGAAAAAAGAGATTAAAAAAAAAAAAGGGAGCAAAGTGGGCCACGAGAGGCAGGAGGGAGCTGTTACCAAATGCGATGAAGAGGCAGAGGTAGGGACCATGCTGTGAGGGGCAGGAGACGTGTTGATGGACAGGCAGAAGGAAGAGCCAGCGAGGCAGGCAAGGAGACGTAGGAATGGCAAGTGATCTTTGCAGCAGCAATCTGAATGGACATGTGCCAGGAGAGATTTCATTTGTCAGGGGTGGAAGGAAGGATGTTGCGGTGAGACTTGAGGCGATGTGAAGTTTATCTGAGTGGATGGAGGGGAAAGGCTGCATCTCAGCCATGGTATGAAGGAAGAGTCTGGAAGGCTTCAGCATAGCCTGGAAGTAATTGAGGGATGCCCTGTGGCCTCTGTTATGCACAGGGTCAGTTTAGATAATCACAGTGGTCCCTTCTGAGTTTAGCATCTATAAATCTGTGAAATAGGAGCTCTAAACCACGATGAAGGGCTGAGTCCTTGGAGCATCACACTGAAAGCCCAGAGTATCCTGAGATATTGGCCTTTAATACTGAGATTTGGGGGTACAGGAAATCTATTTTGAGAGATTTATTTTTTATTTTAAGGTTTATTTCATCTACCTGGTTTTACAGGAAGAGTCTATAAAAAAACACTAATAAAATATTTAAAGCTCTCTAAATATCACTAAAAGAGTCTTTTCGTAACATATGTTGCATAAACAGGCCGGGTGCCGCAGGGATGCGATATACAGACCTCATCGCTTTGATAGTTTCATAGATTTCACAGCCAGAAGGCACCACCATGGTGGTTTCCTCTGCCCTCCTATATAATGCAGACCATGGAGCTTCGCCCAGCAGTTCCCACACCAATGCATGAGCTACATCATGTAGAAAGACATCAGTGCTTAATTTCAAGATCTTTTTGGGTGATGGAGAATCTACCCTATCCCATGTCAGCTCCTCCAGTGGTTAATTACAAGGTCATTAAGGAGAAAAATGTGCCTCGATTTCGACTTGATTTTTTTTTTTTTAGCTTCAGTCTCTTCCTGGCTTCTATGCCTTTGCTAGATTAAGTAATCCTCTGATACTGAATTCCTCCTCCATGTATAGATACCTATAGATCTTGATCAATTAATCTCTTTTACTCCTCTTAGATAATATAAATGGATTGTGCTCCTTTGGGTCAGTGTAAGATATGCTTTCAATCAGTCTTATAGCCCTTCTCCCAAGCTTTCTCACTTTTTCAACATGATTTTTAAACGTTGACAGCTGAACTGGACTATTTTTGTCTCATTAATGTCAGATATAGAGCTAATACATTTCCCCTACCACTCAATATTCCCATTTATACATCCTAGGGTCATATTAGCCCCTTTAGCAAGAGCATCACATGGGAAGCTCGTATTCAATTGTTTATACATTGCGACCTCTAAAGTAAACAGCCAAGAACAGCTTCCTGAGTATTCCCTCTATAAAAACTCCCATGGGATCACTCCACATTTGCAACCCCTCTTTGGAGACCTGCCATTTAACTGCCTCGTAATCCATTTAAAATGTGCCATATTGATTTTTTACAGTGCTACCATTCAAAACGAAATGAATGGCAGAACGTAACCCCCAGAACTGCTTCCCAAGCACCTTCTTCTGTGGAGATACCTGCCCACATTTTCTGCGTCACCAAGTTGTAACCCAGGCAGCTCTGCGCCTTGGCTGGGAGCAAATGAACGTGCAGCCACACCACCTCCCGTTTCTGATGAAAGTTTCCTGCTTCTCCAAGTCTATAATGGGAAGCAAAGGAAATTGGAGCAAAAATGTCAGCCATGAGCTCCGAAACAACCAGAGAAGCTAAAACTGGTTTACAGCTGACGCTTTCAGAGATGGTAGAGCTGTTGGGTTTGTGCTTGGATGCCAATGCCTCTTGATGGCTTTCAGGGAATATTTTGAGACAATAGCTTACACCCAGGGGGTCCCAAACTGGCACATGGAGAAGTATCAGTCTGAAAATCCCATATAAATGCCCTGCTGCTAGTGCTTGAAACCACACTGCTTTTAGAGTGGTTTTAATTTCAGTTTAATGAGGAGGGGTGTGTGACTGGTGACCGAAGAGACACGCTCAAGCCTGGGGGTGGTCCTTGGTCCAACGCGTTTGGATAATATTCCAGACAATCTTGGTTTTCCTGTTGGTTGCCACATCGTTCATGAGATTAGCAGAACACTGTCCAAAAGGTCCATATTTTGGGACCTGTTATGGGACTAATAACACAGAGAAAGAGGGGAAGCACAAAGAATGTTTATTTTTCCCTACCTAATATTGGACAACTCAGGGAAGTGAAGGAGGGGGAGAAGAGCTACTTCTCCAGGGTGAAACGAGCAGCTGTTGTCTCCAGCTGGAATTAGGCACCAGGAACCCAGGCTCCTGCAATTCCTCATGTTTCTGACCAGGTTTTACCTCCCAAGAACTGGCAAAACCAGGCCGAGTCTGGGACACCAGGGACATGTACAAAAAGCAGTTAGCGTAACAGTACCCTTCATGCTCTGAGTTAAAGCTTAAACAAAGGTAGAAATAACCCTGCATTTTCCCCAAAGTACTAAAATTTCTTGCTGTAGTGACAACAGGCAGGGGCGTATCTGGCTGTCCGGCACGTGGGAGCGTTTTCATTGTGCAAACACTTGCAACTGCCCTTTTCACGTGGGGCAACTTTTGCAGCTAAATCAAAATGTTAAAATGAATTAATCAGCTTAGTACAATGGTTCCCGATATTTTCCATAAAGCAGTTTGCCGCCCACGTAGCCTGTGTCTCCATCCCGCCGCGCAGCATGGAGGAGAGCCGTGGGGCTCCTTGGGCTGAGCATCCGGTGCTCGGCGCCGACCGCGCTCTCCTGTCTCACCCTGGAAAGTGCCGGAGCGGAGTGTTCGAGCTGAGACTTATGATGTGCCCTGGAGTGCTTCAGTCCTCTGCAGTAAAACTCCCCAGTGAGGGGAAAGTGCTTTTCCTAATCAGCCGACAGCTTTTGGTGGAGGTGCCCAGTAAAGACCAGATGAAAGCCTGGATATTGGAGGTGGGGTGAAGCATGATCCTCACCCTGATCCTAAAGGGTGTCATCCTTTTTGTGTTCTTAGTCTCACCAATTGCTGCTATTTGTCACTGTACAGCACAGGAATTGGACTCTGGAGAAGCGTGGCGGTGGTTTTTGGGTGAGAAGGTGGGCCCGGTCCCTGCTGTTGCCCCGGGCTCTGCCTCTGCAGCTGGACTGGCCGCGTCAGTGGATGTGTCCCAGTTTCTCAGCCGACAGCCTGATGTATTGACTTAAATGAGGCTGGAATTACTCACAGCTACATGGCAGTAGGTTTCTACCTTGAAAAGGTAGAAAAAGAAGAGCTAAATTCGATTCCAATTGAAATGCAAAGTAATGGTAACTAACAAAGTTAACTCCTTGCTTCCTATTCGAGTCTTACCTGCAGAAAAATTGTTCGGAAAAAGATTTTGGCAGACAACTTGGTCCACCCTCCTGCCCTGCCACAGGGTCAGGACTGCTGATGGATACTTGTTGAAGTTGTTCTCCTTCTCTTTAAGAAGTTGCTACTGTTTCAGCATCCCTGTTCCTAGAAAGCTGTTCCTAGTGTCCAGTGTTTATCCTTCTTGCTGCCATGTCAGCCCAGCGATCCAGCACAGCCATGGGGAAGAAGTTAATCCCCATGTTGCCCTCGAACAAACCGGTAGCAATTTGTCCTCTGCTTTACCTCCTCCTAAAGCCAGTGCCTTGGTGCCATTCATTTAAAGCAAAACCGCTTCACTTGAAAGTGTGTTTTTCATGTGCCGTAATTCAGTGTATTTCCCACGTGGTGTTGACAACAATAGAAGACAAGAAATCCCGTCAGGTGCAGAAAGGCAAGGAGAAGGCAATGACAAGGCAGTGACATGTATGAGACAAAGGAGTGCACAAAAGGGGAATAAACCTCAGACAAACCGAGTCCGGGCCGATATGACACCTCACCCATGAATGTGTCACACCGTGCACTGGGATTCTGGCAGATCCACGCCTGGGTGCCGCGAGAGCTGAACGTCAGATAAGCATGAGCTGTAGATGGCACCTTCTTGTCTCATAAATAAAGTGTGGGGGTTTTTTGTACCAAGATGCCTGGTCTGTTCAAATCAACCCCACTTGCAACACAATCTCCTTGGAAGACTTACAGTTTCTCCATTGAGTTTCAAGGTTTAACTGTGACAGGTACATGTAGCTCCCATTTCACAGATAAGGAGGTGGGATATGAAGAGGTGATGTGAGGGAACTTATTCTTTCAGATATAGCAGGTCAATGGTGGGATTGGGACCTTCGCTTGGGTTTTCTAGATTTGTACTTCATTCACTGGACTTCATTATGGACTAAGGACATTTGCTCCATCACAAGGCTTTGCTCAAATGAGCACAGATCTGCTCAGCCAACAAGGTCTCAGTTTAGGAATCCGAGTTTTGGACGTGGCCCTGGAGCTCAAGGGTTCAAGCAGCATGACCTGGGCCTGTAACCCGTGATAGCCGCCCAGGGTAAGGCAAGCTCTGACAGACCCACGGGATGTACATGGATATAACATAAGATTATGCAAGTTGCATGAAGGACCAATTGTCACTGGAAGGAAAACAATCAAAAAACCCAAATTGCAAAACCGGTTGCTCCACCAATGACTTGTGAGTTAAACTGCAGCCCCATTGGTGAGACTTATAACCCAAAACCCATACGCACACACATGGAAGCTCCTTCTTCACAGCATCAGTAGCTGTTTTCTCTGTCTCCGGGGAGGAGTTTTTCATTATCACGGTAGCTGCTGTTTCATTATAAAGCAGATCTGATTTAGGTGGCACATTGTTTGTAATGGGAATAATCTTAGTGTGCAGCACCCAGAGTAGTAATAATATGGTGCTACTGTAACCCCTATGGAGACCCCGACGGTGAAAAGGACACGTGACACAGAAACTGCTTCCTTTACTTGTATGATTGGTCTCATTTCCTTCTACCCGAGACGTAACGTGCACAGATTTGTACTACACCGGAGCTTTCCCTGCTAACATATTCTTCTCACTGACAAAGTTTATGGAGTAGAAAGCTTTTTAAAGTTATAAACAGAATTTAGTAAATTGCAGCCCAATCACAAGATGTTACAGTCAAAAACGTGATTGATGATTTTTTTTTATGACAATTTATCTCGACTTTGTCAGTTATACTGCACACTGTATAATTTAATTGTTATTTTGTATTAAGCCCAGTATTTTGTGTCTGACCAAAACATGTCATCAGTCTCTACCTTACAAATGTGAGAACATTCAGAATTCCGTCTGAAAAGAAAAAAATCCACATATATGGGAAAGCGTAATACCATGCTTGAATTTCAGCACTAGTTTTTCCTGAAAACCACCTTATCTACTGACTTAAATTACTCCCATGCCATAAATGCTGAGAATAAATGGGGAGTGGGATGGGAATGAGATGCCGTGCACCATAAACAGTCTAGTACCTGCTCCTTTTGTGGTTTGGTCCCCTTAGAAGATACTTCGCTGCTTACAAAGGCGTCCCTCAAGTTTAGAGAAATAAAGGCAATGAAAGCAGAATACATCCTCGTAGCGCGCAGTGTCTGCTCGCAGTCGCACCGCTCTAAATCCTGGCAAATGGAGACAAGTCAGCGCAATCAGTCTGGATTTACACCCAGACCCTGCCAAGAGGAACACAGCCCTTTGCTTGGTTAACACCTTCTGCTACACCTACGGATACGCTGCACTGAGGCAGCACCTGTACTGCCGTACAGCAAACCACTGCGCAGACCTGAAGTCTCGTCAGCCTGGAGAAGAGAAGGCTCCGGGGAGACCTCACAGCAGCCTTCCAGTACCTGAACGGGGCCTACAGAAAAGATAGGGAGGGACTCTTTATCAGGGAGTGGAGCGATAGGACGAGGGGTAATGGTTTCAAACTGAAAGAGGGGAGATTTAGATTGGATATTAGGAAGAAATTCTTTACTGTGAGGGTGGTGAGAGACTGGAACAGGTTGCCCAGGGAAGCTGTGGATGCCCCATCCCTGGAAGTGTTCAAGGCCAGGCTGGATGGGGCTTTGAGCAGCCTGGTCTAGTGGGAGGTGTCCCTGCCCATGGAACTAGATGATGTCTAAGGTCCCTTCCAACCCAAACCATTCTATGAGTCTATGAGTCTATGATGGGGAGGAGACGTGCAGGCAGGTGAGAGGCTTTGCCCACCTTCAAGTGCTGGAAACCCCCCGAATGAGACCGGTCAGAGTGTCAAGGGAGAGGGGCTGCTGGCAAAAACCTCTTGGTTTTGTTTTGGTTTTTTTTTTCTTCTGTTCCTGCAATGAATCAAGCCCTGACCTTGTTTAAACCAAACAAAATACTTTTACAGTATAATAAAAATTCCATGTTTTAATACATCGCCATGCACAAATGAAGTCAAACAATGCAGAGTACAAAATTGTCAAATATACAAAATGATAAAGCAGATATCCAAAGCTTCCAGAGATCATGCCCAAAGATACCAAAAATTTGATATTGATTTTAATTTCATCGTTTAAAAGAATTCCTCCCTCCCACCCGGGTTTTAATTTTTGTTGACTTTTGAAAGCAGAAGGAATTAAACAGTAAATATAAAAACCGTAGGGTGTTATTAACAGTAATGGCCACTTCATATACTAAAAATTAGATTGCATGATAATTTCTGTTTTGGGAAAAAAGCACTGCTGTACAGATGAACACCTTGGCTGCCTGGGGAAATGCGGTGTACATCAAACAAAAAGGCACACTTTTGTCTTATGCCACCTCATTTGGCTCCATCTTTAAAAAGTTCAGCCATAGACGGACTGGGAATAACAGTGCGTTGCTTTTTAACCATAAGAGTGCGGGCATTTTCCTAGATTTTCAACCAAGTTAACATTAAAAGGAGATCACTGACTTGGAGAGTATTTCCTTAGTGAACATAAAGCAGAGCTGACTCCAAAGGCAGCTGGACCAAAGACAACTTGCCGGCTCTGGGAGACCGTTCTGACCAGACAGCATGGCCATGGGCTTGCACTCAGCCTTTCTGCACCCAGCCCTCCTGCACTAGGCCACCAAATCCCAGGGACCTTGATCCCAGCTTCCCTCTCGCTCCCCATGGCTTGTGTCCATCATCAGCTGCCAGTGCTGACACACAAGCACAGTGTGGCACCCGATTCTGTCCATGGGCTACTGATTTGGAGGCAACCTTTGGAGACAACTCAGGTGCGGCTATAATTCCAGCTGTCGGTTATCATCTGCTCTCCTCAAGGCTGGGTTCCATCAACCTTAAATTCAACTCCCCATAGTAGAGGAGCCCAAATTTAGAGCCCCATTTTGCTCATTTACGCTGCGCAGAGTCAGGCAGGCATCTGAATGGGTTTTGAGCAGCCTGGTCTGGTGGGAGGTGTCCCTGCCCATGGCAGGGGGTTGGAACTAGATGATCTTTAAGGTCCCTTCCAACCCACACCACTCTATGATTACCCTCACTTGTGAAAGAGTATTTGCAAGGCAGGTCCAGGTAGCCACAATCCCAAAAAGAAACTGAAAACAAAGCCCAGCACATCCCAAAACAAAGCCCAGCACATCCCAAAGCACAGCTCTGCCACTTTCAGATTCTGCAATAACTGTGAGAAAGTTAAAAATATGCCTTTTTTGCTTGCCAAGTATCCCAGCAGCTTAGTGCAAAGCAAAACGGTCTTCTGCTCAGAGCACGCAGGCTCTTTAGGGAAAAGCTGCCAATTCCCACTGGCAGAGCATTGCCCTGTGCAGTTCACCTGTGTTCCAGGGGAAGCCCAGCAGACAGCAGTGGCCCCAGCTGATGCCCTGAAACAGAGTCTAATTCTGCAAGGCAATGTGTCTCCTGCGATGGCTTCGAGAGAGCCCTCAGCAGGGCAGAGGACACTGGGCTTTGCTTGCGGGTTCGCCCAGCACGGCCCATTCCTCCCCTCGGTCACTGGCGTCGGGCTCAGGAGAAGGCGGCTGAGCTCTGGGCCGCACGCTGAGGTGCTCTGCATAGGCTGGAAGCTCAGGTCCCTCTGTGCTTTCTCTATTGCCACTTAATCTCCCTTCTACCCTTCTCAGGAGAAAAGCAGAGCAGGAGCCTCTTGCACACAAGGGATGCGGATGAAGTGGTAAGAGGACTCCAAACATTTCTTTATCTGGACTGGTCTTGAGACCAGAGCTTGGCTCAGTAGGGAAAAACCTCTGTCTAGATGTAAAACCATGCTCTGAATAAACAAAACCAACCAACCACGTCCCCAAAGCATCTGATGGAGCAGGTTGTGGTTTGTCTTTTTTCCCTCTGCACAGCTTCTTATTGCTTACATACAGTTTCACTGCAGTATCGATCTCCCTGCTTTAAAAAACCCCTGTGTATCGCTATTTAATTTGGTGACTTATGATATTACATAGATGAATTCAAGGCAAGTGCTTAACAGAAGTAACGTGATTAGAGATGTAACAACAGCTACAGGGGATTTTGTTTTTCTGAAAAAGTATTTAGATATATTTGGAATTAAAATCAGAAAGGAGCTTTTCATCTCATTCTCAGACTAAGCCTGGAAGTGTTATAATAACACTGGCAATCCTGCTTTTATGGCAGAAGCAGATGTTGTACAGACATCTGCAGGTTCAGCTGCTTCTCCTGTCCAGCCTGACCCCCGACGTGCCTGTCAAGGCCCGCTCTCCTCCAGCGCGGCAAGGTGTCTCAGCAGCAGGAGGACACTCAAAAGCCATCACACACCCAAGCTGGTGACTCCGCAGAATTTATTTGACAGGCAGCTGCCTTGTACCGAAGTTCTTTAAACAATAAATCTAGACCAAACTCATTTTCTTAGGATTTCACACTGGATTAGAGCAAGAATCCCCAAAGATCTTTATCTTCTTAGCTACAGCCGTAGCCAGCTCCCTTCTTGTTCCAGCTTCTTGATGTCGATTCAATACCAATTTGCAGTAAGTATTGCTTTTATGGTTTCTCCCGTTTGCGTGAACTGTTTACTCTCTAAAACACACATCCTAGCTCCTGCTGTTCCCCACCGCCTGATGAAGCCCGACAGAAAGTGGCTCTGACGGTTCGCGCTTGCCTGGCACCCATTGACAGCGGTTTTGTGCAACCCGAATCAGATGCCGAGCGTTCCTTTGCTCATGTCTAAGGTTCAATATTCAAACCCGTCAATGGTAATAGGGCCCAATCTCACAAACCCCCACCGCTGGGAGCAGCTCTCATTACTCTGGGTAGTCCCGCTGAAGTCATTTCAGTTCTAGGGCTTTATTAACCGGCTCCGATGGGGCTCCTCATGATAGCAGGAACAGTTTGCTGTCTTTGAAGCAAGGAGCTCGTGCGCCGTGTACAGCTGCACAGCGATACAATACAATTCTCAATCAGCGCCACGGCTTCTCTGCCGGTTGTTGAAGGCAGGGAAATCTGTTTCTTGCCAGCAAGATGTTACCTCCTTAATTAAGAGGCAAACCCACAGTTGTTATTCCTTGCTCAGACTACACTTCCACTTGGCCCCATCATTTGAGTGCGTCATTTTGTCTCAGGCTGTTATTAATGAAAGACAATGGACTTTCTCTACACGTCCAAGGATTTGTGTTGTCCTTTCTAGTCTCGTTTTATTCCTTTAATTATGTGCAGAAGGACTCTGTAACTGCAAGCAGACCTACCGATACTCAGACCAAACGCTGGCAAGCACAGCTCAGTTCATATATGCTGTTTAAATTAAGACCATTTTGTGTGAAAAAATGGATATAGTTTGCCCTGCCTTCCTGTACTGTTGGAAACTTCAAGATATTTTTAATTTAGAAGTTTACACCTGATGATGTAGTCTAATCCTCGCATAATGCATGCCTAATAACCTCATGCAGTAATTGCCACACCGAGCCTGGATTTCAGTTTGAGGTAGAGTTTATCGACTTAGAAAAATACTCTGCATACATTTAAGGACTTTATGTGATGGAGAGCATGCCAGGTAACTAAGTAAGTTGTCTCCATGGGTAATTATCCTCCCTGTCGAGCATTTGCACTTAATTTCTACCCTGAAATCAGTTTCCAACCAGTAGAGCACATCATTCCCTTTTCTTCTAAATAAAAGAGCTACCTGCCTTCAGACAGCACTTCCCTGCCCAGGTGGAATATTGCGGTTGTAGATGGAGATCAAGTCACCTCTTCAAATTGCCTCTGATAAATTAATAGCTTGAGCTTCGTTAGTCTGACACTACGATAAAGACCTGTTTTCCTGCCCTTGACTGACACTGGGAGCTATTCAACATAATCTTTCCAAGTTGTGGATGGCCTTTTTGAAAGACGGGCAGGGACTGAACAAACTGGCACAGCGTGGTCCTACGTCCCAGCTGGTGAGAGCATCTCGGGGGTAGAACACGTTACTCATCAGATCTTCACAGCCACTGCTTTACTCCAGACGTACTCCCCATGCCCCTAAGCAGGAGTTGCTGCCACCTCTCCTGGATTTCTGACTTTGCCGTCCTCCTGGTTACTCTCTACCACTAACCTGCTCCGTATCGTTATCTATCCCATCCCTGTTTTTGTCATCTCTGGCTGTTGCCAACTTTCTCTTTCCCTGGGAGGAATACTGAAACTAGAGCATACCTTGGGAGGAGCTGATCAGAAATAGTCTTGCTGATGATAATTTTATATTTACAGTTATTTCTTGTGATCGGTTTTAATCCACTTAATATGGGCTGTATTGATTTTGCATTGTGCTATTTTGTTCTTTTATCAGAATCAAATGATTTACAGGAGGCTAAGTACAGTATGTCAGCAGAACTTCTTTTATCAGCAAGCCTTTGATATCACAAAAAAATGATAGTGAGTTTATTTGGCATGATACATTTCCATAAAAATACCTTGGAGAGTTTTATCAATTTTTAATTGCTTTAAGGATTGTGTCATATCAGCCTTTCCATGATTTTGCCTAAGATTGACAGGAAGCTAATAAACCTATAGTTTTTTGGATCAAACCATTAGTTCTTTTCAATTCTTGGGGTTTTGGGTGTGATTTGAAGGTTCTTTTATGCTTTCTGGTGCTGAGCCCTAGGTAAGTTTTCCTACACCTTTGGATTCAGTTATCTGCTTCTGCAAATTTAAAAAATATATTTGGAGAGTTGCTGCTTAGTATTACTCATAATTACTGATGGAGTAGGAGGAATTACATTTTATTGTGCAATCTGACTACCTCCTTCTACTTCTTTCCAACACCAAATGAGAATATTTGTTGGGGTTTGCATGTACTGTGAGTGATCACTGTGCTGTGCCTGTCTAACACCAGACTTAGCTGTGCTACCACTGTATTTATTAGGATATATGTAAAGCCTTTGGTCTAACTAGCCCTAATCTATTGGCCACTGACTTCCCATACAGTTTTTTGGCTTCCCTCATCAAATATCTACTTTTCTTACTTGCTGATTTATCCTTATGAGCCTGCCTAATCACCCATACGTTATGCTGTTGGGGTTTTTTGCACTCCTGATAGCATTCCTGAATTCCACTATAGGAGGTTGCAGGTAAGACTGGAAATACTTTCCCCCTCACCCATCAATTTCAATTATACCAGAGGACCTATTCTTTTTAAATTAAAATTTTATTGACCACAGTCTATATATACCAGGGTCAATTGCAGCACAGTCCTGCAGTGGGGCCTTTCAAGGAGACTCTAATGGCAGAGATGTTAATTGTTAAAAGGGGACTGATGTGAAAGATGCAGGAATTTACTTTGCTTGCCTGAGACAATTTTGAATAATTGAGATCTTGTAGGTTTGTGGCGGGTGGAGGGAGGTTAGTTTTAGTGATGACAAAAATCCACCCCAGGCCTGTCTTCGTGGCTGGCATTAATCAACACATCTCTGGAGACTCTGACGGAGTAATGCCAACGCAGGTCTGCCAGGGGTCTGGCCTGGGGTCTTCCAAAAATTCAGGGCAAAACAAAACCAGAATTTTGGCATTTTTAATGGTTTGCTTTCCTCAACGACGCTGCAGCTGCTGCTGAGTGACAACACTTACACTAAGGAGCAGAGCGGGAGGGATGAACCCACCGGCAGAGCATCGCCGTGCAGCTGGGTGGGCAAAACCGAAGAGCTTTGTGGAGCTTTTTCAGAGCCCCCTCCTGGAAGTCTTCATTTCCCTCAGCAGAACAAATGGTGAGCGTTCAGGCACAGAACGCCACGCAGAGGAAACAAACCAAGGAACGAAACAGTGCAAAGCATGCTTTCAGCTGCGGTGCGTTTTCCAGGGCGAACAATTCCTTCAGGTTTCTAATGCAGGACTTCTCAGGGTTCCAAGCGCTTGGGATGGCCGAGTGTCTGCTGGCGTTCCTTAGCGGGGGCTGATGCTGCAGCCTTTTTTGACACGAAGCAGCCGGGTGAGAGGGCGGCAGGGAGGGGGACCGGGCACGGGAAGAAGGCAGCAGGTCTGCAGGCGGGGAACGGTGTCCTGATCGCAATGCTGTTTTGTTTCAGAGATAATAACTCCTGATCAATGGAACAGTAGCACTGGCCTTTGTGAATTTATCTGTCTCCACAGGGCTGGTAATTGCTGTTTTATGAAAATAGCGTTAGTCTCTTACTCTTTTGCACTGAACTAATGGCTCTGAGCGTATTTAAATTCACTTCCTTTGCCGGAATAACTTATTCGCTCCCTTTCATGTTGACTTGGTCTTTGGCACTCTCGACATAAATGATTTATTGACTAGAGATAAAGCATTCTTTCCCCTGAACTGTTCCTGCGACCCAGGCAAAAGCGGATGTGTCTGCTATTAATAAGGTGTTCAGCATAAAAAATGCAATAGACTTGATTGTCTGCACTCAATAGCCTTTCCGAGAACACAGTACCTGCCCCCGTTCATAATAACAAAAATCTCTCCCACATGTTTATTTATATTAAAAAGTTTTCAGAAGAATACGCTGGGATCCAGATAGCTGTTCAGGAGATGCAGAACAATTTCATAAATATCCCTGAGGAAGCATGGCCTACTTTGGGAGAATAACAGTGATTAAAAAATCCAAACACGATGAATAGTTAAATACAAGCCAAAAAGTACAGTTATTTCCTTACGGCTCCGGCAGACAATTACACACGTGAGAAGTGTCAGGGGCTCAGGGGAACTATGCTTGCAGTTATCCACATGCACAGGCCGGCTGTAGGATGGAGACCTACACCAGCTTCAAAGGAGATTTGTCCGATAGGCACCTACAGCAGACTTCTCACCAAGCCTGGCTACACAAGGGTCTGGACTTGATTTTCACATTTCTCAGGGCCTATAACACTGCTTTTCTAGGTCACCATAGCTAAAATCCTGGGAAGCTTTTAAAACAAACTGTTTTAACAGGAGAAGTGCACACATCGAAATTCATGCCCATATACTGGAAGATGTTCAAAACTAACATTAATACAAAAAATGCTTCTAGTGGCTCTCTGCCTAACTCAACTTCTTCTCATACGCCCTCTCTTAAGATAACACTCTCTGATAAACTCTTATTATTCAAATTATTCTTTTTTTTTTTTCACTGGGTAGTAAAATAAGAGAATCCCTTCTGCAGAAGTATAGCATTCTCCTTCATTTTGAAATAACTTATATCAAAGTCGGGTTCTTTTAATTGCTGTACCAACATGAAATTGATGTCAGTTGCCAGAGAGCATTTTTAAAACCTGTAGCAGAAAAAGAGCTGTAAAATTTGCTGAAGCTTACAGTGGACCTGTGCCATGCACACGGCTGGGTCTCTTGGTATCAGATTCCAACCTGCAACCCTATGAAAAGCTCTAAAAAGTGCAAATGTTGCCATTGGCAATGATTCTTATGTCTGAAGAATTTTTACACCAATTAATTTAAAATTAGGGACCAGGATTTTCAGAAAGAGAATGTAGAAGCTTACTGCTTTGTAATTCTTGTGAGCTCCATTTGAGAACCCATGGAAAGACCCAAACCATTATAAATCACTAGTGACTTCTGAAAACCTTGTCCATCAATAAAAATAATTTGCTTTTGGACTGAATACTATAGAAGTATCCAACATGCTGAATCTGAGATGGCAAGAGAGCTGAAACCTAAGCCCATACCCATCTGAAAAAAATGAAGCCCTACAGATACTTATCTGTTTGTTGTAGGGGCACTCTCAGTGGTTGACCTTCCATTCTCTAGCAATGAACTGTACAATAGTTTTTAAGAATTATAACCCAAGAGTTTCCTCTAAAAAGGTCCCTTTGACTTGATGTAGCTGCACCTTCTCTCCATCGCTCCATCTTCACACCAGTTTGGCATCTCACCCACAGTTTGGAATATATGTTAACATCGAGTCTATAGTACCTGTCTATCAGACGGGAGAGGGTGATGGTCTTTAAATAGACAAAAAGCTACCTTCAATATTAAATAAAGAAGGAACAAATAGGTAGTGCCCTCAGTATGTTGATGGCATCAGTTCATCATAAAGAGTGTGTCAAGAAGATCCTGATGTGAGGGATAGACACTAATTCCACTGAGTCCCCATGGAAGAAACAGTACCACAGCCAGCTGTGGTACAGCCAGTGATGAGGCCAGCCATTCGGAGACTGAACAAAAAACAATGCTCAGATTGAATGCAACAGTCTTGAGCCTGCTACAGTATATTGAAAGGCTTATTGGAACCATTTGCTTATTTCCAGTTCCTACCAAAATACTGTTTTGGATAGAAAATGGAAAAAGTTAATGAAGAAGTCTGCCCTCCCCAAAGGGAGCGTCTTGCTCCTTAGAAGTGTAGTCTTACACTTTACCTTATTCAGAGAGTTTGGTTTGGACTATGATTCCCCAGTCCTGCCCAAAACATAGATGGTGGCCAGCATAAAGAACCTGAATTCTTCCAGTTTATTCTGGTTTCATCGTAGACCAAACCCAGGGTCACAGATATCTCTGAGAAAGGCTCTCTCCCTTGCCTCTCCCTTGCCAAGTAAGAAAACACATTGGCACACTAGAAACGAGAACCTTTGATATTTGGTGGACGAGAGGGAGAGCAGACACAGTGTCCTACAGCTCATTCAACCTACCCTGTTCTTGGCTACCTCTGTGACAGCTGGTCTCCAAGTCTTGATAAAAGAAGTCACACCTCTGCCACGTGCAAATCTATCTACACAATCTACTGTGAATCGGTGAAGGTATGCTAGCAGTGGACTTCAGTTTGGATGCAGTCTCAGCACAAATACTGAAACGTATCCTCAATATTTCTAAAAAAAGACCATTATATACTGTGCTAGTTCTGTGCAGAAAGCACATATGAAGTGCTGATATTGTTTAACAGAATACCATTAGACTGCAAAACTAACATATACAAGACATTTACATTCCTATCAGGGTGTAATATTGTGAACATATCCACTGAGATTGGAGAATTGCTGTAAGTTTTTCCTAAAACATCATGCCATCTGCATACATAATAAAAGAATCCAGTAGTTGCCATGCTAAAACAGGACTTCTAGTGAAGGGCATAGACAGTCCCCTAAAGGGAACTCAAAAATTATGCACAGTGATGAAAACTGGAAGAAATTTTCCAGCTAAAGGTCTGTCAATGACCATTTTCAACAAATTAGCACTGGATATTATGCACCACGTTTTTACTCCACAGCAAACCAGGTCTTCCCAGAATGCATCATCTTGAGTGGGTTCATTTTACTTCAAGTTTGTCTTCCGTCCTCTATGGTCACCTTCTGGCAGTGCCATTTATTGTGTTTTTTTTCATGAAGGAAAGTTCACTTTCATATCAAGTGGCAGGACAGCAGCTTTAGAGGCTGGAAATGTTTATGGAGAGCTCTCTGCTGGGGCTGTAAGAAACAAAACAGAAAACCAAAACCAGACAGTGAGTATAGAACCGAGAAAAGGAATTTTCACCATTTTGTTTTCAACTAAAATAAAAGTCAGGTTTGGGCTGAGTGAATGTACTTCTGCTGTACAGACAAACTACTCCTAGAATATATTTTGTGACCCTGGTACTTTCTTTTATCAGCTTTACTCATCAACCAAAAAAATTAGTACTTAATCAATTCCTTAGATAATATAAAGTGCAGACCAGCAATCATTTCTATGATTTAACAAATCATAGATTCATTTTATTGTTTCATGTGAAAGCACTGCTTACCCTTCCTCTAGTCTGAGTCCCAGGGAGCAGGCTCTTTGGTTTGGTTGGGCTTACGGTAACTACTGAAGACATGATAGCCAAATGCAGGAAAGGCTCTGCCAAATGCCGAAGTAGGGGCTCATGTTCCCTTACCATTTCTGCTGGCCAAGATGGCAAGAGTTGGCCATTGATGCATAGCAGATATGAAAACAGCTCACCTGCTTCAGACTCCACAAGACAATTTGTGGGTTGCATGGAATTTCTCTTTCCCTGCTAAAAGCAGTAAAGCACACTCAATTTGGGCTGCTATTCCTTGCCTGAAAAGGATCACCCTTGCAAAGCTGTAAGGTGATCACGCCACACAGGAGGAATATGTGAAAGCTTCTTGTAATTTCTGCTTCCCTCCATTCTAACTCTTCTTTGAGGTGCACAGCAAAAGGACAAGAGGTAATGGACACAAGATGCAACAAAAGAGATTCCAGTTAGATACACGGAATAAAAACATTCTTCCTAGTGAGAGTGGTTAAATTTTGGAACAAGTTACCTGACCAACTTGGGCGATCTCCACCTACAAAGAAATTTGCAACTCAACCAGATAAGGCCTGAAAAACCTAACTGGGCCCTGCTTTGAGCACAGCTGAGCGGGATGATCTCCAGAGGACCCTCCCAACCTAAATTATGCATTTTCTGATGGTGATTTATGTTCCCTGTTCTGCCCTTCTGAACAGGAGACGAATGCCCATGCAGGACTGCTCACGCTGAAGCGCATTCAGTCATTTTATTCAGTATGTAGCCACGAAAAGGCACGTAAACCTGTCAGAGGCTTACGCTAGCCTCTGGAGCCAAGCAGCCATGCAGAGGTAAGTTCACCCTGTTATTTCAACGTGCTTGGACACACCTTTGTTTCTCACAGAGCCCTCACCCATCACCAGTTTTACCGACCAGATCCCTGACCAGGGCAGTGCTGGGACGGGACTCATCGAGGTGGGCTTTGCACCCCTTCCAGCTGATGTCCTGCTTCTTCCATGAACGTACGTGTCTGTATGTGTGGGAAGAGCTGGACTGTTGGGGTTTTGAGGCCAGATTCCAAATTGTGAAGCTAATGGGACACTGATGCTGCCAAGGCAGCGTTCACGTCAGCTGAAACTCAGGCTGGCGCTGGATTTCTGCTTCTCACCCCCTCAAAATCATGCCCTGCGGGCTCTTCTCTGTGGAGCGCACGCCGACTGTCTCTGCCAAGCTATCAGTTTGCTCATATTTGCCTCTCCCAACCCCAAACCCCTGCAGAAAGGGACACAAAGGTTCGATCGAGCAGGGAAAGGATGGGATGTCAAGCTAGCAGGTCCTGGAAGAATGCTGAATAAGATTTTTTTAAAAAACCCCACATCCTGCCATGAGCACTTCATCCCTCTGTGGGCCTATGAAATAGAGGAACAATTGAAAAACAGTCTTTAGCTATTTCCATCCTTACTCGGGTGTGTTCACCTGATTATGGTGCTACTTTTGAATTCTGTTTTTATAGCTTCCTTGCTTTTGCTCTCAAGGTTCTCTAGTGCTGTGATCCCACCACCACCTACCGTCATCTACTATATGAGATACCCATGTCAGCAGTGGCCTGAGAAAGATGCACATTTGGGACCCAGCAGCTGTTTTATTCCATGGATGAATGGATGGAAAGGTTTTGAGCCTTCAGCTGGTCTAGACAGATAACTGACCGCACCCTCCAGGACAGTAAAGAAAGCAGTGGTGATATTAAGCAGGTATGAGGATAAAGGGGAAATCTATGGAAGGTTAAAAACTTGGAGAGAGGCAAACTGGTACCTCACCTCAAAAGAGTTTGATCCCGGGTGAATTGGAGGATATATCCCATCTGTGTAGCATCAACAGAGATGAGCCTGTCTCACAAAGGAGAAATAGGACTTTTTTTTTTTTTGAGGTTAAACAGCTCATCTGCTGCAAGAAGGGAAAATTTGAAAAGCTCTCCCGAGCAATGGGAAACACCTTGCCTAGCCGCAGAGTTGCAGGACTACAATAAAATGGGTAAACTGGCTAATTGTATCAGGTCAGGCCTCAGGTTTGCACTCGTGCTGAAATTCCCCAATCTTCCACATTGTCTAAGCTGTTGGCTTGTACTCATACTTAAGTTTGAAACGAGCCAGCTGGCCCTTCAGACAGAAACCCATGAACAAGGAGAAATGGGGACTGGTCCCAACCTGAGCTCCATCCACTCTGCAGCAGGAGAAGAACCACTTCGAGCCATGCAGGACACCTAGCAGAGCCAGGCTGGACACAACCACTGACACCTACCAAGGAAATTGTCTTAAGCTCTGCATTTAGAGCAAGCAAACTGAGGATTTAGTGGTGATTTAGCCCATTTCTTCTGTTCTCACTATGTCTTTTGAGGCCAGTGTTTTAGAAGAGCTTATTCTTCCTTGTTACCTATATAATTTTTGGTGCCCAGCTGGAAACTCCTCTACGGACCCTGGTTTTCTAACAGTACGTATGCAGCGCTTTCTGAAAGTAAGATCTTTTCAAAAGGTATCACAAATGAGCAGTTGTCTTTGAAAACCTTGCCTGAGACTGTAAGCCCTTGGAATGAAGACCGCCCTTTGCTGGGGGTTCGTGCGCTTACCAACACAACGGCGCACAGATCTAATCTCACATGACATTTTCAAGAAGCTGCTGTAGAAAAGCAACAATCGTTTGAAAGCCAAAGATGTATTTCATTTCTTTGAGTACCTGTACTGTGTGATTTTTCTCGAACTGGGAAAGAGACCTATTTTTCATTCATTTTTAACACATGTTAATTCAGCTGAACCTAGCGGTATTTGTCACTTTTTCATAATGGAAGGATCCTGATAAAGGAAACAAGCATCTGTTACCTTTGCTAGGTTTCTTCTCCTGGGACTAATTTTATACTATATTTCTAAGGTCAGGACATTTCGAACATGAGATTATTATGAAAAATGCCTACTTCCAACATCCATCTACCAACTATTCCTTGGAGCCTGGTGAAAAACTTCATTCGGTTACATTTACTAGTATTTTTCCTGTGTCGGAAAGGCCATGGGTATCTCACTTCTGCTTCTCATGTCACTTGAGACATTATAATATGCCATATATTATTGAAGACTTGTTGCAACTTGCTTCTTACTAATTAGAGACATTGCTACCTTTGAAGAATTTCGTACACTGACAAAAGGAAATGGCTGACAGCCCATTCATAGAATTTACCCTTGTCTCTATTGTGCGTTGAATTATTACCACTGAGGTGTGAGACCATGAGGTGTCTCTGTGAGGCTCACGAAAGCCAATGTAAAACCAGAATATCCATCTGTGGAGCTTCTGATCCTGGTCAGTCACCATGGTGGAAGGAGGAAGGAGGAATGGGTCCAGAGGAGGGCCACAAAGATGATCCGAGGGCTGGAGCACCTACGCTAGGAGGACAGGCTTAGGGAGTTGGGGTTGTTCAGCCTGGAGAAGAGAAGGCTCCAGGGAGACATTATAGCAGCCTTCCAGTACCTAAAGGGATCCTACAGGAAAGATGGGGAGGAACTCTTTATCAGGGACTGTAGTGATAGGATGAGGGGTAACAGTTTTAAACTGAAAGAGGGGAAATTTAGATTAGATATTAGGAAGAAATCCTTTACTGTGAAGGTGGTGAGGCACTGGAACAGGTTGCCCAGAGAAGCTATGGATGCCCCATCCCTGGAAGTGTTCAAGGTCAGGCTGGATGGGGCTTTGAGCAGCCTGGTCTGGTGGGAGGTGTCCCTGCCCAGGGCAGGGGGTCGGAAAGAGATGATCTTTAAAGGTCCCTTCCAACCCGAACCATTCTATGATTCTATGATTAGTAGTGGCTGGGAGATGCTGCCGCGGGTCGGCCTTGGCAGGGACAGGAATCATTTGCCCCAGGTCAGATGAGACTGAAGCTGTACCAGAGTTTGGTTTCATTTTATCGCAAAACCATCCCATTACAGTTCTGGGTGGAGAACAGCAGCAGTTATTTTAACATCTAGGTGAATACAGCTGTTGATGCACATCCTTATTACCTAACAGGTTGCTGATTAGCAGAGTCAACACTGCCAGAGATGCAAGGCTCCCTCAAACGTTCGCACGCTTGTAGCTGGCTGGAGCCAACACGGAGGAGGTGGGGAAGCAACGCTGGCCAGGCTGCTCCATCCGCCTCCCAGCCGCCTCCCCTTGGAGCAGCCCTGGCTCAGACAGGAGCCAGCCGAGCCTCGGGGCTGCACAAAGCCCGCGACCTGCCCCCCTGCAAGTGTCACAGCCGAGCAGCCTGGGCTAAGCACTGACACATTACTCAATGGGCTGAACGCAACCCCCAGCAGCTGAGAGAGAGAACAGAGACTGGGGATGGTTTTTGATAAGACTGCCAATTTTGGGTTGGTTCCCATCCGGTCATGTCTTCTTCTGGCTTGCCTGATTTTCCCCTCATTACTAAGACCTGGTAGCTGATAGCGTCTTGAAGGTTATTTAAAGTTGTTTATCAAACACAGGGTCAATACAGTAGAAAAATACTGGGGGGGAAAGGAAGTAAGTCTCTTCTTGCTTTTGATTTTTGAATTTTCTTGCCAAGCAGGAAACCAAGATTTTACTTTTGGAGTAGCCTGACAGAAAAGGTGGATCTATGAGCACAAGATGTAGAGCGTCAAACACAATAATCCTAATCCCAGACATACAATATTCATTAACGAGGCCATGCAAAATAATTATAAAAACTGAAAATATATGGAATTAAAAATAAATGTTGCTTTCCCTTCACCCCTACTTATTTTTAGGATACAGTTAGAACATATTTGTTATGAACGATGATACACAATCATAAACCAAGACATTTTTTGTTCAAATGATCAGGGACATGGAGAAGAGTCTTTAAAACAAACAGCAGCCGACATGTGAATTGCTATTTCTGCAAGGAGGAATTCAGAGTTTCTTTTTTTGAAGATATTTTTCCTTCTTCTGGACAACTTGCTTCCACAACCAAGTACTCTTAATCCTCCTGGATATAATTTTAATATCTGTTGATACCATCCCCATCAATACACCACTGAATAAATATTCCCGAATGAGATCTAGGGAAGAGAATGACTTTAATATGCAATGAATTCCTTGGTGCTATTTATGTATTGCGACAGTGCTCACGCCGAGTGGTCCCAGGCCCACACGAGGGCTTTGAGGCAGCAGCTGCCGTACAGCTTGTGCGCAGCCTGCTCGGGCACGGCACTGTGCGTGACGCTGCCCGACGCAGCGTGAAAGCCCTAATAAGCCATCAGGAGTACGTGGGCATGCGGGATCCTGGCTCGCTTGCAGACTTACTGTCTGGATCAACAGCAAATCTCGTCTCAAGGAAGGCTTCAGGGTGGCCTTCACCAGTTTAGACAGGATGCTCAGTGCTTCAGGACAGGTAATGAACATTCAACAAGGTCGGGCAAATCCTCTCCCCTATATTCTGACTCAAGAGAAAACTCACTTCTTGCCTGTGAGGCTGGGCTCTAGAGCCTCCATCAGGCAATTCTGCAATAAAACATTTCTGGGAGAATGGATGTCATGGCAGATGCTCTCAGCAGGTGACCTTCTGAAAAGCCAATTAGTCAGAGGTTATCGCAGCTGCTCTGTGGAACACAGTTGGTTCACACAGAACCGGTTGAAAATGTAGTTGTCCAAAATGTGTTTCACTAAGCTATTCAATGCCCTCAAGTAGTCAGATTAGCCAAGAGTCTCTTCATGAGTCATGCACAGCTCCAGCTTCCCTACCAAAGCAAATCTCTCAGCGACTTTACCAGGTTAAACAAAATGAGGACACACGTCAACTCTGTGTACAGATGATATATGCAGGAATTTCGGTTCCTTGCCCCTTCCTTCAAAAATCAGAGCTCATGGTGGACAACTCTCTAAAGGGCTTGAGCTCACACTCCAGCCTTGTTCTGAAAAATATCTTAAAAGCCTTTTAGCATCTTCTGAGCTTGATTTCACAGTGTTAATGTGGAAACCTCAGAATAAAAATCTGTCCCAAGAAATTATGTCTTTTTTTATGCCTGAGCCTAACCAGCATGTGAAAATTTCCCAAGCTTAAAAGTTTGCTTCAAAAATCAGGCAAAATCCTGGGAGAGACCGTTTCTTCCTTCAAAGTGATTCATTCATCCCTACTCAAGTTGCTTCATACATCCCACCAGCTACCTGCTGCTGCAAACATGCAAAAAAAAAAAAAGAAAAATGATGATTTCCTTGAACTAGCAAGCAGTATTTTGAAAATGTGCATGCAACCACTTCCTTAGTGTTTATAGCTTCTTTCAAAGAATTCTCTTGATCTGCTGCACACTTGCCCATCACTGTGAACAGTGGCTGTCCACCAGCATCCTTCTCTGCAGACTGAAATTATAGAAAACTGAGAGATTTAACGGAATGTGGTGCTAATGAGTCCGATAGACTCAGCTGGTGCTGTCTGAAACTGAAAATGCGGACGAGAGTGGTGACTTTATGTCTTATCATGCATATTTCCCACTGCCTGCCTGTAATCAGTTCTTGATCTCACAAGTCCTTGAGGGGTGCTCTGCAGGAAGTGAAAAAGGTTGTCACAGATGAATAGTCCTTCACACTCTCTGGCTCTGAATAGCCATTTGCACTACATCACAAGCCTTTGCATATCTATTGCTTTCCTCTCGAGAGACTGGGTTTTAATATGAAGCACGAGGAACTGAGCAAACTGGGCAACTTAAAAAAGACGCGGCCTTAAGGGGTGTCATCAGCACGCACATAAGGTGCTTAACCACACAGTTCCCAGTGGCGGGCAGTGGTTCAGTGGGGCTGCTCTGACCATCAGCTGGAACTCGTCCCTGCATTTCTTCTGCTGCGTACTTTGAAGCCTGTCCCGTTCAGAAGCGCGCAGCAGCATTTGGGAGTGAGTGCTGACCATCACATCACCCGATTACTTGCTTTAGGATCTTCAGCGAAATATGCGTTAAGAAACACAATCAGATGAAACCGAAGACTCCACTAGACAAATCAAAGCATTATAACAAAAGGGTTTGGAAACTCTCTGGAGCTACAACTCCCTCGCTGCTTATGCAGAGCTTATGCAGGATTAAGAGGTGGAACAAACTATCCACCTTTAGCGAGATATTCACTGTGAGGCTCCCTGAAAGGAAAGTTTCCATTCTGTGAAGTGATTAACCAAGCGAAAAGGGAAATTATACCTACTAAAACCACCTAAAAGACTTGCACTTATGTACTCACACATTTACCACAAAATAAAATAAAAACAGACCATGAAGCCTACAAAATCAGCCCCTTCTCCCCTCTTAACTAGTTGCACAAGCAACTTTATATAGCCCTTTGGAGGAATGAATTAATATATACTCTTTACCTGTATTATCACATCATGTTATCACTGTGTTTTCCCCAGGAGCACCACACAGACGGAACCCAGAGAAAAAGCATTTCGGTACCATTCGGTACTTGCTTTATCCTGGCAGTTCAGCATGTGGCCCACCACCTTATTCCATGCACAATGTTCAGCCCCCATCTGGAAAATAACGATTGCTCTCCTCATGGAGAGCGTCCAACCGTTTCACAAACAAAATGCTTCCATTTCAAAATATGCCAGTGAGAAGACATCACCTTATTATTAACAGTTCCTAGTTAGGCATAAAGAGAGGTACAAGGCTGCACTGGTGCTGCCTGTCCAGCTCCTGGCTCCAGCACCAATAGCTTCAGGCTGTCAGAACTCTGTGGGTCTCCTGAGTAAGGTGAAAACCCTACCGAGGAGAGGGAGTTTGAGGAGGCTCCTGGAAGCTGCATCTGCAAGGAGGGGTACAAACAGGACCCTAAAGATGCCCAAGTCTGGGTTTGACCATCTACGTAGGCTTCTCAATATGCTTTTAGATGATGCCTTCTTCTAATCTGCCCTAAAGTCTGATTTTATCAGGACACTGACCCTTATTGATCACTCATCTGAAGGGGAAATCTTCTGGACTGTCAAAGTTACAGTCCAGCATGGCCCTCCACAGCCACTGGGCTGTCTGCGGAAAAAGCAGTCACCGTTTTATCCTTGTCAATCTGGTTGTGACCAGACCTAGGAACTCTTCCTAGGCATCCTCAAAAAGATCTACAGAAAAATTAGCATGGTGCATACACCACTACTGTTTTAAAAATCAAATCAAATCAAATAGAAGGCCCCTAGTCTAATTCTCCCAGCTGCAGGACCAAGCTCTGGGAGAGTGCTGCAGCGAGGGAAGGTCCTGTGCGAGTCAGAGGTCCTCTTCCACCCCGTGACTGATGCTGCGACAAGGCAGGCAGCAGAGAGTGCTCACTGCTCTGCAAATCAAGCTTCATGTCTCTGTCTGGGCAGCTGGAAAATGAACTACAGAGATCAAAATGAGTTACCACCTTTGAAGAGTTCCCTAGGTGATTATTAAGACTGTATCTTGATGTATACCCACCAGAGACCCTGGATACCAATAATACTGCCTCTGCAGAAGGGCTTGATAAATGAAGGGTGGCCTGATTGTATCAAAGAGGTTCTTAAGTCAGGCATGAAGTCCAAGGCCTGAAATTATGTGGGCTGTATTGACCACAGAGCCAAGCAAAGAAGTCATTCATGAAAACATGACAGGTATGAAACAAAGACTATCTAACCAGCATTCAGAAGGCATGAGATGTTTAGTCATTCCAAGCTTTTGGGGAGTAATAATTAGCCCAGCACAGGAACTCTCTGATCAGTTGCAAATTCTGCTTTAGTCTCATTTGCTCCTTTCCTATTATTTTAGTTTGGAGGCTATCCAAAGCACCTGCATATTTTTCTGTCTCTTTTTCCATCACGCACATGTTCCTGAAAATACAATTCCAGAGAAATGTACATAAATGGTTTCAGACCCCGGTGGCTGTTCAGTATGCTGTGGAGATGATGCTAGAGTTGGTTGCTGTCATCCTGAGCAAAATGTTCTGTAATGTCCCCCTTGGCCCAAACTAAGCAATGTGAACTATGCCTGCAGTGCACTGGTAGTGGGTCCTGTGGGGCAGATTACAGGATCTGCTGGAGTACTCCACCTCTGCCTGGATGCCTGCAAACCCAGCTTTCCTACAAGGGAAGGCCATGCCTGGGAAGATGACACCCTCCTCATCCTCACCCTCACACATAGTCGCCCCTGGCCAGGCTGGGCATCCAGCGTGCGGGGCTGGGACATGCTCTCAGGCGCTGCAGTGGAGGGATACCCAGTCTAAACTGAGGACAGGACCGATGCATTTAGTGGCAGAAAATAATTCAATAGCAGGTAGAAAGTGACCTTTAAAAGTCAGACAGAAGGGCATCGCCACACTTTAAACAGAGGGATCTAAGGCTAAATGTCATATCAGGAAAAAGACTTTCATTCATCATTCGGATTCTTTGCTTGCAGAACATACCAGTATGGACTGACGGATGCAAGACAGTGGAATACGCAGCAGAACAGCAACTCAGTGGTTAAGGTGAAGGCCTTTTCTGCCATATCGTAGACCATTAGACTTCCCTTTGCTGTCTAGTTAAATAAATACATAATTGTTCTACACAAAATGGAACAGCATGAAGAAAAGATTTATAGCCTATCTCCTTCCCAGCTGGAAGCTTGTCTTTAAGGTTAGACATGTAAACAAATAAGCTTCGCAGAATTCTGAGATGATTCAGTTGAACTTCTCCAGGTAGCTTGATTAAAGCTAGCTGAGTATTTCCACAGGTAACTGCAGAGTACAACCCAGACCTAACGCAGCTCACAGCCAGAGGTGGGACAGGAGAAGGCATCCCTGCCTGCGCTGAGCTGTGAGAAGTAACTCCCTCTGCAGAGCACCAGCTCAGGTGGCTCTGAGGTTTGGGGGGTGGTTGCACAGACAAACTCATTTCACCCATCCCAGACAGGCAAGCTAGTTATCCAGGCTCCTTTAACAAGCAGCAGAGAAAGACAAGGCCCTTGGAAGAGTGACCCACCTACTTAGTTGTCGTATTGGATAAATGATTCTTTGGCAGCTCCTCTCTTCACTGATTATCAAGCAAGCTGAATAATGAGCTCAGAGTAGGTATCCAGCAATTAAATGGCAAACAAGAGGTGACAGGAATTGCAACTTTATGCTTAACTTGATTGTTACGAATTCCAATTAGCATGTGAAATGTAGGTACCACAATGTTCAGGATTAGCATGTTTAATGCTTACATTTCTACTGAAATCAAGAATGAAATAAGATTCCAGTGAGGGATAAGAGCCCTAAATTCCTTTGAGGCCTTGGATATTGGAATTTGACAAGGAAATTACACACTAAGTAATCTTCTTAGAAATTCACAAACACAACTGAGATAATGAGATGCTTCCTGCAAACAGTCCACAAAGTACTAAAGTTTTTTAGAGGAATTATTTACTCAGCACTATTGGTATAGTTTTGCAGCTGGATAATTTATTGTGTCCATGCTGCCAAATTGTTTCGATTTGCCACTGATTTGCTTTTCATTTCCACTTGCAATATATGAACAAATCGACATCACAGTCAAGGAATTCACATGGGTAAGTAAAATTAGTGTAAACAAAAATAATGCTTTGTTTATTATTAAACACCTTTCATATTTTAGCTATGGTAGGCAATTAGGCTGGTAGGAATTTGCAACTGGAGAAGTTCTACCATTTTATCTCAGGCCAAGCAGTTTATCACAATTCATGCGCAGACAAACTTCTATGCTTCAAAAATCAGGGGAAAATATCTAATGGGATATGGTATTTCTCTTCCAGTGCCAGAAAAGTACGAATCCCAATTAAATTTTTGCTTCAAGGAAGGAAGAATTTCTGCCACTGGAGCATGAAACAGATTTTGGCTAGAAAGAAGATGGACAAGATTTTCAAAAAACCCCAAGTGATTTGCACACCAAAGTCTCATCAGAAGTCAACAAGACTTTGATTTCTAAGTTGCTTGTGAAAATTTTCTCTGATGATTCCTACAAGTCTTTTAATATTTATCCCAAACAAGTGCTGACACATCATTCAAAAGCAGATCCGGGGCTGCAACAAGTTCTGGTAACCCCTTAAGACAGTTCTAAAGCTTCACCCACAAGAGATTCGAAACTTCTGGCATGTCCATATGTCTGAAATCTTCAGTCTGCATCGTGCATTTGTCTATTTAGGATAATTAAGGGTATGCCTCCCTGAACACATTACTGCGAGGTAACCGGCGTCTGGATTTACAGCAGAACAGATGCTCTGCTGTAACTGTCCATGTGTGTGCCCTCGCCCTGCGGTAGATGCCAGGCAGCTCAGGGCACGGTCATTGAAGAAGAGCATGCAACACATGTTCAGCATTCACACTCCATCTTCCAGTTGCCTCCCTGTAACTTTCTCAGGTAGTCACGCCGCCAGATTTGTTTTTCCAGCCCAGGAACTATCACAGACTGCCCAAGAATAAACACGGGCAGAACATCTTTCTCTAAGCCATTTTTTATCTTGTTCACTGTCACCTCCAACCCACCTTAAAGGCTTCTGTATTAGGTATTCATCCCCGCTTTGGCAGCACTAGGCTGGGTGCATCAGGAAGAAATGGGCACTGGCACTGGTTAGCTAGGAGGATCCATGCCCTAGGGACCCAGAGAGGCTGTTCTTAAACATTGTACTGATAAAATCCCTAAATGGAAAATGACAAGGCTACGACGTTGCAGAGACTGCAAAACTAAACAGCAGCCTGTTCAGAAAAGCAATGTGAGATGTTCAGGACCTGCCATTTAGTTCGCCCCAGTAACGAAGGGGTTTTCCCCGAAAGAGTCCCAGATTTCAGGACTCGAGTTTGGTCACAAAGGGTGTGGGAACTGAGAGAACTGTAAACATGTTAAATATCAACTTCTTAACGGCACTTACTCAGCTTCTACTTTCAATTCTGAGATTACAGAGAGAAATGATCTCACCTCACTAGGGTGTAACTGCAACATGCTGCTACAGCTCAGGCCTCCCCGCCTTCTCCAACTTTCTCTGCTTAGAAGCTCCCATGAGATTACTGTATCTGTGGCCCTAACAGAGCATCATGGAGAGGTCTTGGTGATCACTTTTGCAAGCACAGGATCAGTGTGTCCCAATGGGTAGAAAATCTAGTAAGGGAGCTAGGAGACCAGCATGGTTAAAGAAGGAACTGCTGGTCAAACTCAAGTGGAAAAAGAAAACCTATAGATCATGGAAGGAGGGGCTGGTCACTTGGGAGGAATATAGGACAGTTGTCAGAGGATGTAGGGAGGCAACTAGGAAAGCTAAGGCCTCCTTGGAACTTAACCTTGCAAGTCGGGTTAAGGATAACAGAAAGGGCTTTTTCAAATATATAGCCGACAAAACTAACACTAGAGGCAATATAGGCCCATTGTTGAATGAGGTGGGTGCCCTGGTGACAGAGGATACAAAGAAGGCAGAGGTGCTGAATGCCTTCTTTGCCTCTGTCTTTACTCCTGCAGGCTTTCCCCACGAGCCCCAG
>VXBO01003377.1:129889-150099 GCA_013400135.1 Rhinoptilus africanus
ATCTCCCTTATGAGGAAAGGCTGAGGGAGCTGGGTCTCTTTAGTCTGGAGAAAAGGAGACTGAGGGGTGACCTCATCAATGTCTTCAAATACGTAAAGGGGGAGTGTCAGGAAGATGGAGAGAAGTTGTTTTCAGTGATGACCAGTGATAGGACAAGGAGTAATGGATGCAAATTGGAGCATAGGAGATTCAAGAGGGATATCAGGAAGAATTTTTTTACTGTGAGAGTGACAGAGCACTGGCACAGGCTGCCCAGAGAGGTGGTGGAGTCTCCTTCACTGGAGACATTCAAAACCCGCCTGGACGCGTTCCTGGGTGATGTGCTCTAGGTGGCCCTGCTCTGGCAGGGGGGTTGGACTAGATGATCTTTCGAGGTCCCTTCCAACCCTATGATTCTATGATTCTATGATTCTATGACTGGAGCACAGACTGACAACAAGAACTTTTGTCTTCAACATCTTGGCCCAGATTCCAGATTCTTGGCCCAGAAATTCATTCTAACGTCTCAGGAAATTGTGTCTTCTGATATAGTTGAAAGGTGTTTCCTCATTGCACATGGATATTGCTCATAGCTATTACGAAGGCCAGTGAGCACTTCTAAATCCACTGCTATAAATCCACCGCTACCACCAGTCAGAAATTAAGGAAATCCATCCATTCTGGATTTTCATCTTGCAGATACTACTGGCTTTATGTAGAAAGCAAAAACAAACACAAGTTTTTTTAAAAAAGACCCTTTTTGCTTCTGATTCAAAGTCTCAAGAACGTAACCAATAAATAACCTTTGATATCTCTGGTAAAAAGGTAAGACTTCTGAATTTGGTATACAATAAAGTTGATCAAATAGTTCAGGCCTTCTCTCCTGGAAAGCAAGTTTTTCTTTCTGTTCTAGCTTCTTATGCTAAGTATATGGCTTATGCAACATTGGGATTGTGAATATCCTCTATGCAAACTCCACATGGCATTTTGGGAATATCTACCTGCTTTTGGAGTACAGACATTCTGTGTCCCTTCAGGGAATCATTCTGTTCACCACCAAGCTAGCTTTCTCTTCGCATCTTCATGCAATGGAAGGAGATTCCCCTTCTGCCCGTGGGCTGAAGACCATGGCTCTGCTTCTGTTCAACATCGTGCACCCTCAGCAAGTTTGCTGACGACACTAAGACGAGTGGTGCAGTCAAGAGGCCAGAGGGACGGGATGCCATCCAGAGGGACCTGGACAAGCGAGAGAGGTGGGCCCGAGCAAACCATATGAAGTTCAACAAGGCCAAGTGCAAGGTCCTACACTTGGGTCGGGACAACCCTCATTATCAATAAAGGCTGAGGGATGATGTGATAGAGAGCACTGGAAGTGTTCAAGACCAGGCTGGATGGGGCTTTGAGCAGCCTGGTCTGGTGGGAGGTGTCCCTGCCCATGGCAGGGGGTTGGAACTAGGTGATCTTGAAGGTCCCTTCCAACCCAAACCATTTTGTGATTCTATGATTCCATGTGATGAATCCCACAGCCATGGTCCTCCAATCTTTCCTACACTTCCTCCACTGCCCTGCTGCTGAGCCAACGCTGCTGCACAGTACAATGGGTCTGTGAAATAAGCCCCTCAGAAATGCCAGACCAAAGCTTTAAACCAGTTCATTTCCCAGCTCTGCTTTAGAGCTCCAGCAGAGCGAGAGCTGTGTCGGCAGGGAGCAGGGAGGAATGGCCACGGGCAGCGGCAGCAGCCTTTTCTGCCAGCTCCACAATGGAAGGATTCATATCTTGTGTCTCCCTGAATGCTGACTATGGCCTCCCAAAGAACACGGATGTTTAAGTCGATTTAGAAAGGTAATAAAGAATGAAGCCAGCAGCCTGCGAACGGACAGACTGGCGTGTAGACAACAGGCACGGCTAATTCTGGTTTTAAATAGCAATAGGGACAGCAGACCCACTGGCAACAGCCAGAGTTTTTCTTCAAATTATGCATTCTCTGACTTTTCTTTTGCTACTGGAGGGCCCAACTCTGGAAACTATTTTTAGTAGTGTTACTTTGTCAGTGCCCAGCCATGAATCAGGGTCCCACTGTGCTATTCAAACACTTAACTAAAGGCTGGTTTCTGCCCAAAGACTTTGAAATCCAACTTACAAAAATTCTGTAGGTCTAAATGGCAGAAAGAACTACATTAGCAGTACTTTCTTTTATTGTCTTTTATTACTTATTTTACTAAATATTATTTACTTCATTTGTGGCAATCAGAGTAGAATAACAAAAAAAATGTTTCCAAGCAGAAGACTGGAACAACTCTGCAGTACTGCTGGTGAAATAACAAACCATTTCAATGAAGGAAACTATAAGCATTGAAAGCCCAAAATGGCTTCTGCAGAGCCACAGCAGTATTGTATGCAAATATATAATTTAGTTGTTTTTATGTAACCTGGCTATTTTGTAATCATAGAAGTAGGGATTAGTCAAATGGGCATATGCCATTTGTAAAGAAACTACATGGGAAAAATATGCACCGCAGTTACAGTCCTGGTATTTAAATTTAGATACTCAATAAACATTGTCAGCTAACAGCAAATTACATGGCTTCATTAATGATACTGATTTGGAGTTACAGTAAAAGATACAGAAATTAAAGTCTATATATGTACACTATCTTTGAATAAAAATTTTAATGAATGGTGATTGTCTTGCTTTTATCCAGTGCCGTTCATCCAGGCGTGCTTACAAACCAACTGCACAATCGCATACTCATTTGCCCATGAACAAAGGAGTTCACCGCGTCTATCACGAGACAGCCATCATCTCTGGTGTGACAACATGAGGTGCTCATAACCGTGCACAACACTTTAAAAATGCATTTTGCACAATAAATGCAAAATATAGATGGGATCTTTGTCTAGAATGGAGATAGGCTATGCGTCTACAAAAATGCTAAACATATATATATCACAAAATCTATCATGACAATATATATAAAATAATCACAAGAGATTATGACTAAATCGCTGCATTCTGCAGACCAAGCAACTCATTCACGACACCATGCTGAGACATCATTTGCAACGACCTTTAAAGAAAATGACCCCTATTCCCAGAGAGCAGACTGCTTGCAGGACAAGTGTCTAGGAGATGAGCCCGTAAATGACTGGATAATATCTTTACACAACTCCAGCTGATGTAACAGGAAAAACAGTACTGAGACCATGGTTTTACCCTGTGTCTGAGGTTCTGCTTCCAAAACCTTTGTAGCAGCCTCTAAGAGGATTTTGGAAAGCTTGATAACCTTCTCCATTAAAGCCAAGGCTAAGACACAGCCTCCAGCGCTCCTGACAGGCACAACTTAATTGGGTTTCTCCCAATAGTCTCTAAAATCTGTGGTAAGGATGTGGATCCATTCTGAAAACACACTGAGTTGTCCACCAAAGACCAGGACAAAAGTACGACTGAGGGTGACAGCAGCTAATTGTTTAAAATATCCGTTTCCCGTCACACACATTACGTTACTCACATTATACAACACTTTCAACCCAAAGTCTACCTACCACACTTGGGTTTTTTGGGCTGCTGTACCAGCAAAGGTCTTGTAAACGAAAGCGTGGCCCAGATTCATCCATTTTTAGACACCTTCTGCTGTTACCTACATTCTGCCTGCAGACTCTCCACACAGCCTGTGCAGAGACAGTCACCTGCCTCTTGTCCCCAGCCCCAAACCTGATTTCTCTTGGGACATCCTTACTGCTGGCTACAGTGTGAACACAGAGAAATTTAGGAGTTACCTGTGGGTAGAAAGGACCTCAAAATTTGATTTAGTAATGCAGAAGACCAAGGTTTTCATTGACAGAATAGTTAGTTGGAGGGGGCCTACAATGATGACCTTGTCCAACTGCCTGACCTGTCCAACCTGTTGACCCCAGCCAACAAGTGAGAAAACGGACTGTAAGCTGTGCTGCACCTACAGAGCTAAGGGGGGAAAAAAAGCAACAAAACTATTTTAGTTAACCAAGGCTGCCTGCATGGACCTGAATACACACAGGGAACAGATTTTTTGAGTAAGGCGGTGCCAGTTTTACATACTGATGAGTAATAACACACTCTAAAAATGTTTTACAGGACTTGATGGTGAGAGACAGAATTAGTTTGGATACTTTGCCTTTTGAAGAGCATGGTAACCACTAGCAAGGTGAAAAACAGTCTCCCCGGGTCATTTCTGTGGAGGTTTCTGATAGAAGCTTGGCTGGTGCTCACTTCTCTGCATGGCAGCAGAATTACTGACTTTGCTGGGAACAGCCAAGACTCTTTGTTTAATAACAAGTTACGACAAATCACTGTAATTCTCGTGTTGGCTACAAATCGCGTTAAAATCTTTATTTGAGATATTAAGGACCAGAAAAAGGGTTTGGAGGACTGGAATGGAAGTTGTCCCCTCTTGACCGGTTTCCCTGTTAATTCCATACAGGTGCCTTGACTCTTGGGCTTCTCCTTTCTCTAAATAAAAATCTGTGAAGGTCTGATAGCAGCTATCTGCCAGCTGTTAAATCTGTCCGTGACTGCACAGCAAATCACCTCAGCCTATTCTGACTGGCACTAATGGAGCTCTCATCACCCAGAAGCAACATCCATCTTATAGTAGCTCCCAATCCTTCTAGTCTTTGGGACTTCATGGTGTTGCCTCCCCACCCCACAGCAGTTGCTTAATGTAAGAAAAGACCAAAACTTATGCACAGAAATGTGTGTGTGCATATACATACACTATGAATGAGGAATTAGCAACTTCTTCTCCCGCACCTCTCGGGGACCTAAAAGCATCACCTGTAACCCCGCTGCAACAGGGGTAAGCCAGCGGCTGGCTTCTAGTGTCATCAGACATATTTTCCCCTTGTTACATTTTTGGAACCATCTGCAAACTTTCAGCCTTTTAATATCAAATGTGAAATCAAATTATACAAACAAGCAGTCTTTCAATCCAGTAGAAATATCAAGTTATATTTCAAGGGAGGATATTTAGATTGGGGAAGATCCCATTTATAGCTTTAAACAAAAGGCTTGTTTTTGAGTTTTATTCTCCAAAACAAAGGCCTTTTTAATGCTGATGATTTGCTCTAGTTTGAGCCAGTGATAGCCAAGACGAAAAGGCCAGAACCATGACAAAAATACCTCAGCCCTTCTGAAGATGACATCTGGGCCTATGGAATGAACATTGTCACTCATATAGACAGACAAATCTGCCCTGTGGGGATGAATCAGGAAAACATCCCTTCTTGACATCTATCTGTCTATCTGGATATCAGATTTTTGTCTTGCCGCCCTGTGTTGGCACTGATTACTGCATACACCCACCTTGTCAGCAGCTCCAAACAAAAATATTTCTCGTTATTCCAGTTCACCCTCTGTATGACACGATGCATGCCAGACTTAGCCCTAAAAGTCTGCATTTAAGCATTTCTGTTTTGTCTCTCCTTATTCTGAGTAACACTTATGGGAAATTTGCTCTCTGATTTCAAGGTAAGACCAAAATGGACTCACAGGGATACTTAACCAGGTATGATTTCTCTAAAATCAAACTGTTGTCTCCATAACTAGTCCATGCAAGCCAAACACTTTAAAAAAATACTTTGGTTATTACTAGTGCACTTGAAGCCCGTTGCCAATTTTTGTGGGGTTTTTTGCCATGTTTTTTCTCTTTAAATAATCTCAGCTCAAAACAAAACAAAAAAACCCATCATAGGTATCCACAGAATGGTAAGGAAAAATGATCTAACTTCTGATTTGCAGAGATGCTCAACTGTGGCAGCCTCCTTTAGATTCAGGAGAAAGGAACTGAAAAAACCAATCCTGGGTAGCTATAAAGGAGACCAAGCATAGTGCGTATATATATATATATATGAAAAAAAAGACCAAAAACAACAGAGTTCCATCACATAAGTTACAACCTAAACACACGCAAGCAGACAAATTAAGCAGATGTATGCTCTGTGTATACAGTAATGTTGGTATTAGACCTCTACAAAATAACTTCCCATTATGCACTCCTTAAGCAGCTATAAATTCGGTTGGCATCTGCATGCCAATGGAAGGACTGAAACGGCCAGTGATATGAATTGTTGTTAAACTCTATTTAAAACAATTATATCTTTATACTAGCTGAAATTCTTTACTGTTCATAATCAGCTTTCAGCTCTAAAACCCAAGTCACCAGGATATACACGTGACTTACACTACACTGTAAGACTGCGGTTGTAAAAGAATATTAAGGAGAAACCCTTGCCAAAATAATACTAAATAATTCCTTTCTAGTTAAGATTAAAATTATGGCTAAGAGAGCAGAGGCTTGCTAATACACTTTAATGATTGGGAGATCCACTGCAAATTACTGAATTTTGCAACTAAGTGAGAAACGCATTAAAAAAGCAAGTGTAATTTATCACAAAATGCACTTTGCTCATTTATTTTGACAACTGTTGTTTAAATTATTTATGCCTCTTCATCTACTAGTAAATGTACTGTAGTCTGTTTTGTAGAAATAGTCATCAGTGAGATTAGAGTAACATAACATCCGCTATTACCCTTCGCTTGGAGGTGAGTAGAAATCAGCATTTTGTGCCTTGCCAATGCAAAACTGGGTTTCAGAAAAGGGCGGATTTGGGGGTTCTTGGGTTTTGTTTTTTTGTTTAAACACTGCTGAATCTGCAGCAGCTCCCAACCGTTTCAAATATCTGGACTGAAACCTGAGTGAGAGGAGCTGATTGTTGTTATCTTGAAAGTGGGGCCACTTATTTAGGTGCCTTATTTAAAGGATTAAAAATGTGGTATTAGGATTCTACCCCTGGAAATCTACGTCAGTGCCCATGAACAAGATTCTGAACCTGAACTCAAAAGTCAGCAGAAGCTTTGCTTGAACAGGCTGACAAACATTATGGAGGACCTACTGGTTTGAATTGATGCATCTTCTTTAAAAGAAGAGAAATTTTGCCTTCTCCCTGTTCCTACTTCAGGTCTACCTGAAGGAACAAAGGAGGAAGCCATATCTTCCTCTTTTGAGCAGTGGTTTGACTTTACAAACTTGAATCGCGGGCACGAAATTGAGGTGAGTAAGTGCAAACGAGGAAGAAGAAAAGCTAAAGCAGATTTGGCTCTAGTGATTCCTGGAATCAAGTTATGTCAAGACTATGAAACGCTCAGGGTGTTGGCTGGAGTTGCATCACAGTCAACCTACGCCGATGAACACCATGTACTCAGGAAACGAGGCAGTTGGGCATCCCATGAGGATTAGCGCAGCAGGCTTGCCAGTGCATGTGCTTCCATCCCTTTTATCAAGTGTATTGCAACTCTGGAGAGGGGAAGAAAAACCCCAAACCTCAGCTCCCCACCTCCCCAGTAAGAGATTAGCTCTCGTGGAAGATGCTGGACTGACAGCCTCTATTAGGGATGAGAGGGGTTTTGGCACATCGGTAGCTAAGCAAGGAACACTACAGGAGATCTTTGGATCTGGAGGACTTCTTGAGACCTCTTTTCTCCATTACATACCGAAATTGGATCAACCAGAGCCTGACCTTACAACCGCATTCACCCCACCTAATTTATACTTTAATTAATGATGATTATTAATTACCCTTAATTACTTTAGATCCCTAAATTAATGATGGTGCTTCTCAATTAGAAGGGCGGTTATCTGTGGTATTCGGTGCCTCAGCAGATGCTATGAATCCAAGCCCTACAGTATTACCTTCTCACTTAAACACTCGTGACTGAAGGTACTGAATATCCTTTCTGTGAATGTCTGAAAAAATGGCCTTGAAAATGCTTATTGTGAAATCAAAGCTGTTCTCTCCTGAACCTAATAATTAGCAAGTGAGCTTTAAAACATGTTTAGGGCTTTAAAATCTGCCCCCCGCCCCCCCCAAGCCCAAGGGCACATGGCTCTGTGCCTCGGTGGCTGCAGGGGGAGAGAGACGAGCTCTCCGCAGGACAGAGGGAAATTTCGGGCTCCAGGAAAACAATAAGCTTTATACTTATTTCACAGGGTGTGGGGTTTTTTTTTATTTTTAAAGCAGAGTCACTAAACTGTAATTTAGGGGAAGAGGGGGAGAGGAAAAGTGTGAAAAAAGATTTACTGATAATCTCACCAGTCATGTGTGTTAGCTTCCTGTGTGCTGACTCACCTTTAGCTGTTTAAACGTGTTTCCTTCAACATTTTCCTTGGGTGGTGGTTGTGTTGTTTTTTTTTTTTTTATTGGCATAAACTTTTCTCTACTTAATATGGTGAGATGCAGGAAAAGACACTCAGGCCTTTGGCGTCCTCATTTTTTCCTCCCATTTTCTTCTGCCTCCTATCTATGGAAACTTAACCAAAGAGTTTCCCCTCAGATGTAGCCTGTCTGAAGGGCACCCACAGGCAGATGAAGCAAGTCTGTACCATGCCCTGTGAGTGTTACAGCTCATCCAGCACCATCTTTTTGTCTGGAAAGACACTTTCAGATAAACAGGTTTCCAAGCAGGAGAGTTAAATTTAACGGCACGGCGTCCCCACAGCCGGAGGATGGCTGAGGGAAAGCCCATGGTACGAACTAGTTGGATTTCCGCGTCAAACTGAGAGCAGCTTCATGAATGTGCTGCTCAGACGTGACTCACATTTCTGTGTCATTTACAGCAAAAAACCCATCAGCTAATCCTTCCGCTGCCTCTTCCTCTGCTCTCTTCAGATGCGCAAATGAATGCAATGCGGTGGGTGAATACTTTTTAGCTAACTTACACCCCTTCTGGACGGGGTGAGACAGCTGTGGGTGCCTCGGAGCTGTTTCCTTCCTCAGGTGGGACTCCTCCTTAGGAGAAGGAGGACCTGCACCGAGCCTTCCCAGAACAGGGCTGTTCCTAATGGGGGCGTTTGGACCACACTATCGGATCAGTCTTGGGCAATGGACTGATGTTTCCCTCCAGATTTAGCTGGAAACTCTGAAACACAAGCAGTTTTTCAGCTTGCGTGGGTTTGTAGCCCTCTAAGATCATCCATCCTCTGGAGGTGCAGGTCTTGTATGACCACAGCCGGTCTTCTCTAAGTTACCTCTCACCAGCCCCTTGCAACATCCCCTGGCTCCTGAAGGCTGCAGCCACTTTTCAGATCCCCTCTTTGAACAATAAAAGGACCACCTCGACATTGCCGGATCACGTGTGCGTGTGTGGAGGGGGTGTTGCTCTTCTAACTCCCGGCTGAATCTCATTAAGATCAGGGTAAGATCACAGTACAGCGTCTCCGCAACACCTCAGGAGAACAAAACAAAAATGCCGTCAACTACCATTAGCTAAACCGGGACCGTAGTGGTAGTTCTGTGCACATAACACAACAATTTATTAAACACACTTCAACTATAAATAATAATAAACTCAAAGAAGCAAATCTTCTTAAGGTCTGCGAAACTCAATCTTCAAATTTTAGGTGCAGTTCTCTAGTTAAATTACAAAGCAGTAAACCTAAAATTAACTTGCTCTGGGCAATCTTAAAATAGTAGATTGCTGGATCTAAGCTTATGGGTGTTCTCAGTTAACTGCTTCTGAAGAAATACAAAAGTGGTTTATTACACCTATAATTACAGCAAAACTTTGCCCTGTACTTTTCTCTCCTGGCTGGAGGAAACGAGTTTGGATGCATCATGTGAAACCAAGCGCTGAATATCAAAAGGACAGGAATCCTAACTGTGTCTGAGCTATCAGAGCTCTTGAGATGAACCTGATCCAGCCTTATGCAGGATCGTGAGGGTTTGTCTCTTCTTCTGCAAGATCATTTACAGGTGTGTACCAACACGCACACATATGCATATATATATGCACTTACATGTACACACACAATTACATATGCACAGATAAACAATCCCGCAGAAAAGGAAATTTTCAAGGCACATTTAAAAATAGATGCTCTTGCGCACACACAAGATTACTTTTCCAAGTATTATCTTTTTTCCGTATTCCTACACTCATTTTTTCTATCAATAGTTTTGTTTTTGTATAAAACTTGAGGCCCTGATCTTGATGATAAAATATACTGCCAGAGATCACAGAATATTGACAATATTGTCAGTCTTGGCAGAAGAGGAGAGGCAGACTCCCCTCCGCAAAACCATAAGGCTGGGTAAAAAAAATCAATATGAGAGATTGATCTGCTTTCTGATTTTTCAGTTGTTAGAGTCACATTTCCAAGCTGTTCTCTCCAGACCATGAAGGGCCAGAAACTTCTTTTTTATTGCTTAATGAAAGCTGAAAACTCATAATTTCACATGACTTCAGAAGCAGTAGCTTGTAGAGAAATACCAAATATTGTCACAGTCATGATAAACCTTACGATTGGACACAGTTTTAAGATTTTGAGGGTTGAAATGCTACCTTTGGCAGCAAGTCATGCAGATAGACTTTTAAGCAAGGCATGAGTTGTAAAAAAATCTGGAAAATCATTTTTTTCTAAGAGAAAAGACAGAATATTGCTATTCTATAAAGAACTCCAATACAGCGTGGACTTTTTGTAAACTTTTCTGCAGGGACTGCAGCAATCACAATTTATTTTTAAATTCACCTGCTTTAATGCAGTACATGTAGAAATATTTTCAGGTAGAAGATTTCTCCTGGAGGAAGCAATGCATCTGATATCCCATGCTCTTCCATGGAATCGGATGTAGTTCCTGGTTCTTGATTGCATTTGCCACTGTATTGCAACATTTTATGATTAAGTCAGTAAACTTAACAATATTTAAGCTGCTCTTCTGATTAGAGAGCGTAAAATATGTGGAGAGTAGTGGGGTTACTTTCAAAAGCACTTGGTTTAATTTTTCTTCCACTATATCAAAGGAAAATGACGGATTCAGAGCAGTAGCACAGCAATACTGGGTATGTGGGTCTAAAAAAATCCAAACCCTGCTATAATTCTATTTGCCCTCCACAGCTTTTCCTACTGTTTTCCAGCCTACTGCTTTTCTTGAACTTTTTCAAATTTCCTCTCATAAATTGACAGCTTGTACAAAAGATTGGCAATATGAGAACAGAAAAAGCCAAACCCACAGTTATGCAACCCGAAATTTACTAAAAATTTCGATACTTTTCAAAGACCAGCAGACGCTTCTCTTAAGAAAAGTGGCTTTTACAGCCAATACTGACAACTGGCCAGTTGTGGAAAAGTACTATGTACTTGCAGACTATTTTAATATAGGAGGCAAACCTTGAAATATTAAAGAGGAAGTAAAACAATAACAAGTGAGACATGTAAAGACTCCCCTTTCAAACTCTCATCTAGAGAATGAGTCATACGCTCATTTACAGCTAAGCTTGGATTAAATCGCTAGCAGTGAATCTGAAAGCAGAAAAATAAAAACAGAACTACAGTCCAAAGATGAACTTTCCATGTCAGAGAAAAAGTGAAAGGATTTCAAAATATGTTCCCTAGTGTTTGTTCTGGTAAGCAGATTGAAATAAGAATAGAAAATGATGGAATTTAAGAAAATGTGAAATATCTGATTATTAAAAATTCTTTGCTAAAACTTGTTTTATGATGACACAAAGGCCCTCTGTTCCCTGCAATGTGCCAGCTGCTATTCATTATTTTACGTGCAAAAAAATGCATTCAATCACCTGTTCTAAAAACTGCAATTTCGGGGAAGTAAAAGACTGAAAAGCATTCAATACAGAAGTTCAGACCCATTCAGTATTCTGCAGCCTGTGCCAGGTCTGGCCAAAAAAGGTCCAGCGATGTCTGACTCATACAGATCTCAATCTAAGATAAATCTAAATTATCCCCTGCTTTTCAGCAAATGGAGATTAGGTTAATCAAAATGTATGCTAAAAACCATACAATTTCAAAACTTAAAGAAAACACACAGTTGCTTTTGCCTAGGGATTGTTTGACTCATTTAATCAAAAACTTGTGGGATAAGAAGGGCTTGATCCAAATACGAGATCGCACATTTGCACAAGGATATACTTTTTGTGGTATCAAGATATTTTCCCTTTCCTCTTTCCCCTGAACGTTACAGGCGCTGCAGGCGAGGTTACAGCCCGTTTGCCGAATCCACTCGCACAAACCACTCCTGGGGTTTCTTTTCACCAGATGGTGTTAGGGTGGGATCGCTGGTGAGGACCAAACCTGCCTATTTCTGTGCTGACTCTCTTCTGAAAGCTTTGCTGACAGCAGCCTGTGAAAAGCGGAGCTGCGAAGTCGTGCCTCCTGCGCGCGAACTTGGTATTTCACAGCGTCAGTCAACTGTCTGGGAAAGATAGCCATCCCCCGTATGCTCCCCGTCTTCTTCCCCGAGCCCCTTCCAAACAGTTAAAAACAAGTCCCAACGCCAGCCAACATTTTTTTCAATGTACATTATCATGCCAAGAAATCTTGATTCTTTGGGCTTTGTGTTACACTTTAAAACAATATACAGAAACAGTGGTCCTAGGACAGTCAACAGCACATCTATTTTTCCATTTACCGTCATCTTGATACATAAAGATTTATCATGGATTCTGTTTAAAGGAGACTCAACAGAAAACACAACCCTCTTGTCAACACTGCGATGGACTTGGCGGGTAATTTTTTGGTGTTTGTAAACAGAAAGTGACATAAGAAAGAAATCTGATTTTAACTGAAATTATGTGGGACAGGCAAAAGTAAACACTTTGATGCATCATGTTCCTCCATCATCCTAGGCTAACGTGGAGCTAAGATGAAGGCGTACTGGGACTGTGAGTGATTTTGAGCCATTTCAACATGAGAGCTTCCTTAAGTAACAGGCATTCCTTCATTACACTTTCCGGTGTCAAAATACCAAGTGCATCTGAACAGCCTGCAAAAGGGACCTCTTTTAGACCTGCCAAACAGTTTTCTTGGAGAGCAGATATTCTCAGAAAAACATTTGGCCCTACTATTACCTATCATCAATATTTAAATCTTTAATAGCATACAATGTCTATGTATCTTAATATATTTAACAATAATGATCTTAAATGCTCAGCAGATGCTTATTCATAACCCTTTTGACTCCTTTTCTCTTTTTTTTTTTTTTCAGTCTTCTCTGCATTGCAATTTGGT
Organism: Rhinoptilus africanus; assembly: GCA_013400135.1. Taxonomy (NCBI): domain Eukaryota; kingdom Metazoa; phylum Chordata; class Aves; order Charadriiformes; family Glareolidae; genus Rhinoptilus; species Rhinoptilus africanus. The sequence goes on from VXBO01003377.1 coordinate 142,925, forward strand.
TCATCGCTTTTCAAACTTCAGTTAAACTGAAAGCACACAAAGGAAAACTTGCCTGCACTTGCTTGATGCTGTTTTGCAGCGAAGGTTAAGAACAATGAGAGGTCTTTCATAGTATGTACAACACCATTGCTCACAGTGAACATGTAAGATTGCCTTCGAGCACTGGCTGTGAATGCCAGGAAAGCTGGAGCGTTGAGATTGCAGTTTTTGCAAAAGTGGCGCTACATTTGGGCTTATCTGGGTACGAGCATGTATCAGCCAAAAAGTGTTCTTTAAGCTTTTTGAAAGAAAATGCTTGCAGAAAAAGGTGGCAAAAATTAGGTACCCAATCACATTATTTTTGCATCTAGAAATGACCCAACATTAACAAGGATGGATCACTCCCACATTCCACCTCATGGAATGACACCCACAGACTTCCAGCACTTCCAGGCTTAAGCTTCTTAATCAGAAACTCGCATCTGGTTGTGGGAGCCAAACATTAGCAGCAGTTCAGCAAACTGCTGTCTTTCTCTGCCAGTCCAGAGAATGACAAGGTTTAACCATACCACGGGAAACAAGTAGATCCTTTTAATTTTATTTAATGTTCAATGTACTCTGTCCACTTCTCCTTAGGAGATAAACTTGAGCTCCAATGAGTCTCACAACCTGTTGTCTCAATATCGTTCTCGTGAACTTCAGCAAAGGGAAGCACAAAGTCCTGCCTCCAGGAAGGAACAACCCCTGGCACCCGTACACGCCTCGGCCAAACGTCTGCAAGGCAGCTTTGCAGAGAAGGCCCTGTGGCTGTTCAGCCTGGAGAAGAGAAGGCTCAGGGCGATCTTGTGCATGTGTCTAAACTCGTGATGGGGGGAAGTGGAGAAGACGGAGCCAGGCTCTTTTGTGCAGTGCCCAAGAGACAATGGGCATGAATTTGACATATAGGAAAATCCATTTAAAGATAAGAAGAGGCTTTTTTACTGTGATGGTGGTGAACCACTGGAACAGGTTGCTTGAAGTAGTTATGGAGCCTGTATGCTTGGAGATATTCAAATCCAGACCACGCATGGCCCTGAGCACCCTGCTCTAGAGGACTCTGTTTTGAGCAGAGAGCTTGGACTAGACAATCTCAAGAGGTCCCCTCCCACCTCAGCTATTCTATTTTGTGATAGCTTCCTCCGGCAATGGCAATTAATTTAAGATCTGTAGCTGTACCTTACTAGAAAGCCTCTAATTTTCTGTGTACTTTATGAATAAAGCAGAAATGCAATTAATGCCAACTCAACTCATAATGTACCCTATTGCATGCTTATGGTTGTAGAGTTTCAAATCCTTATTCTTTACACATCATCCTTCAACTTCATTGCCTGGGGTGTGTAGGCATCCATCCATCCAACCCAGCATCTTGTCCTCAACCTACAGATTTGAAACTGTTTAGCAGTGTCCTCAGAAAAACTTCAGAAAGAGAACTTACGGACCCTGTGAGACCCATAGGAGGCTTAGGATGAGATTTGATGGTCTGAGAGATAAGGTGATGAAGAGTCAGCATGCAAATGGGGAATACAGTGACCAGAACAACTGCCCAGACCCAGCCCTCTGCTTACAAATTTGTCTTAACCGTTACCACACAGAGATACTGGCAAATATTACAGTTAAATGCCTTTTTTTTTTCCATGTGTGTTTGTAGCTCCTCACTCTTCTGCAGCCTTATTCCTGTGTGCTCCAGGACCACTAAGTTTTGAAACAGCTTGCAATTGTGAAAATTAATCAAATCCCACCTTGACCAGTGCATTTAAACAGCTTTTCATCCAGTAGAACTGTGCTTTGGCTTATATTCTAAGTATATGATTTTTTTTTTTTGAGCCCTGCCCTATTAATATTCAGGAAAAAGCATTTTCCATTTAAAAATGATTTTTTTTTTTTTCTAATTCACTTGCTTTAAACAGCGAGCAAGCCATTTTGTATTTGTAATGTAAACTCAAAACCGCAGATCTTTACAACAGGGGCTACAAAGATGATCAAGGGACTGGATCATCACTCTTATGAGGAAAGACTGACAGACCTGGGTCTGTTAAGCCTGGAGAAGAGAAGACTGAGATGGGATCTCATCAATGCTTATAAATACTGAAACATGAGGAGGAACTTCTTTACCTTGAGGGTGGCAGAGCACTGGCACAGGCTGCCCAGGGAGGTGGTGGAGTCTCTGGAGATACTCCAAATCCATCTGGACGTGTTCCTGTCCAGCCTGCTCTAGGTGACCCTGCTCTTGCAGGGGGGTTGGACTAGATGATCTCCAGAGGTCCCTTCCAACCCTGACCATTCTGTGATTCTGTAACAGCACTGAAAGTGACTTTATAATTAAGTCCATCCCAAACTTAACTCATATTTAGAAATTTGTCTTTTTGTGAAATCATCCTTAAACAGCAAATGGATTAAATTCTTACTGATTCCAGTATTCGAATATCATCTGAAAAACTTACTTTAAAAAAGTAACCTTAATCCTAGTATTTGTGTTTAAAATAAAACCTTTTACTCTACAAGTTAATGACTGTGGCTGAACAGCTGCTACAGCCACTGCTGGAGGAAATGCAGCGATTTAATAAAGAGTAAAGTGATAATTATCCAGCATCCTGATTCATTTTAAGATATGGCATCTTCAAGCAACAGAACACACATACTCCCTTTAATTGATAACTGGAAACATTTCCTTGGGCTAACTAAATATCTATTTGACTGAATTTTCATTAAAAAAATATTGTGATATGATCCCCTAGGGAGAATGTTCTTCAATTATAAACACCCATGTTTCATTTTATATTCTCCTCTCATACCTTCTTGAGAAGCCCACATTAAGCTCATGCCATAAATCTCTTTGGAAGCAGACAACATTTACTATCATTCATGCTTTTTCCTGATCAAGAATAAATAAGAAGGCATTCCCCACATCTGGCCAGCATCACATGCTATGTGCTTCCAGCACTACTAAAACACAAATCTACCCTCAACAATTCTCCTCCATAAACGGTATCAGCCACATTTCATACTCCTCCACGGTGAACATAGTTGTCCCTCACCTTCTGAAAAGCCCTCAGGAGATGACCTCCCATTATGCCACTGGCATAGGCAAAAGAAAGCTGGCTGAGAGGAGAGGATTTATGGCAAATTAGGGTCATTTTTCTTGTTCTGGCCACATCCCTCAGGATTTCTTCCTGGATGTAGAGGGAACATAGCACCAGCAGAGGAACTAATCTGAACGATCTCTCCCAGACTCATGTTACCTGTGTGTGCCGCGTGTCAGTCCTTTCCACTGCTGCCTCACTTCTTAAATTCCTGTTCAGCTCTGCAGCTCTCTCAGTGACAGTATTTAGTCTCAGCTCTATCAATGCAGATCTATAGATCTGCATCTAGATTACTAGATCCTGCTGATCTATTAATCCATATGCTGTCAACACACTGAAATTTATCCTCCAGCCTCTGAGCACATCACGCATTTTCTGCCTGTCACCTGCTCCTTTTCCACGCTTGCTGCCCAGCCATTCCCTAATGCACCCAAAATGGTGCAGTGGGGGCCATCATCTTCATCTGCCTCTGAGAGCTCTGCCCTCCTACACCAGGCATCTCATCCCACCTCTGACTTTCTCCTTCTGACCTGTGAAATTTCCCTCAAAGAGATCTTTGAACTTAGACACACTCCCTTCATCCTGGCTTCCTTTTTCCCCAGCAAGAGGCTCGTGGTCTGAACGGAGAGAGCTCCTACAGTTACCCAGCTTCAGGTCTTTTTTTAGCATCAGCCATAACACCTATTGATCGTTACCATTTGATAACGGCTAGGATGACGGTAACTGCGGTTTCTCTGGATGCTGCTCCTGAGTAGGTCCCTGAGTGTAGCAACTCCATTCCCAGGGCACTGCTCTCCTTTCCCCAGCCCTCATCCACCTGATTCCTTTCAGGCTGCAGGATCTCTGCGGTTGCCATTTACTACTGATTGGTCAGTCGTTGAAGTTGGGAGCCCTGGGTCTGCTGCTGGCAGGACCTGTGTGGCAGCTAACCCTACTGAAGAAGGGAAAGGATGGCTGACAGGTACGTGACACTCGTGCACTGTGGGGGGAACTGGAGGGAGAGTAGAAAAACACAATATGGGCCAGTTCAGAAGAGGACCAAGAAATCGGAAGGTGAAGAAAGCAAAGCAGGACGAAAATCTATCGTTGTCCTATATGATAACAAAATTTTTGCTGATTTGTTCGATAAACATTCGAACAATGGACTTTGGGAGCAAAGCCAAGCATTAAACTTGTAACACCCTCTGTGTTGATCTATGCCCGAGGCAATCTATATCACCATGGCTCAGTTTATAGCAGGTACATGCTATAATACACACCTGACCCACAACCACCCTGTGTTCAGTTTTGGGCTCCTCACTACAAGAAAAACACCGAGGTGCTGGAGCACACCCAAAGGCAGGCAACCAAGCTGGTGAAGGGTCTAGAGCACAAGTTTCATGAGGAGCGGCTGAGGGAGCTGGGGGTGTTCAGCCTGGAAAAAAGGAAGCTGAGAGGAGACCTTATTGCTCTTCACAACTACCTGAAAGGAGGGTGTAGAGAGGTGTGGGTTGGTCTCTTCTCCCAAGCAACAAGTGATAGGACAAGAGGAAATGGCTTCAAGTTGTGCTAGGGGAGGTTCCATCTGGACATTGGGAAAAATTTCTTCACTGAAAGGGTTGTCAAACACTGGAACAGGCTGCCCAGGGAAGTGGCTGAGTCACCATCCCTGGAGTTATTTAAAAGACGTGTAGATGTGGCACTTAGGGACATGGTTTAGGGGTGGACTTGGCAGTGCAACATTAATGGTTGGACTTGATGATCTTATGGGTCTTTTCCAACCTCAATGATTCTACGACTGTTCCCTTCTGATGGGCCACTTGAGGGGCCCACTGGAGCATCCTGTGATGCTCTGCTACTTGGGCTTTCTCTGTGTGTAAACTGAAGTGTTAGGGACTACTGAGAGGAGGGAACACGTGGGTCTCGCACCACTGTGGAGCTGAGAAGTAGCCAGGCGCTGAGGTGCTGTGAAGCAGAACTGGATCCCACAGTACGGACACAGCATGGACACAACAAACATTATTAGTGGGCGGAGAGGTCCATATCAATGGATCATATATCAATAAAGTAAGCAAAATGGTAATTAACACACAACCCCGTCTATTCCAAGCTGCTTGTGCAGTTTTTAGATGTGTTTTTTGGGATGGACTTGATTAAAAAAATTCAGCAAAAATAAACCCACTAATATTTGCAAATCACATATTCAAACCATAAAACCATTTAAAATCTAACAGTAGTCTTTGTTCTTCCCATACTCTTTGATATTCAGACGCTTTAATCTCTGTTATGAAGCCTCCTAGGACATCTCCTTACAGATTTAATTTCAATACCATGAGCATAGTTATTTACTAAATGTTTTCAGGCCATCATTCAATCCCCTTAGGACAGGTTTCATCTAGCCAAGAGCAGATGTCTACAGAGCAGAACAGCCAAGAGGTCGATGGCTACCCTCCTTTCTTCCACAATGGAGAGCAACAGACAATTCTGGTGTGCAGCTCATCTCATCTGGAGGTAGATGCTTAAATTAGGCAAGATGTAGGTCACATCATTAGGTCTACAGCTAGGAGAGAAGAGCCCAAACTCACTCTTCAGCAGACCCAAGCTCAAACATCTTTCTCTGTCCCTTGGCCAAATATTCCCTATTGGGTAGGAGCCTCAGAAACCGTCTACTAGGAAATACAGTGCAGGCAGGACAGTGCAGGTGTCTCAATCTGGGCTTTTTAAATGTAACACATCCCTAACCATGTAACGCAAAAACTGTAATGAAACACAACCTCTTCAGCAAGTCTTTGTCAGAAATATAGTGGCATTGTTGCAAACATTACAGTCACTGATGCTTGTAATAGAAAAAAAAAGTCATTTTTAACAAGATCCTGGGACTACCAAATACCCTCTTGTCATCCATTTTGCATCAACTGACTGCAGACACTTGATTGAGGGAAAAAAAAAGTGAGGAACTTGTGTCTCTGGAACACAAGAGCGGATCCTTTAGGACACTTATAACGTCTTTCATCTGACAGAGGTAGCGCTGCCACCCAGACCTGCTTGTTCGGCCGCCCTGCCCCACGGCAGCCGGCACTGGCAGCCCCACGGGGTGTCTGCTGCCTGCCCAGGGGAGCACGGCACTGCCTGTCCCCACCCTCCCTCCCACAACAGAATCCATCACGTGCCAGTCACACTGCGTATCCCTTCTCCAAAGGTTTTTCTGAGTGCAGGGAAGGAAGCTCTTAGTTCTGGGCAATGCCATTAATTCATATGCTGTAGGTGACTATTTTTATTATTAATCTTCTGCACTTGTGCCCAGCATGTTGGATGGGTGAATTTTAAATAAATTAAATTTTGCATACTCACTCCCTTTGTGATTTTATTATGCAAATAATGCTCATCTTTTCACCTCTGAAACCATCCACATACTACAATTTCAAAGTCAGACTAATTTATAAAAATGCTGAGAAAGGCAGATCTTTTTTAAGGACGCAATACAATAAGAACTGATTTCTGTTCCTTTGAAATCTGGAGGGTAAATGGGAGAGCCCATTGTTTTTGCATGGCTTTTTTTTTTAAAAAAAATAGAAGTTTAATTGTAATTTCTATCTATGGTTCTACTCTGTTGTCTCCAGATTTCTGCAAGTCATCTTAAATCCCGCCTGTTCGACTGGCTGGGAGTATTTTATAATTTTCTGTGACATGGATTGAAGCTCTGAAAGCAAAACCCACAATCGTTTCTTGAGGTGGCTGTGGATGGATGAATTCCCAAGGTGAGGGGGCACAGGCAGGGGAGCGGGAGCAGCAGGACAACGCGGAGGACAAGAGGAATAGCTGGCAGCTTTCAGAGCATTCAGATTGCTCTCCGGAGGCTTCCTTGGAAATCAACGGCGTTCGCAGCAGGATGTATTGAAAAGATATTGAGCACATAATCCTCAGCTCCTTCATAAACGCTGATCCACAGCTGGGTCACATCAGCTGCTGCAGAGCAGGGGCAGCAGTAACAGATGCTGCCAATACAGAAATATGTTGGCTTTGTTAAGCCTGAGGCTTTGCAGAGGCAGACACAGGCTGGTCCCACATATCATGCTAATTTTTGACTCTCTGTGAGCC
>VXBO01003377.1:151160-231481 GCA_013400135.1 Rhinoptilus africanus
TAAGAACTGATTTCTGTTCCTTTGAAATCTGGAGGGTAAATGGGAGAGCCCATTGTTTTTGCATGGCTTTTTTTTTTTTTTAAAAATAGAAGTTTAATTGTAATTTCTATCTATGGTTCTACTCTGTTGTCTCCAGATTTCTGCAAGTCATCTTAAATCCCGCCTGTTCGACTGGCTGGGAGTATTTTATAATTTTCTGTGACATGGATTGAAGCTCTGAAAGCAAAACCCACAATCGTTTCTTGAGGTGGCTGTGGATGGATGAATTCCCAAGGTGAGGGGGCACAGGCAGGGGAGCGGGAGCAGCAGGACAACGCGGAGGACAAGAGGAATAGCTGGCAGCTTTCAGAGCATTCAGATTGCTCTCCGGAGGCTTCCTTGGAAATCAACGGCGTTCGCAGCAGGATGTATTGAAAAGATATTGAGCACATAATCCTCAGCTCCTTCATAAACGCTGATCCACAGCTGGGTCACATCAGCTGCTGCAGAGCAGAGGCAGCAGTAACAGATGCTGCCAATACAGAAATATGTTGGCTTTGTTAAGCCTGAGGCTTTGCAGAGGCAGACACAGGCTGGTCCCACATATCATGCTAATTTTTGACTCTCTGTGAGCCTAGGGTGGAGAGGGACTGCCCCAGCCACCCATTTTATCCACTGGTTCAAACGGTAGAACCAGTTTTATCAACATTTGGGGCCATATTGCCTAACTGTGGGCATTTATTAAAGGATCTCAATGTATGCGTACTGATTATTTATCACTCGGAGCAAGGGTCGGTCGTTCTTGGCTAGAAAATGATGAATGCTGCTCAGTGCTTTCTTGACCTTAGCCTCAAAGATTAAGTTAGTGAGCTGTCCTGGTGGACAGAATACAGTTCTGCCCTACTGGAGTTGGTCCAGTTCCAATTCTAGAAACTCTTGGAGGACATTTTAGTATTTTATTGGTTCCACCTACTTTTCCCTTTGAGCTTCCCTTTTTCAGCCAAACTAGAAAAGCCAGTAGTCAATGTTTGTGGTTAGGAATCCTTTCTTCTTTATTGTCTTCAGTTAATACTTTATCTTATGTTCTTTAATGAGTGCCCTGTCACCTCTGTATAATGCAAGACTTTTTTGGTGCATCCAAACCAACCAGTAACTACCCACCCCAAAGACACCCACTCTAATGATGAATCCAACAGATCAGATAGAGAAATAATTCAAAGGAATCATTAGCAATCTTAGATTCCACAAGAAAAAAAAATGAAACACAATAAAAAGTGTACTTATTTGATCTGTTCACATTTAGCATCAATTACAGAGATACCGTGAAGTAGACAGTTCAAATTTTAATTACCTTGAAATTTGCATAGTGGTTTACTAAATGCCTTTTTGTTGAAGTCTGTTTAATGCAATATTTAATTAAAACTCATTCTAGGTCAAAGTAATTTAATTAAAAAAACTTATTGCCTGTAGGTCCTACATAAACTGCGTTGAGCACACCTTGTGCTTGGAGATCGTACGATCACCGACAAAGTTGCTTCCTTGCTCAGGGACAAGCCGATTATTTAAAAGCCTCTATTACTGGAAATGGGGAAGCAGGGAAATGCTTTGTGATTGGTAAATCTCAACACAAAATACAGTCATCCCACAGGAAAGAGCTTTTGTGCAGAGGGGCTGTCGTGGTGTAAGTGGGATGCTGCACAGCAAGCCCAGCACGCATCCTTCTCTGAGGGGTAACAGGGGGAGTGAGGTGATACAGTTTTTTAAGTTACACTCCAAAGGATTTTACTATAAAACACTGAAAAATTGCCAAACACATACATTCTTCTTCTGCCAGGATGCACCTAACACAAAACTGGTAGCTTTACGATATTTTTAGGTACTTGTACCTGGCCCAAAGCATGTAAAATTTGATGCCCAACAACCCAGTCATAGCTTAAAATGTGACAGTACAAACAGTGCTCCGGCAAGGACCTGGGCAATCTTGCACAGATTAAAAATATATTTAAGTCTTGGCAGTGTTTCCCTCTTACCCTTATAAGATTTTTCATTTCCAAATGAAAATTTGTCCAAGCTCATGACTACCTTGAGCGCCAGGGTCCATCAGCTGTGGGCTGTTAACACTTCATGGGCTCTCCTGCCCCTGCTGCCCCTCCACGCAAAATGCTGCCACAAAGATTGTTCTCTGTTTCCTTGCTTTGATGATAACAGAGTCATATTTCCAACAGCAGACTCAGAAATGCCTGAAGACTTTCAAGGTCCCTCCGAGCAGAGCGTATCTTTAGCCATCATTTCTTATTTGTTACTGAGCTATTGATCCTAACTCTGCCAGGGACACCAGCCTCTGCTACCCAGACCAAAAAAATCTCGGAAGACAATTAGATTTTTTCCCAAGAGGCTCCCACTTCTGGGCAGAGTTTGTTCAAAACACCTGCGAGGCCAAACCTTACTGTTTTCTTGAAAAATTCTAGAAGAAATCTAGAAAGATTTTCCTTTAGCATCATGTCTACAAAAATTTGACAGATTTGTTGGGATCATGACTTATTTTAAGAGAGCTACCGTCTTACTTTTTTCCCATATTTGTTTGTTGCATTTACCTGCTGCTTTCTGACATTTTAGCATGCAATCTTTTGCTGTCTTTGCAGTCCGTACTCATAAAGCAACAAGTGCAGCGAGGTGTTGGCCCACAAGGAGGGCTTCTGAAATGCTATCATAATACAAATAAGCACAAAGAAATAACAACAGCGTGTGGAAAGGACTAATTGTACCCTCTGCTTTTCATCAGTAAGAAGAAGAGGACTCTCATATCCAGGCAGAAAATAACTAGCACATATTGCAGTCGGAACACATGGACCAGTTAATATGCAAGGAAGAGATTTCACAGGATGCCTCGTGATTACCTTCACAGGGAATCAATCTGCATATCTGCAGATGAGCTTCATTCTTCATGATGACACCACAAAAGAGAGTCCAGGATGAAGGTCCCTTCACGTCCGACTTGCCTCATTCGTGGTGCCTTCACCACTGTTCCCTCTCCTGGGAGTGAGGACACAGGTCTCCTAAAAGGCCACTCAGTTCCACATCTGGATTCATGCTCTTTGGCGCAAGATTGTTTAGCAGCATATGCCAAGGATATTTTCATGAAGTAGCATGCGCTGTCGCACAAAACATCTCTCTTCTCTGTTTATCCAATTCTAAAACTACTTAAAATGTATGAAAGAAGGGAAAATACGCGTTTGATAAGGTAGAACAGGAAGTTTTGAAGACACATGATTGCTGCTTGATTTCCAGAGGTGTGAAGCCCCCCAGAAGTTCTGTGCAGGACTTGGCTCTCTCAAAATAAACCTTAAAGTATTTAATACAGATTTTTTGACACCCGTGGGTACCTTGTAAAAATCAGGTTATCTCAAGGAACGTGTACAAAAGCAGTCGCTGTTTTTGAAGGCTAGGCGGCCACGTGCAGCTGGTTATTTAAGGCAAGCTTTGAACTCTGAATGAGATGCAGTGATAGAAAATGTTGCAATGCCATATCAAATTAAGTAAACATCCCACACAAAGAAGCACCCTCAAACAGTGCTCTTGTTTGTGTTCTCTCTAAGCTTCCATCAGCGTGGATTTTAACTAAACTAACATGGTTTGTCTTGTGTTGTTATTTGGAGAGAGCACCCAGCGGGAACTCTTCTTCTTCTCTGAACCATGTCCTAGATCTTTCTAGCTTAAACCCACCACCACCCACATCCCTGGACATTTCTACTTTCACCTGCAAAAATTAACCCTTAACTCTGCCGTTATCTTTCCAGATCTCAAGGCAATCGGTTACTAGGCAACCATCCCCTGTTTTCCCTGCCTTTCTTGTTTAATTGAAGCCTGTGCTCAATAACACTGCCAAAGAGGAAAGGCACTAGCCAACAGTGAATATTTAGAGAGGTAACTCTCTAAGATGGGTAGAGCTTTGGTACGAGAAGGGTGGGTAGAGCTTTGGTACGAGGAGGATAGGTACAGGAAAGCAGTGCCCTCCCTAAAATGTTCTCTTATCACCAGCAAACAACTGCTAAATATACACAGAAAGACCTTTTGCCTCTATGTCTTCTGAGCCCACAACAGGAGCCCTGTGTGGAGGCTAGGTCCATGCTGTCTGGTGACCTGCTCCAGGGAGCACTCGCTCGTCCATCTGCTCATCTCCCATCCACAACACCTGATGGAGCCCTCTGTGGATGTAAGAAACCACCAAACTGTGCCGGGCTTCCTCCAGGAAGAGACCTAGACCTGTTTCTCCATGGCCAGGACACGCAGCTGATCGACCTTGTCTGCCTCAGGAACAACTGGGGACACAGAGCACCCTCAGGGAGTAAACTGAATTGACAGTGCTCTCCATGTACATGGGTAAGCAACTCCACCACTGGAGTCTGGGCCCACCAGACCCAAAATGACGTCAGTCCCACAGCAAATATTTCATGACACATTTTCAAGGAGACTCAATCCAGCACACGCTGTTCGCGCATCAATACCTTGCACGTGCAGCAGGTAGGTCTGGAAACAGAGCTGGAATTTTTGCACCGATTCCTGAAAGCCCAGATACAAAAGGTGCTACCTTTTAAAAAGTACAGGCCCTTCTGCTTTCTGCAGTGATGTTGCTCAAAGGAAGGTGAAAACATGGACGAGAAAGTCAGATCTTAGTAAGATGCTACAGTTCCTTACTCTAAAATGGAACATGAACGAGCGCATGTGCTTGTGTGCATGGAGAAGGTGAGAACATATTGGCATGATGCGAAATGTGCTAATGTGAACAATAAGTGCCTCTGTGCAAAATAACTCCTAGTGCTTTAGTAGCTGTTAATCATTAAAATGACTGGTTTCTGGCTAGACCGACTCAGTAAATCAGTTCTCTACACTGCTGTACGAGTCCCAGGAGAGGAGTTAGGAACTCCCAAGAAGTTGGGGAGGAGAAATGCAGCAGCCTCCACCCAGATGGCCTTAAAACTGCTAGAGAAACATCTCAGAACTGGAGCCTGTCTACTAAACACTCCTGGCACTGGGTTAGGTGGAAAGTTGTGATGGGGACCTCCCTGCCGCCATAGTTACACCTACAGCGCTAGATCCAGAGCACTTGAAAGCAGCTGCTGACTAGACCTGCTCCAGCACCAGCCCGGCCTCCCAGATGAATTCATGTAACATTCACAACAAAGGGAATAAAAAATAAATCTGTGAGTTTCGTCATTTAAAGAATGGAGAATGAAAGATGTACTTGATTTTTAGGAAGAGTGTTTAACCAGAGAAACAACTGACCTGAGTCTTGGGCAAGGGAGAAGCAGTATCAAACTTTTTTATAAAGTGAGAACTGTGGAGTAAAGACTTCTTTTAAAGAAAGCTCTGCCTGGCTTCTCCAAATAACTCCTCACTCCCTGGAAGCCAAATTCTTGTCCGAGCAAATTCTGCCAGGCTGCAGATCCAGACCTCATAGGTTAGTTCCATCCCACCTAGTCGAAAGCATTTAAATTAATGCCTTCCTAAGCTTAGAACCTAATTACTTTATATTCAGAGGAGGAAGAATACTGTCTTGAATTTGAACTGCCCTCTGGAAGCCTATCTGAACTGATGGCTTGAAAGAGGTTTTTGATGGGAGAAACCCAGGCTGTACTATGTCATGGTTGCAGACTTCCAGCACTGAGGAAAGAAACATCGCTCCATCATACCTAATTAATTTTCTCCTTTGTGGCAAGAGAGATTTCCTAAGAGATAAGAATGAAACATTTCACTCAAGATCTTCAAGAACCTAGACGTAGTTTGTGATACCTGAAATAGCACTACTGATACACTTGCTTTATATCTCATCCTGACTCGTGACACGTATCTTCAAGATATCCCCCGCCAGCCAGTTGATAAGCCTTGGTCTAGAAGCTCCAAGTGATTAATTGGTAAGAATATATCTTAAAGAGAATGCTTTTAATTATGTGTGCCTGACATCTTTATATATGTTTTGTGAGATGATAAATACATTTTCACCAGGTTTCCATTGATGCCATATGGCAGCTCACAAAAAGCTGAACAAATTAGGTGTAATGAGACTCACTACAAAAAAGGAAGATCTGCTATTAAAAGGACTTTTAGAATTTGCAAGACGAATTTCAGGTGGAGAAGATACCCTGTACCTCGCTCCTCCAGTATTTCTGGTAGATGTCCAGAAATGCCTCTGGCCCTGTCAGAGGTACCAGCGGACTCATGAAGAGAAGCAGTCCTGGGAACACTTGAAATGCAAATAGAAGGCAGAACAGAAACACCTTTCACAAAATCAGATGCAAGTCAAATGTCCTTAAAAGTGGGGAAATTGAGGGAGATGTCAGCTGATGGATGTGGTAATATTGACTTATAATCAGGAAACAGCTTCAGAGGGATAGATGATGAGTAAGTCAAAGGTCCCAGGCCAGAAGTCCATCTGCAGTAGTAAGGCAAAAGAGCCATGGGCAAGAACTGGGAAGAAGGTTCTACTAAGGGTTCAGATGGGAGAGTCTCTGCCTGTCCTCTTGTGGTGGGTTGACCCTAGCTGGATGCCAGCTGCCCACAAAGCTGCTCTATCACTTCCCTCCTCAGCTGGACAGGGGAGAGAAAATATAATGAAATGCTCATGGGTCGAGATAAGGACAGGGAGAGATCATTCACCAATTACCATCATGGTGAAAAAAAGACTAGACTTGGGGGAAATAGTTTAATTTATTGCCAATCAAATGAGAGTAGGATAATGAGGAATAAAAAGTAAATCTTAAAACACTTCCTTACTCCCCCGCCATCCTTCCTCCTGGGCTTAACTTTACTCCTGATTTCTCCACCTCCTCCCCTCACAGCAGCACAGGGAATGGGGGTTGTGGTCAGTTCATCACACGTTGTCTCTGCTGCTCCTTCCTCCTCAGCGGGAGGACTCCTCACACTCTGCCCCTGCTCCACCGTGGGGTCCTCACGGGAGACAGTTCTCCACAAACTTCTCCAACGTGGGTCCTTACCAGGGGGTGCAGTTCCTCACGAACTGCTCCAGCGTGGGTCTCCCACGGGGTCACAAGCCCTGCCAGCAAACCTGCTCCAGCATGGGCTTCTCTCTCCACAGGGCCACAGGTCCTGCCAGGAGCCTGCTCCAGCCTGGACTTCCCACAGGGTCACTGTCTCCTTTGGGCTTATCCACCTGCTCTGGTGTGGGGTCCTCCATGGACCAGGTGGATATCTGCTCCTCCATGGACCTCCATGGGCTGCAGGGGGACAGCCTGCCTCACCATGGAATCTCTGCTCTGGCGCCTGGAGCATCTCCTTCCCTTCCTTCTCCACTGACCTTGGTGTCTGCAGAGTTGTTGCTCTCACATATCCACACTCCTCTCTCCGGCTGCAGTTACCATTGCACTGGTTTTTTCCCCCCTTCTTAAATGGGTTACCCCAGAGGTGCTACCGCTGTCGCTGATGGGCTCAGCCTTGGCCAGTGGTGGGTCTGTCTTGGAGCCAGCTGGCATTGGCTCTTTCGGACACAGGGGAGGCTTCTAGCAGCTTCTCACAGAAGCCACTCCTGTGGGTCCCCCTGCTACCAAAGCCTTGCAACATAACCCAATACACCTCTCTTTCCCTTGAGCGGGAAGGGGGGTCAGGATATGTCTTGATCCAACAGAAAAAAACCCCCAAAGTACTGTGGATCGGTATTAAAGATTCACAAAGGGATCACCAGGCCCGGGGCAGCGGTGAAAGCAGCAGCAACAGTTGCTGAAGAGGTTCTTCAGGGTTGGTTCACACTCCACCAAACACACAACCACCTCACCGCCAGACTGCGCACATCTTGGAGGGCAGGGGAGAGGGGGAATCTTTGAAGAGGCGGTCATCCTCTGCCATAACAGCTGTTTCCCAGTTCAGTCCGGCAGAATGACTGGGTATCCTCTGGAAACAGAAAGGGCAGCCCCTGGAGCCTACCAGAACTGCAGCAGTCCTTAAAAATGTAACACCATCCCTGCCATCCCCGTGTGACACCTGCGAACAGCCAGACAGCATTGTTCCCCTTCCACCAGAGATGTCTGAGTATCTACAGTGGCACTAAGGATGCTTTTGTGTGACCCCAGGAGTTCTAACATGGATACAAGCACCTCAGGTTTCATTTGCACTGGGGCCACTTTCACTTGAGCTATGCTAGTTAAGAGAAGAGCATCTTGAGCTAATTCTGCAGTGAAAATCTGTAGAGAGCTTTAGAGAAAGCCCCAGCTGGTATTACTGTGGGACACATCCACTGCTTAATTATTGTCAGAGCTGTAGCTCAGGAAGATTAGGTGGTTTATTATAGTTGCTGTGAGAACCAGCATTCCTCCCTCCACCTTTTCACGTGCGAGTGCATGCTGCTTCTCTGACCCGGCTGGAGGACAAGCCCAACGACAGTGACTCACCTGCCTCTGGATTAAGAGCAGTGTTTTTAATTTTTTTTTTTTTTAAATGGTGAGATTATTCAAGAAAAGAGACAAAAATGGATCAGCAGATCAAAGGGAATGACTCTGTTGCCAATTATTCCACGGTAGTCTATCACACTGAATCTAACCTTACCCTTACCAGTATGATAGTAAAATCTGGTACCAGCATGGCACTTAGACTTTCTTCACACCATTCCATTTCCATTTCCATCTAGTTTTAACAGATTTGCCAGTACCAACAACTATTGCATCTCTAACCTCTGGCCATTTCCCAAAGCTCAGTGCCTCCACCTAAACCGTCACACTGCAAGGCTCCTCTGCAGGATCCTCGGTTTAGACATTAACATCTAAAACAATGTCTTCAATAGAAGCAGCAGACGCACGAGGCAGAAATAAAGACATACAGAGCATGAAAGAGGGAGGACAGCACTGATTAAGTTTTGCTGTGTTACAGCTTGTTCTTCCAGAAAGGCTTTGCCATCAGCTGTTCCCGAGCACTGTGCATGTGTCTCTTCTGGCTGGAAAGCACCGCATTGTGTGTCAGCCACGGCACGGCTTCTCCTGGCTATTGCTCACTGATTGCAGACCCACTTCAGGGTCATTCAGCCTCTCAGCTCAACAGGATGCGGCATTCCACATTTATAAAAAATCCTTCCTGGGGCATATTACGTGAAGGACCCTACAATGAGAGGCATGATATACTAATTAAGCTACAACAGCTGTGTATTTGCTCCCATCCCATGGAAAAGAGTGGTGCACTTCTCTAAAACCTCTAAGGATACAGACCAAAATGGTATCTAATCACTTCTTCTGGCCGTACGTCCTTAAAAGGTCCTTTCACAAGGAAAGTGCTGTTAGGCTGAGAAATGGAAATAAAGCATGTTGGCTCAATCTGGTCACGAATGGGCAGATAATAATAATAGATGTATCAGAAATTATCAAAATAGGGGAAAAAAGACCATTTTTGTACTTATTTATAGCCTGTTCAAATATCCAGGGGGAACCCTGTGTAGCTCTATTTTTAAATTCCCCAAGCTGGGGAGACGTTTATACGATTTCACTGCCTCAATTGTATTTACCCTATTTTATGTTACCACAAAGAAGACTTAAAGCTGATAAAATATACTTCCAAAGAGCACATTAGTCTCCTTTTGGAATGATGAGTTTCCATTAAGACTGACAGGTATTTTCCATAATTTCCCATGGGAGACTATCCCCAGGCTCCTCTAAAAGGTTTTCAAACCCCACCGCTGCTGCCATTCACAAGGCACAAGCAAAACACCCCGCTCCCGCTGTCCCACTCCAAGCGCTCTTCAAAAACAAATGACAACTTCTCCGACAAATTGCCACCGAATACAATTTGCCTGCCCTCCTTGATTTTGCTTATAAGGAAGAGTGTTTTGTTCGCATTACTCTTCCTGCCAAAAGCATATTATCACAAGCTAAAGGGGGAAATTACTTTGCGGGAGCCTTTAATTAAAAGAGGGCCGCATTTCATTGCCTTTTTTCCTCTGTGATAGACATTGCTGTCCCTCCCCTCCCCTTTCTCCATCTCCCAAAAACCAATCCGGAACAGGTTGGCATGATGGTCTTTAACCAAATCTAGAGCATCACTGAAATTCGCTCCTTTTATATGCTGGCAGGATGCAACATTGCATAATGCTATAAATAATTGTTTTATTCATCGAGGGCCCACCTGGCACTGGCTACCACACTGCTCTTTCTAGCACTGTGCAATAATTACAAATTACAATTTTCTCACCAGTGTGTTTATTTAGCATTAAGAAATAATTGCAAAGAGCACAGCATCACAGTCTGGCTTTTTTTATTATTATTTTCTTGTCCCATTAATTGCATCTAAATTGTTCAAATTTTAATGTGCTGTTGAGAACAGAAATTAATTAAAAGCATCTTTTTCTATATTGTTAACTTTTCTCTGGACTAGGAAACTAGGTTCTCATGCCTGCTGTGACTCTAAGTGAACTGCTACGTTCATTTTTTCGCCGATGAGAGATAGTGTATGTGTGAGTGTGTGTTTTTTGGATGATTAGACTCGTTACCTCTGCTTCACATCTATCTTCGCTTCTATCTCACTGACTGAAATATCAGTCAGAAGCCTGCACCAGACATACCAGTGCTATTTGTGATCAGATATCTTACCGGGATTTGCCGCCTGGCAGACCATTGCAAGATTTTAGGACCTTCTGCAGTAATTTCATTTTTTTCCTGGAAACAGAATTTTCTCCTCTAAATGGAATCCTTCTTCCTTTTGGGGCTGATACACATCTATGAAGCACATCTTGCTTTCCTTGCTTAAAAACTCCTGGCTCAGCAGAAATGTGTGCAACAGTAGGTGTTAAGGGTTTCTCTGACAGTGTGAGGCATTTGGATGGTACACTCGTAAGCTCACTTCAAAAGAAACTACGGGGGTTTTATTTTCACTGTTATACAGCACAAATTTATCACAATTGGAATAAAAGACTTCGCAAAAAAACCTATAAGCACCTCCTTGTCAAGAAACCATTATCTAAATAGCCTCTGAGATGTATCACAAGCACAAAACAGCATTCTTCCTAAGGAGACGCCTTTCAAAGCCAAGAGGTAAAAAAGGTAGGATAAAATACAGAGTTCAGAAAAAGATGACCCAAGGTCTATACGCTATAATTCAGCATACAGGAGCTCCCATCCAAAACATGGAAACACTGAGGAAAATTAAGTTAAATCACCCTAAAGAATGAAGGTGGGAGGTTGGGTCCCTTAAACCTACGAGTGGATGTTTTCATTCAAGCAGAAAGTAGTCATAACTCACAACGTTGTAATTCTCCTTAGAGGATTTTATGTGCTTTATCACAGATGCATTGACTTAAAGCATTAGCACATTTGGCTTATCTTTCCCCTATGTATTTGTGTATATATGGCCCTGCTTGGCGATGACTGATTGGAAAGTTGAGCTCCAATTTAACATGGCAATTTGCGCTGTTGCTATAAATCTCTCCCAAAAATAACTGCAGGAGGGGTGAGGGAAGGAGGGAAGTCCTGAGCACAGCCCATGCTATAAAAGCATCTCCCGACCTCCACTTTGAACTGCATTTTAGAAATACCTGAACCACCTGAAGCTTTAGTATCTCCATAATATCCCTCTCAGGCATTTCTGTGAACGTGCCGGGTTACAGCCAGAGGGCTGTGCTGCCTTGGTCATCCTGGACCAATGGACATAATTGCCATTACAGGACAACAGAAGCTAAGGCTGTTTAAGAAACGACATTATAAAAGGCATTTTAAGAATCTGAGTTATAAAAGCTGTGGTTCTAGTGTAAAGAATGAGTCCATTAAAGAAAGTGTCACTAGATGTTTCCATGTTTATTATGTGCTAGTAACTCTGGGCTGAATGTGCTCAATTTGTGAGTACAAAGACATTTTTCTTCTAACAGCCAATCTTAAAAACTCAAGCTGGGATCTGAGAGGTGGAGTAGGTTTTTCATTCTCATACCTCATTACCAGTAAACGTCAATTAATATATACTTGCTTATGTAGCTGCAACTGATCCTTATTATTCTGGTTTTTAATCTTGAAACCAGTTCGAATACGAGAGCCAAAAAATGCAAACCAGGCTACAGAGTTTACACAAGGATGACCCAGCGCCATACACCGTAACTCAGCATACGTGAGCACAAATCCAAAACATCTGACTAAAGCCGTAAATGTCGCAAAACTAATAACCAAGATAAACGGTGAAGATACCACAGTTTAGAGCCGAACCCTCCCCAAACGACCGCATGGGTTGTTACTGTCCTCTGAAGTCCTGCCAGGATCTTTTCAGGAACGAGCTGCTCGGGGCTCAATGTATTATCCTAGACACAGTCGCAAAAAGCCAGATAGGAAGGCTATTACCTCCCTATATCATCATATAGTATCTCTGTCATCACTCCCCTGGTGGCACGCATACAGTACTGTGAATTTATATTTAACCTATGGCTTGAACGCTAGAAGGGCAGGAGTTCATCAAAATGACTTTGAGCAACAACTTGCACTCCACCCACACGTGTTAGAAGCCACCAGACCGGCTTAGATGAGCCCGACTTGGAGCGCCTGCCTCTCCCGGGGATCAAGGCTGGAATCAGTTTAAGTCAGTAGCCATTCTGTAATGAAATGAGATTTTTAGAAGACCAGCCGAAATTACAATTAGTTCATAATAATTAGCAGGGAACAACAACAACAAAAATAGCATTCACTCACTTAAAATGATTTTTAATGTTCTAATGACTGGTACATAATTATACCAGAGAAGGGCTATTTAAAAGAGGGGGAAAAAAGATAACTTCAAAAGAAGAGAATTCATTTAGTGTTTATTTGCTTCAGAGTTCTAATTACACTGGAAACCAGCAACCCTCCTGATAGGATTACTGACACGGACGCAACTGCAGCTGCAAGGAACGCTGAGCACATCAGTTTTTTAGCACCATTAAAACAGTCCTCTATAAATACCAGATGCATCTATCTATCTATTACTCTCCCTTCTCAGCGCTTATTAGCCGAGCAGTCGCAGAGCATATCACAAAAATGAAATGTGTAGCTGTGGCAGAACTGGCGCAGTAGAGCAAGTAATTTGTATCAGGCTGTATAAGAGTTTAAGTTTTATTATTAAGTATATGTCACAGATATACTAGCACCAGTTCATCTTTTTCCCCCTTATAGTTCAGATTTATACACTTATTAATAAACTGCAGACGGTGATTTCAACACCCTCATTTAGCAGAATAAGCCGGTCAAATCTGGTCAGAGTCGCGTGGACTCCATGTGGCAAGGCAGAGCGCCCTGGCAACTTTAATTGTTGCCGTCTAGAGGAGATTTATGATGCTATCCATCCTGGTCCTAGCTAATAAATCACATCTTCCTCCAGTCTTCAGCCGACAGGTTGGACGAAAAAAGCTGGTAGGTCTCATTAGTGCTCCCGAAAGTGGCGAAGAGGTAGGAGGGGAGCCACAAGGCTCGGCACGGCTTTTGCTTTTGCCCACCTGGATTTCTCAGAGAATTGCTTTACCTGATGGGGTTTGAAAACCATTAAGAGAAGGATTTTTCAGGACTGGAGGCTGAAGCGACATGGAGCTGGCGTTCAGTTCTAGTCCCAGCACAGATTTCTCACTCAACCTAAAGCATGTGGTTCAGTGCCTCTGTGCCTAATCCTCCAAGGAGCAACCCTCAGATGATGCCTCCTATCATTTGTCTTAGTTAGCAGGTCAGTTCTTAGGGCAGCCACTGCCTTCTACTATGCAGAGAATCACAGCATAACAGAATCATGGAATGGTTTGTGTTGGAAGGGAGCTTTAAAGGCCATCTGGTCCAACCCCCAGGGCATCTTGCAATGAGCAGGGACATCTTCCACTAGATCAGGTTGCTCAGAGCCCCATCCAACTTGACCCTGAATGTTTCCAGGGATGGGGCATTTAGCAGCTCTCTGGACAACCTGCTCCAGTGGTTTACCACCCATCCTTTTGTAAAAAATGTCTTCCTTGTATCTAACCTAAATCTACCCTCTTTTAGTTTAAAACCATTACCCCTTTGTCCTATCGTTACTTCTTGCCTGCATATCATACAATAACAGAATCACAGGGTTGGAAGGGACCTCTGGAGATCATCTAGTCCAACCCCCTGNTTGGCCACAAGGGCACATTGCTGGCTCATGGTCATCCTGTTGTCCACCAGGACTCCCAGGTCCCTTTCCTCAGAGCTGCTCTCCAGCAGGTCATATACAGCCATTCTCACCAGGGGCTGGCAGGTACAACAGCAATACAAAACAACAGCTAAAAGAGCTGGAAACCATCTTCAAATGTCAAGGTTTTGTAATCTGTCCTCCCCTTTCACTTTTTCTCTGAAGCTAATAACAAAAATCAACATCGCAGAGCAGTTAGGCATTTCTTAGGTCCAATTCGAACAGCATCAAGGAGAGAAATGTAGAATTTTTCTGTAAAATACCACATTTATCAAAACACTCAGGAGACAGGGAAATGCCAAACTGGCAGTTTCATTAAGAGATCATCCTCTAATGGCGGAGAAATTAAAATTCTTGCATTATATTCTTAATAACAGTATTATTTTAAGACCCACAAGAGAGGGAGGGAGCCTACGCTTACAGCTGCACTGGATGTGTCCTGAAGCCTGGCAGGACAAACAGGATGGGGCACAAGCAGCACACCAGTGAAGAAAAGGTGAGTTCTGATGATTTTTCCTGTCTATATAGCGCAGCTCTGTAATGTATACAAATGTATTGCTTGTCTAATTCATGTGAAAACATATTTGCCCATTAGTAATGAAAACATTCCTCTACTCCTCATGCCAAGCATATTGCCAACACAAAACAAATGGAAGGTCTGTGTGCTAGAGCATAATATAGGGTACAGTGATCCAAGTTTAAATGAGCCGTCTCAAGAAAAGGAGCTATGGTAGCAGAGCACAAAGCTTTTCCTCCTACAGGTAGATGACTCCAAGCTCCCTGGCTGGATTATGTTCACATCATGCTGCAGAAGGCAGCACTGACGTACCCAAAGACAAGACAAACACAGCAGATGCAGAGACACAGGAAACATTGAGACATCGGTTGGCAAGAGAGCAAGCAGTCCGCACACTTCAGTGGCTCAAATACCAGCAAACTTTCAGTGAGATACAGTCATCAGGTGGGAACTGAAGGAGACCATGGGGTGACTTTGTGCTAGCTCTGAGGGAGCTCTTCCCAAGGAATAAGACAGGTGATACCGTCACTTAGGCATGGGTGATGGGAGGTGGAACTGCAGCAATGGAGAATGGCCTCGCTAGTCCATAAAAGCTGCCAGGGAGGGAGGGAGCCTAAGAAGGGCTGGAACGAAAGAGAAGCGGATTAGGTTTCATTTGTACAGAAGAGTCATCCCCGAAAAGGATTCCCAACCACTTTGTGTGGGCGGAGTTTCCCGTCGACAGCAGAAGTTCACTTTGCTTGCGCTTACAGGCATCACAGAGACAGGGTCGCAAAGACAGTAATACTGGCCTGGAAGCACCTGAAGTCTTCACTTACTTGAGTTGCATGTGTAACAGGAGAGGACGACTGTAACATATCTTTGTTAATGGCCTCATTAATGAAAACGGAATGAGACTCGGTGCTGCAAAGCCTAATTGCTGGCTAATGCTTAAAATGGCAAATAGTACCTATTTCTTGAGCAGTCAGTCACATTAATCACTACGCTTACTCCTTCCTCGCATTTCTGAGATGATGTTCATCTTTTGAAGAGGAAGAGAGGGAATGAGAATGCTGCCTGCAGTCTCATAATAGCTTCAGTTGTGAAAAAGACACAGCGTCATGATTTCCAAAGTTGCTATTTTTGTACATGCTTGGAGAAAGCACAGTTTAACAAAACTTCACAATCAGCGATCCTCACAAAATGTTCGTCATGTATTTGCCAGTTCCTTACTAAGCTAATTCATTTTTTAAAAGCAGCTTAGCAGAGATAACCACTCAGATTTAGATTTGCATTCTTCTGTATCACATTCTGCAGTAGAAATGAAATACTTTGGAGATAAAAACAATCATATTGTTTCATTAGCCTGAAATATCTCAGATGGGGACAGCAATAAAAATAGATAGCTTTTAGATATGAGCACAGCAGAAAAACTATGTTTCACAGTGAGAGTTCGGAATGACTCTAGCAAATAACCTGCTCTCCTAACAGAAGAAGTGCGAGGAAGGTCAGGTCAGCACGTCAACTGACTCGTTCAGCTGATGAAGGTCTTACGGCTCTTTGAGGTCTGTGTGTTGTGCATCCTAATACACGGAGTTTCAGTGCTTCGCAGTGGCTGCTTTATCTCATAGGGAAAAGCAAACACAGGCAAATGTTCCATAAACTCTAAAGACAGAGCCAACCTCATGATCTACACTCATTATTTTCCCTGAAGGCAAGTCAAGCAGGATGCCATTCACGTGTAGATGTCTCAGAGTGTTCTTCCTCCTTCAAACTTCTGATGAGACATCTCTCCTGATAGGAAACATGTATGACTGTCCCCTTCTCCAAGTCTTCATAAGATTTAAGTAAGGTTGTGCAAATCAGTGAGAGCCCCAAACGAGATTTTAATCAATGCTTGATTGACCTCCTAATGCATTCATCTCTTCGTAGAAAAGCTAAAAATTACTTTCATTAGAAAAATAGGCATTTTAGAACCAAAGCACTATCATATAAAGCAAGCAAGAAAACTCCACACAAAACACTTCTTAATTCCTTTTCATCCTGGAAAGTTACCAAGACTTCACTGGAATATAACATCGGAACCTGGTAAAGCTTTTCTGTGTGACCAGCAGAGTAACCTGTGGCAGCCTAAAAAAATCACCTCATTGGTATTAACATACAGGAGACAACTTAGAACTGAAAAAAGAACTAAACCGATATAAATGATACACTGAGCTTCAACAGCCTTTCAGATTGGAATGTTATTCATATATATTGTAGAGATTCATTTTTTAAACTTCTGAGGTACATCAGAAGTTATTTTGGGAAGAACTTAACTTAAGCTATGAGGCACAAGCTGACATTCTGAGGTATCATCAGAAAGATTACAATGAGATGTTAAAGAGAAGAGCTATTCCCTCTAGGCCAACTGAAGCAGGAATGGCACATCCTCATCTCTCCAAGTCCACCACAAACCCTAAATCGTACAAAAGCATACTTCAATTATTCCCCTGCTTTCAGTGTGCTAAAAATAAGACTGACATCATAAACCAATTTTAACTAATATTGTAAAGTTAAGTGCATGCCAGTGTCAGTAAAGGAAACGTAAAATTAATTGTGCTGCAAAAGAGGAAAGCCTTGTGAAAGAATTCACTGTAGTAGTAAACGGTGAACACTTTGTATGTCCTCAAGCTTCACTGAAGTCATTAACACTTTGATGTCATGAAGGCCAGTTTCACAAAGTCTTCTTCAACATGAAGCTCATAATTTATTATCAGATAGACACCAAGGCCAGCTAGCTAGCCAAACCCCGAGACTCACTGAAGTTAGCTTCTCATGATTCAAGAGGCAGTATTTGGCCTTATACTTGCAGGAGGGATGCCGTTTATAACTCAAGTTTTGTCAGAACACAACATTGCTTACTCTAGAGAGACAAAAGGTATCATTTTCTGAAATAAATACAATTGCCATGTTCTCAGAACAGGGGATCATTAACCCAGAGAGCCGAAACTTGAACATGAAAGTAAGCAGATGAGGGGAATTTTTGAAAACTGGCACTCAACATACCATCTTTCTACACATCCTCAAATCACTACTGCCTACTTTCCTGGCCAAACAAGATTTGACTGCTGTTAGCAATATACTCCCAGTGCAACTATGGGCGGGCGACTTGACTTCTATATGCCAGCTTCATGCCTTAATTACAACACTGTCAAGTAGAGTAAGTCTCTTTTGGTGGTGATTGCATTAAGAAACAGGAGTCAGGCAGGTAAGGTTGGCAGGACAGCACAGACAGGGAAGAAAAAGGCAACTGGTAACTTGCAAAAACAAAACAAAACAAAGATGATGTTGAAATCCATAGGAGAGAACACATCCTTTTACACTTCTTCCTCTACAAAAGTCACTTTTTTCTTACAACTGCAGTTTTAAGTGGTTAATGAAGCAATACGGGAGTACTGAATTGGATGCACAATAGTTTTAGGACCAGAAGCTGAAAGTACAGAGATAACTTGTTCTGTGCTCCCCGAGGGCATGCAAAATGCAGGTCTGAGTGAGTCACTGGCCAGGCAGGGGAGTTCTGGGACACCAATGGCCAATTTAAGAAGCATGCTAATGTCCACTGAAGGGAATGACAATTAGAAGTGCAAGCTGTGTCTTAGGGATGAGATGAAGTGACAACGAGGAGATGCAGCTGTTTGGAAGGAAATGTGTTGAGCTGGGACCACTTTGTATCTCATATCTGTGCTCTCTACCACTGAGATCCTGACTCTGCTACAAAAATATTGACCATACTTTTGTGGAAGATGGTTTTGAACCTACCTAAATATCACATTAATACATTTTTATATATAAAACAGCATCTTTGATCTGACTGTGTCTCGGTCCTATTCTGTGCAGGGGAATTCTGCCCAATACACAGGGATGAGCGCTAATGAGTATTAGTAAAATGCTGTGACTAGCTGCTGCTGGAAAGCAAAGCAGCATCAACAGCCTTGTTCTAAACACTGCTCTTAATCAAAGGAGGTTACACTAAATACCTGTGACTATAGCAGTTATAATGAGTAAGCGTAGGGAAAATAATTTTCAGAACATCTGTGACCACACAGATGATGAAGGCCAGGTTCGACGGGGCTTTGAGCAGCCTGGTCTAGTGGGAGGTGTCCCTGCCCAGGGCAGGGGGTTGGAACTAGATGATCTTTAAGGCCCCTTCCAACCCAAAGCATTCTGTGATTCTATGATTCGCACTAAGATCACCAGTTCCTCAAACACACAGACAGTAAGCAACTTTGCTCTGGTAAGGTCACACTTACTCTGTGGTCTTTGCATGCTCAGGTTTTTGCATTTGCACTCACTTTTGAAGAACTGATTCCCAACACTGTTCCGCAGAACTCCATCACCGTGCATAATTTAACATGTCCATGTGAAATTTAGTTTAATATGCAAAGCAAGGACCACATGAAGTGATAAACATTTAATGTTAGTGGAGTTGAAGGTGACACAGGACCATAAAACAAAAACATATAAAGCAGTATTTGTTCTTCCTGTCATCCTCTGCTAGACAACTTGATAACAAAATGACACACATGTATTTCCAGACTTAATCTGAATGCACAACAAAGCCTAAAATTTAAACTAACAGGCCCCAAGGATTTGGATCCAAGAATAGACTATGCCAAGAGAAAACAGTGATATCTGATGATTACACTTTTCAGAAGAATGATCCCTTAAATGTGTCATGCCAAGATTATAAATGTAACCGAATATCCACAGAAGCTACAGGCAAAATTTAAAATAGAAACCAGCCTTAAATACAAGATTTTCAATCTAAGCCAAAGCTTAGGTTATTTTTCTTTAAAAACAATTTTTGGTAGTTGTTTATTTTCAGTGTATTAGTCATTAACATGACACTGTCCAGTAGCTTCTTCTTGCTTACACCCAATTTAAAAGAAATAATAATAATAATTAAAAAGTCTTATACCTACTGAAAACCAACTTTCTTTCGCTACCAATTTTGACCTTTTCTGTTTGGGAGACATTGATTTTTTTTTTTACCGCCTGTGTTTCTAATGGAGCTTGAAATTAACACGGCTTTTTGTTTACCTCCTAATTTGTGCACCACCATCATCAGTGCTGTCAGCACAGCCCTGGGAATAGGGCTTGTTTACTGCTTCTGCATAACCAGCAGAAGGAGCATAGGAGCAGAAAATAGGTTTGGTTTAGAGTTTTCCCTTTATTTATTTATTATTTTTTGCCCAGGTCCTTTTATAGGCTATATATTAATCACTTGAGCGATAATGTGGTCCATTTTCCATTTTAGCAATATTGCTTAAATGGAACATAGAAAGACTTGAGCTAGCTCAGAGGTATCTTCAATTCCTCTGGCACATATATAATAAAAAGTTGTTATTATTGTTGTGTCAGTCCAAAGCATCTGTCAGCCTCTTGTACAGTGGGAGTTTCAGCGAGACCTAGTACCGCCTGTCTAACGTGGAATACCAGCTAGAGAAGTCCCACAGCAACTCACTCTCTGAGTTGCTGCTTTGGCAAAATGTCCCAGTCTCTGCATTAAGACAGCCTCCTGTCTTAATATCACAGCCCCTGAAGTGGTACAGGAACAATGTCATCTCCTCTTCTCTGAGACGAATCAAACAATCAGGATCAGTACACAGGCTTGCATTCTTGCAGGTCTGCAGCCTTACCATCTCTGTAAGAATAAGCTTATTTCTCCTGGTCACCACCAAATTGCATGGGCCAGGGGCTAGTGACATACAAATTAATTTGAGTAAGTTACCATCCCATTATCACGTCCTTCAGCAACTGTATGGTTGCTACACGTTATGTCCAATTAGTATTATAATAGGTCGTTGTACAATTGACATTTCTGATATGCTATCCAACCATTAATATTGCCAACTAAAAATAATTCCATCCATTTTCCAGATACGACTACAAACTCTATGCACTGATTTTGCTTCAGTGCAAAGGGATGGACTACATCATCTGAAACTCTGTATAACTGTTTCTCATTAATATTCAACCTAGACTTTTTTTTCCTAGGAAGCTTTGTGGTCCAAGGTGAGAGAGAACAATTCTGTTTCTATACAGCCCCATGCCATGTCATCATTCACTCTTGTATGAACATTGGCACAATCTGTACATGGAAGAAAACTACTTGTTCATAAAAATATTCTAACAGTCACTTTATTTTGGTTTTTTAAACCAGATCCACCTCTTCAAATAATAACCCGCAAAACCATGCAAGTCTGATGATCTTCCTCAGCATAATCTCAATAATGTGAGTCTCTTGTTGTTTCTCTCAGAAACGTACCGCTCTTCCTCAAATTCAGTGTAACCTCCTACTATGCTCCCCAGTTTCCTCCTGCTTTTAATATGCCATTTGATGACTCTCAGAATTTAATGCTGCATTGATTCGATGCCTTTAATGATGCGCAACATAACTAACTTTGAGGTATGCCTTAATAAAAATCCTGCTCCATTCCTTGTGAAGGATCAAGAGCTGTGTTTTAAATACAGTGATGCAGTATGTGGAAAATCATACCTTACCTGCTCTGTCAACTGTGCTTCTCTGTCAAAATAATTCCTTTTAGTTAACTCAAACATACAGTGTATTCCAGTTGTTTCTTTTTCTGTATTCTCTCCACTCCCCAGATGACAATCTTGTTGATTTCTGCTTGTATCTTCATGCCTAAAGCCATTTTCTCCTACAGAAGGTCATTAAGTTTCAGAGGGTTTTTTTTTTCTGCACGAAGCTACCAGAATTAGTTTGTCTCTCAGCACCGCCCTGTTAGCATCCCAGAGACTAAACAATTCTGCTTCCTCCGGAGACAGGAACTCAGAAAGGTCATCTCCTGACCCAACCAGACTGTGCATGTGCTCTCTGTATCCCCTAGGTTGTTTATGGGCTCAGCATAAATCATTACCAAGTAGTAGAAAGACAAAAGCTAATCTGATTTTTAATACACATCTTGCAGAAAAAAAAAAAAAACAACCCACCCCAAAACAAAATACCACACCAAAACAACGCCTGGGGAATTATTTATTCTTCAGCTGAAAAAATGTGTAAGGCATGAGCAAAAAAAGAAACACCAAACAATGCAATTCCCAGCCTCCTAAATGGACCCTAAGAGGAAGCATCATATCCAAGGAGGAGGAGTGGTTGACTAACCTTGGAAAGTGAGTCACTCGGCCTTTTGGGGACAGTGGATGCCCTGGTGGCAGCTTTGCAATGGGGAGTCTTGTCTATTAGTGGGCATGTTAGAACAGCATACTCATTTCCTAAGCCATCCAATCTGATTTTAATAATCTGTTCACTTCTGGCCTCAGCTACAAGGAAGCAAATGACAACAGAGACCACTAAGAGTCTCCTGAGCAATCCAGACTCAGTGGATTTTCTCAAAAATACTTTGAATAAAAGATACTTGGATCGCACCACAAGCACAGTAGGTCAATTTGGGACCTAAATGCATCTCAGAGGATAAATTTGCCTGCAGAAGAATAGGAAAGGATTGTCTCCTCTTCCTCTGTAATCATATAGTGAGAACCATTAATAGTAAACATTTGTCATGTCTTTGCAAATTAAATGAAAGGGCATCTCCTATTCTAACAACTCTGTGGTTAACACAGATGCCTGGAGTGATGGGATGTGGTGCTTTTCATTGTAATTGCTGTAGCATTGTACATCTGGTTAACCAGCTCCTTCGGGCCACTGCCAAAGGCTGAATCTTGGTCTAAATGGACCATGGTTTGACTGGGAAAACCAATCTCACACGTAGCTTATCCCTGAAGTTCAAAAGCAAGTCTCTAAGCAGTGCTTATGCTCCTAAGATTTAGATAAAGTTAGAAGCTGGAAGGACTTCCACAAGTGTATTAGTAAAAGTTTACTAAACTAACTTTGTTTACAACAGCATGTAAGTATTTACCAGGGCACAAAATCAAAGGATCTTAAAGGTATACTCTTAAAAAAATGAAAATTATTTAAGTTTGTATTCTTATCCACTGCTGTTACAATAACTGTCTTATAAATAGATTCATGCATTTGTGTGTTTTCATTTCAATTTTTGTCAAAGACTGATGTACCGGAATGTTAATGCGATATAATTATATATTCTGTAAATTAAAGCAGCATGGCATACTGGTTGGGAATAGCACATTTCACACTTCATTACCTCTGCTGCAACTCAACCAATATTAAGCTCTGAATTTTCTGTTTCCAGTGGTCAAGGTTTCTTCGGTTGCTACTCTTTTTAAAAGCATTCCTGTTCCATAGTTTTTTGCTGCTTATCCACAAGCTATACTGTCCTCAGCCACGGACATGCGCATAGTGATGGTGGAAATCTGCTGGTTTCCTCTAGTAACGAACTGAGGTAACAATGGGTGTGAATAATAGGTTTGGGAAATGTGTATGGGCATCAAAGTGAGCACTGGAGAGGGGACAGAACTGTCACCAGCAGACCAAAGTCCAGACTACGTGTAACACGGAAATGTTACAGCCAATGGACCCAAAAGCCTGACTATTCTATTTTAAGCCACAGCAAGCATTCCAAATTCATCAGATTAGGATAAATAACATGTTGCAAGATTGCTATCAGGTTGTGAAATTGTCAAGTGAATTTTTAAATACGGAAGATCACTCAAACTGATCTGCAGAAACACGCACAAAGAATCTGCTTGGTCAATTAAGAGAGTCCTGAAATACTATTAACGAGTATCTCCTACTTTGACACTTCTGAAAATGTAATTTGTACTGGCCCTTCAGACACACAATAACCACCAACGAATGTGCATTTTTGCTAATATAGCTATAAAAAGATTAAACCCAGACGCACCAAAATCCACGTCTTACTGTAGCTCTTAGCACATTTCCATGCTGATTTGGAGACAGTTTTGATACCAGAAGTGAGAACAGGAGAGAATAACTGATTTATGTTGATTTGTACTGCAGAAGGAAGTCACAGCACATTATAGACTTTTCATTTGTCTCTCAAAATCCAGATTTGCTGAGTGCATATTAGTAATGTTGTCAGAGTGGCTGAGGTTATTCGACTGTAAACATAAAAGAGAGTTTAAAGCGTGGCGGGTCACTTTTAAAAGATAAAAATCTTTGAATATATTCATACATGTTTAAGAATTTATGAATGATGGAACCAGCCATCTGTAAGACACCAGCTCTAACCATATCAGGAATGGGAGCTTTGGTAGGTTGCAATGTTAATTTAGTAGCTTAAAGCTGCACATGTGGATTTTCCTGGCAGCGGCAGGAGTGCCCTGCTCTCCCGCTGATCACATCGCGCAGCCCGTGAGCTTCCTATTACATGTCAGGGCAGAAGCAACCTCACAGATGTGAATCTTCTCCCTGTCCAGATCACAGACAGCTCAACTCACAGCCTTTGGTTTCAGTTGGGCTTCTAACTAGCAAGCAGATTGAAATATTCTGCTTTCAGAATGACATGCAATGCGCACGGACGGCATGAGCCAGCAGACCACAAGGTCCTTCTCTGCAAAGCTCTCTGTGAAGCGCTCCACTCTTTTTTCCCTTTACCTTTTAACTCATTCTGAAGTAGGCTCCCTTACTGAAGCTGTGGTTACACTATGCGAACAACAAACAGATTCCCCAGGGATATAGCTACACACGGTTTCACAATGCTTCTGGTATTTTGAAGGATACAAACCCTTTTCAATACAGTAAACAAAAAGCTGCCATCCCTGCAACACCACAGCAGCTTCTATTCAAATAACATCTATCAACTCCTTGTGCTTACAAGCCCTATGAAATACCAAGGCTCACAATACCACCAAATTTTACATACATCAAGGCAAATAAGGGTTAAGTTTCTGGTCTTGGTATCACCCAGGAAGCCCAGCGCAGAAATAGAGCAAAGATGTCCCGAATGGCAGTTCTACACTGTAACCCCAAGCATATCCTTCCATAAAGGTACTTTATTTCAAGATGAACATTTTTCTTTCTGACTTGGCAGCGTGACTTCTTTTTAAGACCTTTAATTATAGCTCAAATTATGTTCAATTTATTTTTCCATGGCTGTTTTTTTTCCTGTCCAGGGCTCCACTGTTTTTCCCTCTCTCCAGAAACACCAAATGCTTTAAAAATCTCTTTTGTTGTTAGCAAGCAGGAAAGGAGGAGAATTTCTTGAGAATGTCTCTCTCTTTCTCCACTGAGAAAGCAAAACAGATGTTGTGCTCTCCTCAGGGAGAAGGATCCTATCACACAGCAGGTGTGAGCAAAGGCTGCTTTGCATGTGGAAAGGAAAAGAGCATCATTAAAGGACCTTGCTGGAGAAGTAGCACCAATGGCAATGGCATTTGGGTTTTGAGCAAGAAAGAGAAGTTCATCCATCTAAAGAAAAGAAGGGGTAGGGGGAAAGTAGTAGGGAAAATAACACCCTGCTTTGCATTGGCAGGAGGAGTAAGGGCTACTGCCAACTTTCCCAACATTAAACTAGCGTTTCCCTTAAAGCAACAGCTCCACAAACCAGGGAATGACACGAAAATGTCTACTTTGTTTTTTAAAAAAGGTTTAATGCTTCATCCTGAAACCAAGAATAGCCTAAAGACTCAAATTCCCAAAACGTCCAGAACAAAATGTGGGTTCCTTTTAAACCTCATTATTTCTGAAGGGGTTCAACCATGGATTTTTTAATACTTTAGGTTGAGATTACTGGGCAACTTTCACAACCTGCAAGATTTCCTAAGCCCTTCATTGCAACCTCAAAAGATAATTTTAAAAAATGTCCAGCATAATAAGAAACAATTACTTAAATATAATTTCACCTTTTGAAACACTTCCTTTGTGTATATGTGAACACACAGTTAAGGAATAATCCTATTTGTGTTAACAGCACTAAATCTTAGACAACCCAGAGCCACTGTAGAATTATTTGCAGAAAACACAGCCCATTGCATATGGCAATAATTATGCCGAAACTGGCATAGTTAGTTCCAACCATTGAATTGATACTGGTCCCAGCTATGACGAAACGGTCACGCTCAGTCTGTATCACACAGGGAAGGAAAGGTCAGAACAGCTTCCTCCATCTCCATGAAGACTGGTCTGCTAACTTAAAGAAAAGAAAAATTGTTTCCTTTGGAGTTTTATGGAGTTTTATTTTTTGTCCTCTCACAGATCAAAGAGCATCTTTTCCTGCATGAACTAAGTCCTGTTTGCACAAATGTCAGCTCACTTTTAAGGACAGCCTTGCACTACAGGCAGCCAGCTTTATCTGCAGAGCTTGATTTAAAAAAGGAGACATCAAATCAGCTGGTCCCAATGCTGCTTCCAAGATGAAATTTAAGAAGGTACAGGTGTTCATAGAAATTATTTATACTCAAACGCAGACCCCAATGCCTCCCTAGATCCTCCAAACTTCTTCTGTCACCCTCCCCTGCCGTCTTTTTTCTTTTATGTGGGAATAGTGCTACAGCAAACAAAACCCTGTTCACTTGGGAATGAAAGAGCTACGATATTCAGGTACAATTTTACTTGTTTAGTTTAATTTAGATGGACGCATTTTTGACAAGTCCTTGATGAGCAAAACTGGCTGTTTACACAGGGGGCTGGGGGTGCTGGAGGACAGGCAAGACTGCTGCATACCTGCATTTATAAAGAGCCAACAGGCAAATGCTGCTCAAAATTGCTGAGAAGCATTACCATATTGTATCATGAAACATCCTCGCTGTATAAATGTGCGATACCACTGCTGAGTGAGCAGGAAGTCAGTGGAGGGCAGCAGCAGAGGTGCAGGAGGAGAAAAGAAAGCCAAAGCTACAGCTAGAGCTCTTCAGAAACACCCAAACCCGTTGGTGCTGACACCACAGGATGATAATCCATCAGATCCTACACTGATGCACAGCAGAGCACAGACTGCTGTTTTTTGGGTTAACTCTGTCAGAGCTGCACAGGAACATCTCAGGCCAGGGCACTGTCACATCTGCAAACTTTTTGGCACAGGTAACCATGTCAGAGTATGGCAAACAAACGCCTCTTCCTCCAAAGACTGGAAGAAATAAAAAAAGAAATCTCTTTGTTTTGAGTTGCTTTGACCAAGCAGTGAGGCCAGCCAGAGTGTGGAAGCAGAATTGCCTGGAATAACTACCAGCAATATTGTAAGAATCCAATTCAGTTTTTCACAGGAACACTATTCTAAAACAATGGAAAGTTAAAAACCTGATCGTTTTATTTTTCTGGCAATACGTTCTAACTGCAAATAGCAATTGTGGCGCCAGTGTCACTTTTCTGACCCATCAGCAAGGGGACGAGGGTGCAGTCTGTGCACAGTGCCAGCACTGCTGCTCTGCAGTGGCCAGGAGGGCAGCGGTTCGGTCTCCTTGTGTCAGTGGCAGGCCATGAAACCTCAGAAAAGCAGGTGACTTCATCAGATCCTACAGAGCTATGTCTGGTAAGAACACAAAAAGGATCCCAAGTCTGCTGCTGTCTGTACAATTTACCTTTTCACTCTCTTTGCAGTGGAATGAAACCTGTTCTTCTGCATGCACAAACCTCTGGAAATACTGAGGAACCAGGCTATGTTTGCCTCTATTACCCAAATGCAGTCTGCATTTTCTACTCTTGAGAAATAAACAGATTAATAAGTTTGGTCCATCAGACAATAAATAATTTGTGTGCATAAACAGATTTGATTCACAACAGCCCAACGGTGCATGCTACCAATGCGGCAAGCTGCCTGCTGTAAATGCAATGCGCTCCCCAACTATAGAAAAGGAAAGGGATACAGCTGCTGAAGGGTGATGTGAAATTAAAGAGGGAATGAGACGTGTGATCTTATTTAATCACACCTGGTGCTTCAATTTTTCAATAACAGCACCCTGCTAGACTGTGTCAAATCGGTTCTACAAAGAAAAAAATTATGGATGGAAAATGAATTAACTCTTTCATCCCTGCTGTTAATACGTTACACCAGTCAGAAACATCTTTAGCTGCGGCTGTTAAGAATTCTTTTTTCTCAGATGAAAGGTGCTCAGCACCTGGCTAAACGGAGCTCAGAGGATGACAGTGCTTCTGTGCCAGCGAGCGAGCCTGCGCCCTCCACACTGACAAAAGCCCAAGTCTTGAGTGTGTATAACCTATTATTATACACAAGAAATCTTCCTGGTTGGAACCAAGTAGAAGGATTGAAGGGCCAAGCTGGGACCAGTCATTTCTATTTGTTTCCTTAGGTGGGTGGCACATATGTGCAGAGAGACAGAGAGAGGAAGCAGGACAGCCGGGGACAGCAGAATGCGAAAGGGCAGAAAGCAGCTCTTCTCTTGCCTTGGACGCCCTGCTCAGCACAGATTTCCTGTAAGAAGGAAATTTATCCCAGCAATTACCTGGTTTCTGTTTTCTTTTGGCCTTTCCTTTTTTGAGGATTTTTTTGTTGTTTGTTTTAAGTCTGATTTTGCAGTTTGGGTTTATATTAAATGTCAAACCCAATTTGATTCTTGCAGGCATGGCGTTGTGTGATTCCTATGTCCCATTGGCTAGTCAGACGCTATTGTTCAAACAGTGTGCCCTACGTACTAGTAAATCACTTGTGGTAATAGACAGCAAGGTGCTCTATCTAATGTAAAAAATGGTAATTGTGGTCCAATGTTCCATTCTTCAGAGAAAAGGAAAAAAATAATCCTTCTACATGATTTCACTCAGCAGCCGAAAATAAAAAGCCAAGGTATAATTAGCTTAACATAACCATCTCTATATTAAATTCATAGAGAAGAAAATCAAACATGAAAAATAACGAGCAGGCTCCCATTCTGGTCTCCTCATTGAGTAGTGTCCCCAGTACAGCGCTGGATAAAGAAATATATCCGAGGCTACTGTCTGGATGAGCTGTGTGTTTGGAGAGTAGTTCATTTTTAGAGGGGAGTAATTTCTTTATGCAAGTGTTACCTATTTAAGAAATTAGTATTTATTAGGACAATATTGTCTCACGAGATGTCTAGTTTTTACAGTACAGATTCAGCCAATTTACTGAAAAACTAAAGCATTAAAGAAAATACCTCAGAACAGTTTTAAGAACATCTTAGTCTCTTCATCATTACTAGTATAACTCATACTCACAAAGAGATTATCACACCAAGGAGATTTTATTTTTAATAAATAAAAAGGCATTACAGAAGACCTTCATAAATAGAAGATGCTAACACTGCAACATAAGAGATTCATTTAAACCAGGGTTATTTAAAATGCCGAATATAATAACAGTTCAAATTAACAAAAAGGAACCCTTGGTTTAAATCAGTTTTATTCTTGTTTTGCATTTTTAATTTGTGTTTTTCTTTGGTGTCCAGAACCATAGACTGAATTGAAGTAGACATCAAAAAGACCATCTAGTCTACCCCTCCACTTGAGGCAAAGACAAATATCCTCACAGGCGATTCTCACCTTTCGTCACACCTACAGCCCTCCTCTACTTCATTCCCCCAAACACTACACTCTAATATCCTTATGCTAAGTTTCTAATATCCAAATGAAGCTTCCTCAGGTGCAAACTGAACTAATTACCTTCCATCTTACCTTTGGGTAGATAGAGAGGCATGAGTAAACACCACTACAAAATTATATTACAAATCCTTTAATATATGTGAAAGACTGTGTCTCTTTTCCAACCTTATCCTTGCATTCTGGACCCAACTCTTTCAGTATTTCCTCACTGGTCTTTTCTAAACCTCTGCTCACTCCTACAGCTCTCCTCCATTTTGTCTATGGTGTTTCATGGTGTGAAGCCTGCTCTGGACACAACACTATCCCAGCAGAGCGACAGAGAGCCAAAGGAAAAGAATTAAGGATGTCCTATGGTTTACATGCAAGACTCCCACTTACACTGAAGTCTGGTCTCTTCCCCATTTTCTCCCCCAGCCATATCACAGTGCTGACTCATATTCAGCTTGTGATATTCCAACACCACATGCTCTCTCACAGTACCATTACTCAGATATCCCTCGTCTGCATTCATACACTTGTTTTCCCTTCATCACTGCAGGTCGCCTTACTTCCATTTGCTGAATTCCCATCTTACTCATTTCAACCATTTCTGCATTTCATCAAGATCACTTTGGACTCTAAACCCACCCTCCACGTCACCCAAAGCCTATGGGAGCCGATAGCCCTTCGCGTGCTGCACTCTCCAGTCCATCGGCCAAGGCACTAATGAAAACCACGAGCAGCACCTGACCTGGGGCAGAATCTGACAGCGCTGCACTGCAGGCTCCCACCCCATCCGCCGAGCAAACAATAACTATTCCTTGAACACAGTGCTTCAACCAGCCCTGCACCTACCTTGCAGCGATTTCCATTGTATTTGAAAAGTTGTGGCAGTCTGGTGAAGTTCCCGCTGACTGGAAAACGGGCAACATAACCCCCATTTTCAAAAAGGGAAAAAAGGATGACCCAGGGAACTACAGACCAGTCTCCCTGGGCCCATTCCACTGCTTGACCACTCTTTTTCCCCCCTTTAGATTTAGTTAGTATTTTCTGTATTGCAAGCTGTGCCTGGCGCCTCTTGTTCTGTCCCCGTGCATGTCTGAGAAGAACCTGGTTCTGCCTCCCAAAAAAGCAGTTGCAGACAGCAGTAAGACCCACCAAGCCTCATCTTCTCCAGGCTGAACAAATCCAGCCCTACACTTTTTCCTACATCACATACTCCAGCCCCTGACCATCTTAGTGACCTACCCGTTGACTCGCTCCAGTCTGCCAATGTCTTTCTCATGTGGAGCGCAAAACTGCACAGACTGCTCAAGATGTCATCCAGTGCCACTAGTGCCAAACGGAAGGGAACGATCAGCTCCCTTGACTTGCTGGCTACGCTGCTGCTTGTACAGCCCAGTATCTTCTTGTCCTCCCTTGCAGCAAAGGCACACTGCTTGTTTCTATTCAAGCTGATGGCTATTAAGACCGTGAGGTATTTTTTAGCCAAGT
Source organism: Rhinoptilus africanus (assembly GCA_013400135.1). Taxonomy (NCBI): domain Eukaryota; kingdom Metazoa; phylum Chordata; class Aves; order Charadriiformes; family Glareolidae; genus Rhinoptilus; species Rhinoptilus africanus. The sequence continues at coordinate 181,697 of VXBO01003377.1, forward strand.
GCTCCCCAGCCAGTCGGTCCCCAGCCTGTACTGGGGCAGGGGTTTATTCCATCACAGATGCAGGGTGCTATATGTGTGTTTGTTGAACTTCCTAGTGTCTCTGTCAGCCCAGACTTTTCCAGTCTGTCCAGATCCCTTTGAGTGACACACATCAAGCACTGTCTCCAATTCGGCATCATGCCACAAACTTGCTGAGGGTGCACCCTGTCTCATCATCACTAAAAAAAGGTATTTGGACAGTGTTGTCCCCTGTATCAATCCCTTAGGGATGCTATTAGGTTCTCCATCCGCTTGTTGTCTCCTTATCCATTCCATAAATCAGCAATTTGGCTACAAGGATACCATGGAAGATCATGTCAAAGGTGTTTGCAAAGTCAAGGTATACAACATGCCCTGTTCCCTCCTCAGTCCACACAGCTAGTTCTTTCATCACAGAAAGCAACGAGGGTGTTTTGCCCTTAGTAAATCCATGATGGCTTCTCCCAGCTACCTCCTTGTCCTTTGTGTGCCTGGACCTCTACACCAGAAAAGACTACTTGCTCCTCTGTGCCCTCCATACAACTGCTTTCTGTTAATAGCTCTTGACAGTTAAAATGCTCCTCACCCCTTGGACATTTTCTAACAACAGTTCTCTTAACTATTCAAAAATTACAGAAGCTCCTTGTCCTAAGCTTGTAGGCTGTAGACTCCAGATGTAATACTGAACTTGTCAGCTTGTTGACATAAATTTAAATATAGCATGTATCAATAAATATGGCATTTCTTTTTCAGTGAATACAACCTACACGTTTATTTACATGATCGGCACTTCTATACACAACTCCTGATTGATTTTCATTCCTTATGTTCTCATTATATATGTGCACGAGTAATGATAGACTATGTTAGGTAGTGAGGTTTTTTTATTCAGGATTCATGTTAAGTTTTAGTTATAAAATAGATCTTAGTGTAAAAAGTGAAATGCAATAAAAATGTTTAAGAACAGTATTTTCCAAATAAGCTACATAATCAAGGCAAAAATAAGCTTATCATTATACTTTTCAAGTAATCAGTCTCATGAAGCAAGGAAGCATTACCTTGGTGAACTGAATGTCAGTTCTGGTTGCCATATTTCTCAACTGGTAGATCTTATCCTCTACTGCACAGATTTTGTTCACAGATTAAAAGAGGAAAACAAGCTTTTCAGCTTTTTTTCTCTCCCAAGTGGTTTCTTACTTTTGAATGAACTAGTCACTGAATTGAAATAGCTGAACAAACATGAAAAAGATATTATCTCTGCACCTGCAGAAGTAAAAAAAGAGTTTAGCTCTTCAACAACAGGTGTTTAACCAGTGACTTTCACCAATTCTGTTGTCTGACTTCCTTTGCATTTCAGCAGCAAATACTTACTGCTATACATGAAAAATATGAATTTAAATAATTATAAGGAACCTGTAAGAACTAACTTTACTCTGCTCTCTGAAGTTCAAATAAATCCAATGCACTTTTCTTTAACAAAGTAAATATGCAGCAGTTTTAAAAATCACCATTAATATTTCATACCCACTTTGCACTGCCCGGTTTGCAACTGTTGGAAATATGGCAGTATGTTCACACAATTTTTAGTTCTTTGATTTTTTTGAAGAGGAAGTAAAAAAAAAAACACGATAGAGACATCACTGTAAAAAAAGATGCAGAAGCACTTGCTGCTGCATCCCTCAGAGGATCCAAGCGTGTGCTGGGGGGAAGAAACAGGAACAGGGTAGATGTGAATAAAATCAGCTTTTGATATTCAAAACTGTGTTGCAATAACTTTTGAGCAAACATGTTGCTGGCTTCAAAAAGCTTTTATTTCATGCTTTTGCAACTGTAACACAGGTTTTAAAATTTCAAGCTATTCAAGCTGTAACATGTACAAAATCTTGCTTCACTACTGCCAGTGTGGTTCAACCTGGCCTCTTTGCAGTGAGTTTGACATTCTTCCTATCTGTCTCAGACACAGCTCTGAACCAAAATGCTGGAGATGGGATACAATGCTTTTAAAGCCCACAGGCTCAGTTAGCACTTGTAACAGTTTATTTGTCTCTGCCTTCCCTTAATTTTAAATGAAAATGCCTCCTCATTTATACATAGCCTAAGTTTGACAATAAGGAGAATAGTTCTAAATAGGAACTAGAGATGCTAAGCCCCATACAACTGGGCATGGATTAATTTTATTTTCTGTTTGGCACGTCTGTCAAGGACCAAGATTTGATGTGCTGATAAAACAAGACAGCTTAAGGCAATAAACACGTCAGATCCATCTGTTCTTCAGGATATCGAGAAGAAAAGGAATTGCTCCCTGAGGTATTCCGTACACTTGAGACTGCTCTGGAGAGGTTTCCCTCTGCTGCTGACAGCAGTTCAGCTCTACCAGCCCAAGCCAGTGAGCTTCCAACTTTGTTTCCTGTCTTCCGCCTGAGCTTGCCATGCACCCTTGGCTTCCTCTCCTTTCTCTCCGCAGTTTGAGAATTGGTGGTGGGATGGGGGTGCAACTATAGAATCACAGAATCATAGAATCGCTGAGGTTGGAAGGGACCTTTAAGATCATCAAGTCCAACCATTAACCTACCCTGACAAAAAACCCTTCTAAACCATGTCCCTAAGCACCTCATCTACCCTTTTCTTAAACACCTCCAGGGATGGTGAATCCACCACCTCCCTGGGCAGCCTATTCCAATGTTTAATAACCCTTTCAGTGTAAAAATATTTCCTGATATCCAATCTAAACCTGCCCTGACATAACTTGAACCTGTTTCCTCTTGTCCTATCACCTGTCACCAGGGAGAAGAGGTCAGCCCCCATCTCTCTACAACCTCCTTTCAGGTAGTTGTAGAGGGTGATGAGGTCTNTCCACTTTCTTATCCCTTCTCACACTATTCTCCTGCTTCATCCAAAACCTCTCACTGTGAATACTCCAATCAGGGCAGCCTTCATATCTCTCCCAAATCAGTGGTTTAAATGACTGCAGGCAACCCTGAACAGACAACAGCCGCTCCAGTATTCACCACTCATTTGTCCAGGTCCCCAGCGCGTGGCTGAAGCCAACGTTGAACTACAACGCTAGCACCCACCAAAGAGCCACCCGTTGTATGGCTCCAAATACAGAGCACACCAACTGGAGCAGAACAAGCACAGAAAGAGCTGACAGGGCTGAGGTGTTCATGACAGGAATCATCCTCCTGCTGTGTTTTTACAAAAAATGCACTCAAGCCACCTGCGGTCACATTCAAGGAGTTTGGCAACCATTCAGGGGACATGCTACTTTCTCACAGGAAGGCAGAAGTAGAGTGAAGTTGGGGTTTTTTACAGGATATATACAACCCTCTGATACTGGGCTGGCTACAGATCTTTAACTCAAGTAACATCCACTCATTTCTCGCTTTTGACTGACAGGAGTAAAGAGGGAAGGAGGTCCCGAGCCTAAATGAACGCAGGAGATACAGATAATAAGCAGAAAGCTCAGCTGCTTTCTGGAGTGAGCACCATTTAGATTTGGCCATATGAAGGCAGGAAAACAAGTATGCAAAAGGTCCTTTGTACCATATACTGGTCATACATCCATATTATCCAACCTACCCGAAAAGCAAACATCCAAGAAGAGAGAGCTCACTGGAAAAGGTCCTGCTTTGCTCAGCCCTGTCAGATTAGCCCCAGTTTTGAGCAGTCTTTAACCTTGTTTCAACTTCCTCCTAAATGTTTAAAGTGTTACTGAGCTGCCAGTGTTGAATCCAGGCTGTAACAGTTCTACTGAAAATGACTTCCTCTAGCTCAAAACCACACTGACTAACTTGGAAGCAAGACGGCCAAACATCTCGTTCTCTGAGGACTCCACGTGCCAGTCACACAAGAGATTAGGGCACTAATGTTATGAGAGGGGATGGAAAGGGACCACCTCTGCCATACAGTGCCGGATGGAGTTGGTCTTCCAATCACAGACGGGAATGCGGCACCAGGATGGGCAGGTGAATATGCATAAAATATGTATAAATCAACTCTGCCCTTCAGCTTCAGACAAAGCTGGGTCAGACCCATACTATCTCATTCTTCCTAAGTACCAGACTTGAAGGATTACACATATCACCCACTATAGTTCAAGAAAGACAGGCATATTATCAGTTACTTTAAAAGGCTGGCAAAAATTGTGAAGGAACAAAACAAGCAATCAGAGCTGAGGGTCTGATTACCGAAACCCAGAAATATCCTTTTGGAAAGCTGGCCTTATTTACTGCAAATCAGTTTCAGCAGCCAATTTGAAGCTATCACACCAGTATGTTGTTATATGTAAGTTAATAAGCACTTACTATTGATGATTTCTGCAGTGGCTGTTTAATTTTTAATCATATCCTTAATTTACTGTTTACATTTTTATCCAGTTAGACTGTGTACATGCGTGTGCATCTATGTGATGGAGAGAACATGGAAAACCGTGTTTATCCAGGAACACAATGTGTTGCTTTCTAAATGAGGAGATACGCGTGTCTCCTGCTTGAAATTTTTTCACACAGCCCTCTCATTTTTCAGGGGAATGCCATCTCAGGCTGCTGTGTTATGTTGCACCATTCTGCTGCTAGAAATGGGCATCGCTGACCTCTCTCTGCAATGCTGTACTTGGAGTTTGGAATTGAATGTCATTAAAATATCCAGCGCTAAGAAACAGGCAGTTTTACTGGCACTTTCCCGAAAACAAATCCCAGCATCCCTTTTCATCTGTATATCAGACATTCAGATAACACCCTGGGACACCCTCATCCTCCTTATCCCCATTTCAACCTTTCATTAGATTCCTATAGTCATAAACACTGGATGCACTAAAGGGATGGAAGATGGATCAATTATTTTTAAGCACTGACAATTTTGCATGGCAATCAACAAGAAAGTTCTCAATTAAAGAGGGAGAGTAAATAAACCAAAGAAGGATGGAGCTTCAAAGAGAGCTGGGAGATGATGGAAGGATTGAGATTAGACGATCTCAGAGTCCAAGAGACGAGCTAATCACAAATAAAATAACCTTACATTCTTGTTACTACCTGACATACTGGTTGGTGTAATGCCAGTGACTAAAAAAAAAAATCAAAAAAAAGGAAAGCCAGAAATGCACTCAGCAGAGGCATAATGTGGTTGATATGGGTCCTGGCAGAGATCTCGGGAGGCGATCTGACACCCAGCCCGAATCCCTGTGCCTGCCCCTGGCCACAGGCTCCGCTGTACAGCAGGTCAGGACAGGCAGTAACAGGACTGGACCCCCTCCGACACAGGCTGCTCTCCCACCAACAGGCAGACGCTGCAGGGAAAAGGCAGGGCCCTTTGTTTCCCCCATGTAGCATCTACTTCAAGGAGAGATGGTGGCAGGTACCCGAAGAGCTCCACAGCGGAGATTTAAACGGAGGTGCCTGACCTTGGGGGGCTTGCTGCCTCCTCCTGCCGTGTTCAAGGCTTGGCACACGGACACTCACATCCCACTGTGGCTGTATTCCCTGCATCCTTGAGAGCTATTCTGAGAAATCCAGACTGGCATCCACTTTATTTTGCTCTCAGGAAAAAAAAAAAAANAAAAAAAAAAAAAAAGATATAATTCTATCCCTCTGCAAATATAACACCTCCAATTTCACTTCTTTTTTTCTACAGCAAAAGAAAGGTAAAGATAGGAAACGGATAGAAAAAATAAACATCTGAAAGTTCTCATAAAAGGAAGAAACTAAAGGGCTATGGCTACAGATGTCTTAACAGTGACAGAACAGGTTGGATTAATGTGCTGAGATAAAGGACTAACAAACAGAGTGGAGTAAACTGCTTTTAGATTAAATGCTCCAGGTTACAGTGCACTTTTTCAGAAGCCCATTGCACTCTGTAGCCAAAGTGCTGGGCAGTCGGGCACACCTTCCCGCAGGAACCATTCCTAAAAACACCCACACCGGGGAACGTTTCTGCTGAGCACACACAACCCTGCACTCCAGGAACCGGACTCCTGTGCTTAAAACAAAAGCCGTCAGCATCAGCCAGGCAGCTCAAAAAGGTGGCTTCAGTTCTTGTTTTCTTCTTTGTACCCCGGAGCAGGAACTCGCGGGGAGGAAGGAGGAGACTGTGTAATAAAAGGGAGACAGGAAGGTCTCCAGTAGGCTCCGAGTCCTAAAGATAGCAATGAAACTAGCACGAAGGGAAGGAGGAAACCACCCTCCCACATAAGAGGAAACCCCAAAATAAAACCTTTTGGCAGATGGTAAAAGGTTTTAGCATTCAACAAAATGAACGAGCTGCCTGAGAATGTATGAGAGCTTTAAGGGCGTTGTAGAAAGCCCCAACAGAAGACATATGAAGAAGTTTGTTTTTTCAGTCACTCTTCTGTGTTATTATCTCAAGTAATTTTTTATAGGTTTTACCAACTTGTCTATTTAATTGAAACTATGCAGTTCATGGTTTTCGAGAGACTCAAACCTTCATTAACTGTGCTAATCAATTATGTGAAAGGGAACAAGTTTTCAGTAACTTTTCTGAATTATAAAGCAAAAGTTCAGTTCTCAATGAGCATTTCATCCAGGGCTCTCAGGCTGGTCCTGGCCTTCCTGTGTAAGACTGGACCCAGCTCCACAGAGGCAACAGAAGCCACAATCATAAAATAATAATAATAGTGGTTTAATATTTGTATTGGGCTCAACCACATCCAGATGAAAGGAAGAACTCAGAGGACTAGGATCTGTCTAACTGCAGTTATTAAAGCGCTCATGTCTGAGAAAAACTGCCAAAGCACAGGTAAGTTATAACCTTATCCCAAGACAATATATAAAATGAGTCCTTGTCTGCTTATGACTAAAGGACCATTTAAATTACAAGTAAGAAAAACCCTTAAAACCTCTTTAACCCAGAACTTGTAACTCATTAATTTCAGCCTTGTTGGTTGATGCTTTAATTCTACTACCACTGAGCAGCAGTTAGCTTAGTTAAAAAAATATTCATAGAAAGTAATAGAATATGAAAGACAATCTTATCAATTGTAGCCAAAAAAAAAATCAATTTAAGAGCATACCATAACCAAATTTTGCTAACAGGTACATATAAAGACAATAAAATTAATATAATAAGGCAGTGGAAAATTGGTGGAAAATTAAAATGGGCAATGTCACTTGTTATATGCTTCATGCTGAGAAGCAAAAAATGGGAAACGCTACTGCCTATTTTTCCTCTATTTAATTTTAGCTATCCCAGATTAGATGGCAAGTTCTCCAGCTGACAGAGGCAGGAACCTCTGGAGGGCAATGTGTTGCACCTATCATGGGCATCTGGTTTAGAAGGGCACAGATTACCTCTGGAGGTGGCTGTCAATCATTTGGTATTTGAGGAATGTGAGCAATGAGTTCAACCAGACATCTAACTTCTAGCTGGCTAAAGTAAGATATGACAAAGACACCTCAAACTGCTTAAGATAAAAGAAGTATACTTGTTTTTATGTCTGATTATGCCATTCTAGTAAAGAACATGAATAAAAAGAGTAAGATAAAAGCAAGTTTTGTGGGATTAATTTTCAACAGTGATAATGAAATTAGGATTGCAGATAACATGGGCAGTGCACACCATTAAAAGAGATTTTGAGACGAAGTGAAAAGTAGGCTTTATATAGTTAAAAGAAAATTCTAAAGAGAATAAAATATCCAAATTGTATTTTTGAGACAATAAAATTGGCATCATATTTTTCAATTTTAGAGAGACCTATGTTGGGTTAGGGAACAGAACACTTATGTTTCTGTATTTGTGGTTTTAATTAAGTTACTAAAAAGGTTTATGGATTTGATCCAACGGTCAGCAAAGTCATTGGTACCCTTCACTGATTAGAATGGGCTTTATAGTCTCATGCTGTAGAGGAAAAATGGGGTTGAACCTGTTCTCATTTTAACTAGTTTCACATTTTGCTGAAATCAATGGAGCATTACTCCTTCATTCACCCTCACAGAACCAAGAGCAAAGTTGAGGTCTCAGATTTTCAAAGGAAGACAATTGGGATAAAACCAACCCATAGCTGGTGGTAAGACATAAATTTACATTCTTCTTAGTATGCCAGCTACTTCTGGCTTCGCTCATTGTGCTAGAATTGATATAGTATGTGTCCAGAGTATGGATCAAGTTTTAAGTCATGTAAAGACTTTCACAAAGACTCTAGCCAAATTAATCATGAGCAGCAGAAACTTAAAGAGACTAACTTTAGGTGCTTCTAATTCCTGGAGACATCCTTGATAAAAGGATTCCTCTCTTCTGGTCCCAGCACCTGCTTACATTCCTCACTTAAACACCCTGGGTTCTGATCATCTGGATCAAGAGAAATCAGTGAAGAAATCAGTAAAACATATAATCTTATACCAGAACTATCATGTGAGCAGTTAAGCCATGTAGAAGTACAGTAATTCTGACAATGACACTCCCGTTACTAAAGGGAACCAAAGAGATCTCAAGAATAGCAGTAGTGGCATAATAAAGGAAAACATGAGTTGCTGACAAAGTAACGGTCACACATTTTAGTGCTTACCACAGCAGCTGATATTTAAGAAGAGAGAATAAAAATTTATCAACAAACAATTATAGCAAGTAAATACCAGTAAACAATAATAATAGCTTATTAGGATTAGAAGAAAATAAAACACTATTTTCACGACGATAGCTGAAAAAACCCTCTACACCTAAAGGAAACATTTCTAGAAAAAGACAAAAAAAGCTCACAGATGTCTCATTTTATGAAGATACATCCCAGCAAAAAAAATATTCATTACCTTGATGGGCTGCAAGGGCTGGCTGCTTTTCTATGACCCTCAAAAAACCATGCTCCAGGTTTAAGTAGAGATCTACAAAAGTCAACAATATCAGTGGTTAGTGTCACAGTCAACAGCTGTAACAGAACGGATGGCAGCTGCACTGCTGGACACATTAAAATAATTCTTCATCCTAGAGAAAGATGTATTCAGAAACTACACAGGTGACAACTGATTTGTCAGTGTAGCTTTAGAGGTAGGACTATCCCTCCCTTCCCCTTTCCTGTCCCTTTCAGCTGAAATATAGTTTGTTTGCTTCAACGTCTTTAAAGTTTGGACCGAGAATTATAACTGCTGTGACACTGCGGGAGTGATCAGCATAGGGAATTTTCAAAAGTCTATCAGCATCCTTAATTATCTGACATTTTTGAAAGCTGGTCCATTGTCTAAGATAATGCTGATTGCTCCTTCTAGCATCCAAGATTCTTTAAATACAGCTGGACCACCTTGGCACCTTATGACAGAAAATCACACGTAAAGGCTGAGAAGCGTTTCACATAGCTACACTCTCTGATACAAGCTAAAGAAACTCTTCACCAGACAACTGTAGTCTAATCAGGACCTTAAATACTCAGGCTAAAGGAATCAACAAAAGAAAACTAGAGCGGGAGATATTAATCTCTTGGCCCAACTTTAACAACGATCCTCAGTTACTCAGGAGTTCTTAAAGGAATGAAAGACAAAAAAAACAGAGTAAGAAAGAAGGCTTTCCTCTTCACTTCTCAAGAAGACTGGAATGACCTAACACTTTAAAGAATGAAGGAAATGTGATTACCATTCCCTCTCCATCTCTGCCTCCGACATACGCTGAAGAGGAAAGAAACCAAAAACCATACATCTTGGAGGACAATTTTAACAACAGAAGCTTTGCATTACTGCTCCCTGAACAAAGGCACAAGTAGTTAGTAAGAACCTTCTCTTTTTGCTGTGCAAGACCTTTTCTTCTTTCAGGTCTTTCTCTCAAAACCCAGCTCCTGAAAGTCCTACACAACAGTGCTCTCTCAACACAAAGAAAAACCCCAAGAACTGAACTTCAGAGTCTGCTGGCTGCCGTTATTGACAGAAAGCCTCCCAACTGGTCTCAGTAAAGAATGAAAGAATGTGGCAAAATTACTTGCTTTGAGGCCCAGGTGTGGGAGTTGCTTCAACTCCATCTCACATCATCAAATGCCAGTTGATGGCAGCTGACTGGGAAGGTCTGAATCCTATTTCTACTGGAGAAGATTCAAAACTCTTAAGACCATGTCAACGTATCAATCTTGAAGGGGAACCTTGACATGCCTTTCTGTTCACATGCAAAATCTCTAACTTGCTTATCCCAACAGTTCCTGAGGATGAGAGCTCCAGCCCTCTTATAGAGTTCAATAAGTATTCCAAGTCAGAGTCCTGACGTTTTATACCAGGATGTCTGGATATAAAATGATGTGCACGTTCCTGAGTCTGGCTGTTTTCTAATCAAGTTGTCTTCAGGTCAATGTCATTGTACAAGCCCAACGTATGTAAACCAACTACTTCTCCAACAATGTGGATAAGCTTAACTGAGAAAAAGCTCTAGGATGTGGATGAAACTTTAGTGTGGTTAAGGAGCTTCGGAACTGTGTGGTGTTGCCATGTACACACTTGCCTAAAACTCAACCCACCACTCTGAGAAAAAAGTGACAGTGACTCAATGCCCTTACAGATATTAGCTTTGGAAAAACACTGAAGTTCTTACAGAGCTGCTCACTGCATATTTTCTCAATGTATCCTTTCTCTGTACAGGTAACTTCTAATGTCTGGTGACTGAGAGGTGTTTTTACTGATAAAAACTTTGAAGGTAATACTATGCATAGCGGTATATATTTAAATGTTAGGATCACACAATACAGCTGTAGCTGAACTGCAAACAGAAAAATAGACTTATTTTAAAAGCAGTAATTCCTCACCACATTTCTATTCACATTCATGTTAAAATCAAGGCTGCTGTACTCATGCTCTCACTTGTTGGAATTAGCACTTAAATAAAAAACCCTACAGGTGCTTTATGAGTACTTAGGCTTCATAGAGGAAAACCAGGTATTTTTTGAAAACTGTTCAGAATTTTGTTAGAGTTCAGAACTCTTCACATCAAGGACCACAAGATCATTGTTAATACACTTCAATTTATTATTTTATAGAGAATCAATTTCAATTAAAATCCATTCAAATACTGACTGGAAAAATTCTATAATATTGATCTTAAGAGGGAACCAGCATAGTTAAAATTATTAATCATACTTGAGCATGTCATAAAACACTGGGCTAGTACCCATGCTTTATGATCCTGTCAAATAAAGAGTTTAAAAAACCCACCCTTTCCTTTGTGGAAGATGCCAGAGATCTGTATACTGCTTTGTAATAAAGAAACTGTTCATAACACTGCTGACTGCCTATGTATAACAAAGTAAATGAAGGTGTTCTATCATATGAAGCATAAAAGCCATCAAGAGTAAACTTTTATTTGAAAAGAACCACATTCATTTTTAAAATTACATTACAGAAAAGCTTTTAAAGTATGTAAAAGAAAAAAAGTGAAGCTTTAAAATAAAACAGGTTCTTTTTACACAACTTAGAAACGCTACTTTACAAAGGCATAAAAAGGACAGGGTTTTTCTCCCACCTCCCTTAAATCTTTCCAGTAATTATAATTCTTTATTGCACAGGCCATAAATGCTAGTAACAACAGGAAGAAAAATGCTTTTGAACCATTTGGCAAGATTCACCTTCAGCGATTCAGAACAGCACAACTTTATTTTGTATTTTCAAAACAGGTTTAAGTGACTTTCATGTTTGTTAAAAGTGCCAATATGGAGAAACACTTTGTAAACAGAACGCATTCATACAGGCCGTCTGCAACACCAGTTTCATAAAATCAGAAAGATGATGTTACCAAAACCCATCTAACTGAAGAGGGCAATTCATCCAGCTTTCAGTCCAACTTATTTCAGCGTAGGAATTTACATCTAGGCATAGCAAGTGGGAACTGATCTCACCTAAGTTTAGGTGTCTGCCATGTAGACAAATACATCTGGCAGCCATCCGGAGCTCCTGTGATAATCAATGGAAAGCAACAGGCACAATTCATCTGACATGTCTGAGGTGTGACTGGTGTTATCTGAAATACAGAGGACGTGCAGCTACTACCGCACACACACGACAGCAGGATTGCTTAGTCTCTGTGGAAGGCAGAAGATACCCGAGCATGCCAAGTCAGGCTTTGGCGCTTTCGGCACCAATGAGGCTGTCAGTGACTATATTCTAGTTTGTAAAAAAAACTTGTGAACAACTTGTTTCATGACAGAATGAGATAGATACTCAATGGATACTAAAATAATTAGGCAGGGAAGTACTCTTCCTGATGCAGCAATTCTGGATGCTGGGGAGCCTCAGGGGGTGGGACCACAGAGAGGGGCCAGGGTTCTGGGCTCTGCCTAAACACCATCTGCTACTGTCAGAGCACAGAGGGATACTGGATCTGACCAAGAATGGCATTCTTTATCTTCTTATTTCCAACACTATCCACCCAGTTTGACCATAAATGTTTTCGCTGATGAAGACAGTCAGGTTTTGAACCAGAAGCCCAGCACTGAAAATTTCTATGTACCTTCTAAGGGATTGGAAGTGTAGTTAGGGCTCAGATTTCCTCAATTCTTTTATAAAACAACTATCAACCCTGATTTTATTCCAAATCTGATTTCTGTAAAATTCTGGTTAGAAATGACAAATATGTTACATTGTAAATGGCACCATCTTACAATATGTAGACTTGATTTATTTAAACTCTGTGTGAAAGACTGTACCTATTCCTGGAATCCCTTTTACCAGCCTGTTCTTTTCGGCTGGGTGAAAACAAGTGATTTCTACTGGCACTGATCACAAACAGCTGTTGTTAAATCACAGCCTCTGACTGCTCAGAACTTTCTGATTTAATTGAAAGTCTTTCATGATTGGCTGCAGCAAAAACAGCAATATTTTAATTTTTTTTCTTAAACCTTAAGCAAAATTGATTCTTCTCTTTCCAACTTACACATAAGTACATATACATGTGTGTGTGTGTGTGTATATGTAATATCTATTCATCAAACATGTAAGATAGTTTGGGGTATGCATTAGCTCAGAAGGACTAAACTTTCCAGACCAAAATTTCAAGGAGACTAACTTACGAGAATTTTGAGAAGCAGGAATGAAAAAAAAAATCAACATTAATAAAATAATAATAAAACCAGACAACTGCAATCATGTCCTTGCAATCATACAAACCTGCTAATACTACATTCCCAGTAGACTGAGTTGAAGTATTATTTATAGAAACACATAAAAATGCAAGCACATCGTAATATTATACAGCTAAAATCTTGCCATAGAAGTTCATCAATACAAATTTCACAGTTGCATACAACTTTCCTTATTCATACTCCAAAGTAATATACTACATACATTGAAGGACAATTCTGCGCTAAACCTATCCACAGCGCATTGTAATGAATTGTCCAGTGTATTGGAACTTATTTCACCTGTCAGCTGAATCATTCAGTTATTTGGTATGAATATGTATTAGCATCACGGCAATAGCTAAAAGGTAAGTAACAGAACTACAGTAATTCGATGGTCTACCAGGGACCATTGATTGCACTGCAAAGTATATTCTTCAGGTTAGAAACCAGCCGCATGAAATTCAAATAACTGATGCCATAGATGGAATCTGATATTTATCGTCACTGATGCACATATTTTAAACATTTTATCTGCGCTCAAATACACACTCCACATATGGTATTTTGCTTCAGCTAAAACAAATGAAACTATAGAGAACCCCTCAGTGCATACTTGTAACCTGAAAAAATTGATTTCAGAAGTCTTAATAGTGCCTAAAGTCTGAAAAACCTCCCAGGAACAACCACAGCTTCTGATTCCAGGGCCTACATCTTCCGTAAGCGCTGAAAATGTCCTTGACTGGGAGCGGGAAAAATACAACAAAGACTGCTCTTTTGTAGTCTAACGGATGGTAGCAAAGTCATTTTAAACTCTTGGAAGAGCAGTGCTAAGTACAAGTGCTATGATTCCTACAGTGCTACGGGAAGAAAGGACATACGATGGAAAGGAGTAAAAGGGATATGGACATATAGTGAAAATAAACCCACACCAAGAAGCAGCTTAAGATCTCTGTACTTATAATGAGGCCATTTAGCATGTTGAGTCCTGGAACACAGTATCACTTATCGCTACGATAAGGGATAAAGTTCTACTTTTGGGTAATTTCTGTCAGTGTTTCCATGCTACACTTTCTGTTCAACTCACAAGGTCTCTCAGAGATTTTGGAGCATAGCAGGAGCACAGAGCAAAGGAAATCAGCTGGGAATTAAGTCTGCTGGAGCTCTTCTGAAATATCAAGTGTTTTTTTCTGTACCTTGGATAGATGCCATGTATGCAGCATATGCAAGAAACATTTGCATGGCAATTTGTGCTATAAGAACAAAGGCCCTTCCTGACTAGCTGGAAGCTTCAGGGTTAGGAAAAACAAAAAAGGTGAGGTCAAGACAACGAAAACAAAAGAACGGGTGCCTGGTAAGAGGACAGCCAGCATTTCAAATGCCGCACGCCTCTGAACACCACCACAGGGACATGAAGCTGAAATTCCTCAAGTGTTACACACTTCCCCCACCAGCTGCCTGGGAAGGCGAGCACACTGCCTACCTGGAGGCAACATCTGCTGTTTTTTACAGACAAGAAAATTAGTATTTCTGGCGGAAGGAACTCGTGATTCTTTGGGTGCCAAAACCTCAAGTCCAGAACGTACCCAGGAAAGAAAACAGTACACCCTGGAAGTGTAACAGGACGACCTTCTATCGCAAACTTCAGTTGTTCTCACTTCTTTACAGGGTTGACAAAGACGTGTGTTGATCTTAAGCAATGCTTCTTCAAGGGACATGAAAGACAGCAGGCAATGGCAGTTTGGATACTACCGTATCCATAAAGCCTACACAGCAGGGGGACAGCAAGCTGCAATTGTATTCTCTTAACTCCAAATGATCTTCTAGTTCTGCGCTTTGCAAGGTTGCATGTTGTCAAATTTCCTGACCACTCAAGTCCCTTTTTAGGCAGGTGTGTCACTCCCAGTCATTCATGCTGTGTACTAGAGCCACCACAGCAGCGAAGGTCTTCATAGGAGGGAACTCGGAAGATGGGAATGAGTCTAGTACTTCAAGCCTTTGATTATGGAAAATGACCACAGATCTCCTCACACGTGGTGATGCAAGCTGGAATGGCAGCAGCCAGGTTCCTCCCACAATTAGCCCATGGCTTTCTTAATAAAACACATTAAAGCAACCCACCCCCAGCCCCTCAACAGGCAGCATACACAAATCAATCTTTGGCCCCTTTGCCCTGGCTTGGTGGACTTGGCAGTGTTAAGGTCATGGTTGAACTTGATGCTCTTAAGGGACTTTTCCAACCTGAAAACGAAGCTGTGATTCTAAGAAGCAGGTAAGATGAACAGGAACTAGCATCATGTTACTAACAGCCTGGGAGGGCTCAGTGCCAAACAGCTCAAATTTCGATCAAGCCTGACTTCACTTTAGTATTAAGAGGCTGATAATGCTGTAAAAATCCTTATGACACATTTCAGCTGCGGGGGGTTTCATGGTCCTGGTTTACTCACGACATGGACCCTGAAGGCAACGTTTCTGTTATAAGGTTCCTCTAAAACCCAGTGAATAATCCTTCACTAGAATACGTGGCTTTTCTTCTTTCCTCAGAAGATGAGATGCATCTTTGAAGGCCCTCTAGTTCCCTTCCTGGAAGAATACAGTGCTAGGATACTGTAACAGGTTTTCAATGGGACTATTTTGGAAAATTAAGGAAGGAAAAAAATTGGTCTTATTGTGGTTATCACTGGGCACATATGTTTTTCAGTAGCTGAGCACCAGCATAGGATGAGCAGAAAACTTATTGAAGAAATAATTTCAACAGGTATCAACAGCTGTGATGATCTTCAATGAAGCATAAAGCCTTATTCTAACGTATTTTGCTAGCAGGAGAAGGGGTTTTTTGAAGAAAATTTGGCACATTCTGTCGCCTGACAGTATATTCAAGTAGCAGTTTGCCCTATATGAATCTCACAGAGGAGCTTAGGAGGGGGCCCAATGTCATCTTAAATGCAGGTATCATTTAATCCAAACCCAAAAATGCTTCTTAAATTCAGCCCTATTAGCAGACTGCTGTCTATGGATGCTTTGCTCAGTATCACACATGGCACAGTTCTAGCACTTTGAGGACAGTCTCCTCTATACTAGCCAAAAGCAGGACTCGCATTGAAAAATCTCAAAATAACTTCTTCTCTGTGTAGTTATGTAAGGCTTTTTTTAAAAAATGATCTTTCAACTCAGGCTTGCCTTGGTAACAGTACAATAATGGTGTTTCCAACAGTGTGCAGCTCTCCCCAAGAGACATTGGAAGATATTTTGTCAAATTAGTTCCTCAACATCACTAAGTCTGGGGAAAAAAGCACAGATCAGTAGTTGGGCCTGTGCCCTTCTATCCTAGCAGAGGTTGGAATAGCATTTCTGCTGATAATAGCCTCAATCAGGCAGTTCTTACTCCAAAGAAAAGTCTTCCTAAAACTCAAGACAAGCCTTCAATTACACAATCACATACTATTCTGGCTTTAAGATCCTCAGAACAGACTGGATGGTGTGTCCTGAATGAAGAAGAATGAAACAGTTTTAAGTCATTTTCTGAAACAGGAGTAGAAGTAGTTCTCTATTGAGTTTTTAAAATGAGGTTAACTTTCTCGTGTGGACAACAGAACACAAAAACACTTAAAATATCTGATAAGTATTACATAAAGCTTTTTTAAAACTTTCCCTGTTTGCGCCAGCTTCAATTGGAGTACGAAATAAAGTCAAGTGGAACTCTTTTTACTGACATCAATGGGCTCTGAATTAGGACCCCATTGCTTCCAACCCAGCTTGTGTGCTAAATTAATTCAGAAAGGAGTTTTAATGGCTTCTTTCACCTAACAGTCTCCTGAGTTGTGCACTGACAGACAGACGGCTTTTTTTCCCCCTCTTTTTGGAGGACATTTTGGAGGACAGCAAAGCACAATGTAGCAACAGCTACACTGTGACCTGCATTTTGCAAGTGGAATTTCCAAAAGGCTGAAACTGCTGGCATGCAAATGTGTTACTTTTCAGACAAAAAAAATGTTCTCCAAATGTTCTCCAAAACTGTCTTTCACTTACAGAAAGCTATTCTGGTACCAACCTAGATTAGGAATGCATCAACCATAACAAGAATATGTGTGGACACAGTTTGAAGAAACTGGGCAAGGAGACAGAACCAGCTTCAGAGAACAACTGACACACACACACAGCTTTACACGCTGCACTTTAGTTGAGAAATTATATCTTAACCAGAGTACTTGCAAACAAGCACTTGCAACAGACACACACTCCAACTTGGTGTAAATGAGGTGATAAGGGGCAGGAATACTGCTGTCATCCTATCACTGACTGTCCCCCTGCTCTGGGATCATACGATTACCACAGCTCTGCTGCACAGGGCAATGTTTTATGGACTGTTGTGCTGCCCCATAACTTCAGCTCTATTTAAAAAGGATGGAGTGGAGTTGAAGTGCAGCGCAATTGCCAGCACCGTTGTTGGGGAAGACAGCAGGAGCTGCAGACCACCATTTTCTGTAAGCTTGTGCTGGCTTTCCTAAAGCATATGATGGCATGCCTTTATATGATCAGAGTAAATAACAAAGTTCTCTCTACATGGCAGAGAGAGGCTACATTAAACAGTCATCCATATGTCTATCACTAGCCTGTCCTTCACAGTCCAGCATGTGTTTATTTATCCTCTTACCAAAGTCCAAAATTGTGTCCTCAGCTGCATGGGCAAGGAATAAATCTCAAAGGATGCTGCCCTGAATTCCCTGAAATGGCAGTTGCCACTCTCTGAATGATCATGACTCATCCACCAGTTGATGTGTCCAGAAGGAAACCAGAGAGAAACAATAAAGGAGAAGCCTGGAAACACATGGTCCTCAATGCCAAATACAGGTTTATGGAGAAATCAATGGTCAACTGGCACAAATTTATAGCTAGTGGGTCTTCATTGTCCCATATCAATAAATTCCCAACTTCTGCAAGCAGACCTAGAACAGTGATGGTTGGTGACCAGAACTTGGCAGTCTGGCAGTGTCTCAAGTACCACTCCAGATGCAGGGGAAGAGAGAACCCAGCTAACACTGAAGAAAAGGACATAGGAATAATGGATGAAAGGATGAATGGATGAAGGGAAAATTAAGAGGTCTAAACATCTGGGGAAAGCACCGATGCTTCAGCACGTGCACTGCTTTTGACATGGCACAAGATGAGGTGAGGTCATATTCACAGGTCATGGCAAAATGAAGGAGGCCTAAAGCTCCTCATCACAATCTGCCTGATACTAAGCCTGAAGGAATAATTCAGTTGAGACATTGGCTCTTTCAGATAAAATGCAGCTTACTCTTCTAATCAGAGAGTTTTTCCCCAAACACAGTGAGCAAGTCTTAATCAGGAACACAATGTCATGTGTGAAGGACATTTTGTTAAAAATACACTGCATGTACTGAAGAAGTCTATTTTTTTCATATGATATGACATATAACGGGCACTGAACCAAAACACCACAGAAGTATGCAGTTTGTGCTATCTCACTGGACTACCAAACAACATTTAATGTTGAGAAAGTATTGCAAATACATAGTAGAGGATGTCACCATAATGATTGCTTTTCTTCCGTGTTACCACAGCTGTTAAAAAACCTTAATAGAGAGCTAATAACACAAGTCATTATAAAACATCTTAACCTCATTTGGAAAATATGTATGAGCTTTTTTGTTACTCCTTCTTCCCTGTCTTCTAATCAAGATGTCCATATTGAGCCCAGTTTTGCATTTTCTTAGCAGCATAAATTAGAAGCAACTCTATTCAAGTCAATAAAATTACTCCAACATGAAAAAAGGAATCAGCCATCTGCAAAAACTAGAGTCTAACAGGTAATTTTCCACTGACAGCTCTTACCATAAAACAGGTTACAGAGATTACTCTTTTATCCAGCACTGAAAGTAAACAATTAATGCAAAATGTACAATGTCTGTAAAGACAGCATGTTCACTACTTTTGCCCTTTATATGTAATTATTTTCATCCTAGTAAGCAGACAGTTAAGTAAGACTACCATCAAGCTATAGATGGAGCCTATTCATCATGCAAAACAGGCAGCTGAACATCTCTATTTATTTATGCATTATTTTACCTTTTGTTCCCAGCTTGGAAAGCATGTGGAATCTATGAGGCATTTTCACGCATGGTTTCTTGCAGGAGAACGTCAAGTCACCTTTTATGCCCTCAGGCAAAATTCTCCTACCTGATCTCAATAACTGCCCATATCAAAATTATTTTTCATACCTTGTGTAAGCAGCTGGAGGTTTCGGACTTCTTCTCTCACCTTCAGCTGAAGGACTTGCTGCAGAATGTGCTGTCTCAGGCTTTCCTGGGCAATGCCCATTCGTTCAAGCTTTTTGTCAGTAAGTCTCAGCAAAGCACGGCCTGGATGCAAAAGTCAAAAAGAAAAATCACCCAAGGATTTCCACTAAAGTGATATTCTCACTCTGAAAGGCTAATTTGCTACAGTAAAAATTCTCAGACCTGAAATACCTGGGTCTGAGAAGATACTGTTTCATTGGTTAGGCGCTTCCCTACTGCCAGACATCTGAGTTCCACTCCTGCCTTTTCTTTGGATTTTATATATTGTTTTGATGCTTTGTGAGACATTTAAGCATGTAAAATAGGTATCTTGTGCCACTTCAGACAACGAATTGCTGTTCTTGAATGCCAGCTCGTCTCTCAGAAGTGGGATAACCCCGATAACTCTAAATTGGTCCAGGTGTCTAAATAGACCCTCATCTATTCTCAAGCATCTAAATTACTTCAAGAAACCACAAGAGAAATGGAATTTGACCAATTTAATCAATTTAAGATATACTGAGGATGAATATTGTTGCAATTCAGACATGTCTATACCGTAAGAGCACCATTTCTCAGGAGGACCTGTACTTTGTGGTCCAGCCTTCCAAATTCCTCTCAACAGTAACCTATTACAGCAAAACAGAAGAGCCAGAGATTTCCTTTCACATGAGCAGTTATGATTAAACCATCCCTGAAAAAGATGTTTGCCCAATTATAAAAAAGCATTGCGGAGACCTGGACAGGCTGGAGAGCTGGGCGGAGAGGAACCTTATGAAATTCAATAAGGGCAAGTGTAGGGTGCTGCACCTGGGGAGGAATAACCCCCTGCACCAGTACAGGTTGGGGGCTGACCTGCTGGAGAGCAGCTCTGAGGAAAGGGACCTGGGAGTCCTGGTGGACAACAGGATGACCATGAGCCAGCAATGTGCCCTTGTGGCCAAGAAGGCCAATGGCATCCTGGGGTGCATCAAGAAGAGTGTGGCCAGCAGGTGGAGGGAGGTCATCCTCCCCCTCTACTCTGCCTTGGGGAGGCCCCACCTGGAGTCCTGTGTCCAGTTCTGGGCTCCCCAGCTCAAGAAGGACAGGGAACTGCTGGAGAGGGTGCAGCAAAGGGCTACAAAGATGATGAGGGGACTGGAACACCTCTCTTAGGAAGAAAGGCTGAGGGAATTGGGTCTCTTTAGTCTGGAACAAAGATGGCTGAGGGGTGACCTTATCAGTGCTTATAAATACTTGAAGGGTGGGTGTCAGGAGGATGGGGCCAGGCTCTTTTCGGTAGTGCCCAGTGACAGGACAAGAGGTAACGGGCACAAACTTAAGCATAGGAAGTTCCACCTAAACATGAGGAGGAACTTCTTTACCTTGAGGGTGGCAGAGCACTGGAACAGGCTGCCCAGGGAGGTGGTGGAGTCTCCGTCTCTGGAGACATTCCAAACCCGCCTGGATGGGTTCCTGTGCAACCTGCTCTAAGGTGGCCCCGCTCTGGCAGGGGGTTGGACTAGATGATCTCCAGAGGTCCCTTCCAACCCTATGATTCTATGATTCTATGATCTGCCCAACTGTAAGGAGTCTATGGTCTTTGCAGGCAATTACTCACAGTTCATGACTTATCGTTACCATTAGGGTAATGTTGAACCACAGTCACATGCAGATCGGAGATATTAAAAAAATCAAACCATCCACAATCCCCAGATTGTGCTAGTGGAACTCTGACTCCATCTTTTGGGCATCTCTACACTATAAGTAACCAAGAGGAAGGCAGCACACTGGCTGAGCCAACGCTAAGAAAGTATTTGGACCAAGGAGACAACCAAAGCATCAAATAGAGCTTTACCTTAGGAAGAAACCCAAAACTTAGTTTCTTTGGTCTTCACCACTGCTGTGAGCTAGTACAGGGAGAAGTGCCCTGCAGCCCTCTACTGACCCTTGATTCCCAGTATATGTTTGTTGTACAAAGGTGCCCTGGCCAATACTGGCAAATCACACTGGAGCCACATTGATACTACCTTGGAAAATGGGATGCTGTTTGGATCACTGTTTTAAACAGACTCAACTTTTTACCTCCTCAAGTTCTGACCATAAGTGATTTTTAACTATTAAAAATCTCTTCTTTGATTTCTCAGGCTTTATTATGAAACCAGAAGACGACAGTGAAGAGCAAGTTACTCCCCCTGCAACACAGGAGCCTCTGTGCTACCATTACTGTGGCTTTTGAATGAATGGTACAATTTAGCTCATCATAAAGTGCTACTCAACACAGCAGGATAAGGCCCTTATTCAATCTCTTTCCTTACAGAACAGCAACGAGTACAGAATTTTTATGGTTATTTTAATTAAAAATTATAAGATAAATGCCAAGAATTTAAAGGGGCGCATAATATTTGCCCCAAACCAAGCAGTTAGCGGTATACCCTTCACTAACTGCTAGATTTCACTCACAAAAAGTTCTGTGAAGCGGTTGGTAGGATCTTGATACGATGTAATGTAAAATACTAGGATATTACTATTAACAAAGCAAGATGTTATTGATCAGATAAAAAATGACAGGTTTCATACGTTTTCTGCCCTTCCATGTCTCTCAAGCATTACATGCTACAGAGAGACCTTTTGATTAGGAAAGCTTTCTTTGAAATCATAAACAAGAAGAATTCTATGGGTTAATGTAATAACAAAATATGGAAATTAGTCTCCTACAGATCAATGCCAGCTGTCCAATTCCCCTGGTGATACAGATAGTAGTAATGACTTCAATTTTTATATCATCTTATCACAATAAAACATCTTAAAGCAATTTATAAAGGACATACAGCAGCCCAAGACTATGGTCTGTAATGTCAATATAGCAACTGAAAGCAAACAAAAACTAAACAAGTCATCAGTTTAAAGTGTGCCAACACACATGTCATCTTAGGGCAGGGAGTCAGCAACAGTAATAAGAAAGGACAGACAGAGGCCATGCATCTCATCCAGTGCCCTCCACCTCTTTTTGGCCATGGATACAGTCATTACTCTTTACTTCCTCTGGGCAACTCCTTATTTCCTATTCAAATCAGTTTTCTACCCCAGTCACTGCCTTTGGAAGTCGAGCGTGCACAAAACAGAGACGTCTCTTTTCAACTCCTGGCGTGCCAGTTCCTCTGCGGCTTAGGCTCAAAGCACAATGCCATTGGAAAAAATTGTCTTTGACTCATACTATCTGCAGCAGCTTGCACAAGCTGCCTTAAATTAACTCTTTCTTGCACAAAATCCAATGTGACACGTTGAGGCAGTGATGAGGCGAGAAGGCAAACATCCAAATGTGGCATTTCAAGAATGCAGTAAGTGACCTGAACTAAAGAAAACTCAATCCTCCCCATACTTTCTTCCCCCTCAACACTTAGAACAACAACATCCCAGTCAGAACTGGAATAATTATTTATGCTGGTACTAAGTCATGCCTTTGAAGGGATATCGCTAATGCCTGGATCCTCACCAACAAAGCCAATTAGTTACTAAGGCCAAGGTCCTGACAATCAGCTAATGATTTCAGATGCTTCACTGTCTTGCTTTCTGTAGTGTACGTATCTGAAAGAGTTATCATTTAGTGCTAAGAACTCTGTAAGGGTTATTGAACATTGAAACCTGTTGCTCACAGAGGTTGTGGAGTCTCTGTCTTTGGAAACATTCAAAACCTGACTAACAACGTCCTGAGCAACCTGCTGTAGTTGCCTCTGCTTTTGAGTAGGGTGTTGGACTAGGTGATCTCCAGAGATGCCTTCCAGCATAAGCTGTTCTGTGATTCTGTGAAACAACCTGCATCAAGGATCTCAAGATAAAGATCTATTTTCTTTGAAAAAGAGAAGATTCACGAAGGACATGAGTAAGCATACACAAAAGATGGACATTTTAGCAAGCATCATGGTTAAAACAGAGCAACAGCTATACAGTAAAAATTGGAGACAGATTTTTAATTTTCCGAGAGTGCTGGATAGACTATATTATCAAGAGCAGAAGATGTAACACAGGTAACATTTCCTAAGAGTGTATGTTGATCTTTGCTAGGGCACAAGTAGAAGAACTTTACCTACATCTCAGGAAAATTTCCCAACCCTACAGAAATGACACTGCCTCTTAGATGTAGCAGCTACATGCATGAAAGAGACCAGGAGAATTTTTTCAAAAGCACCTTGACCATCAGAACCATAAAGATCGCGGTCCCAAACACCTAGGCCTTGGCTCTAGCTAATCGCAGGGCTGGAAACCAAATACTTTAAAAAATCCCCACAACTCCCTAAGTATCTGTATGCATCTTTTAGCACCTAAACCCCAGCTCTCTTATATTCAGGACAGATCAGCTGTGGAATGTTCTGAGATACCCCGGGGGCAGATACAGGCTATAAAATACTTTCCAGCTTAATAATGGATTGATGGCCTAATTTTTTCTAATATGACTTAGCTGCTGCAGATCTCATTTGATCAAGCTGAGATTAGATGAAATTTGAACAGAGGGAGAAACATTGCATGCCACCGAACATTAGTATGAGTATAAGCATTGGTCCAATAACGTTGGCATTGGCCCTAGAGCAAGGAATGTGGCACAGCCTGATGTACCTCATCAGAAATGCTTGTACCTCTCTGCACTGGTATAGCCTACTGCTCTTCTCCCCAAGCCTTTGAAGCCGCGCCAACTGCCAGTTCACAGACATCTAGAAGGACACCACCTGAGAAGCCTTGGAAGTGCTCTTATAATGAAGGTGAATGAATAGGAAAGAAAGGAGTTATTAAATGCATAGAAAGAACTGAAGAAACACGGGTAAATGAGGGCAGATAGTTAGTAGTAGGCTGATCTCATGCAAAGCCCTGAAGACAACTATGATTAATTTAAAGTTGATGAAAATGATAAACCACTAGTGGGAACAAATGATGTGTCCAAAATATGGCCAAGAAACGTGATCCTGTCTCCTGGGTACAATATAATAGGTACACCTGAATATCAAGACAAGATATTCAGTTCACCTATCATGGGGCACAGAATCTAGAAAGGAAAAAACAGGGTAGAGCACACAAGGACTTTAAAAAATGCCCTAATGCCAGACCAACAGCTCACCCAGCCCGGTATTCAGAGTGGAAGTAGGAGATATATTTTGGGAGAGCTATTGGGAGGCCAACTTTCTGAAGTCATTCCTTTGCACCGTGCCAGCATCCAGAACTGTTATACTAGGGTTATTAGAGAGTACAGCATTTTTAGCACGTACTTATTGTCCTGATGTCCATAAATTTGTCTTTTTGATCTTCCTGATACTGTCTGCCTCTGCAGCCTCCTGGGGTAGCAAATTCCAGAAGCTCCCTGCCCATTTTTGTCTGTTTTGTATTAATTTTTTACTAATTGCTTCAAGTGTTCTCTAGTTCTTGCATTGCAGTATTTGGTTAAGAGTTCTGTTACCTGTTGCTTCCATGATTTGTAAGCTTCAGTCATATGCCTTTTGATCATATTTCTGGATGGATCCAGCTGACAAATCTTGAAAAACAGGAATATGGGATTCACTAAGCCTCTAAATTATGCCAGATGAAAACTTTTTAAAGTTTGTACTTAAATGCTGCAAACACCATTTTAGATTGTTCTTGACACAAAAGGATATTCTTACTTAATTGACAGTGACGCGCTCCTCTAGTTTTGGGGTAGAACAGTTTCATAATTCTAGTTCACTGGGTTTTTCTACTTCAAATAGTACGATCACAGCTTTCCTCTTGCTTATATAGGCTGATTGTTGGCTTCTCTTCACTTCAGTGCTTAAAAACAAGCCTCCTAGGACTTATCAAGTAAGAAATTTCCATGACAGGGACACAGACATTAACATCATTGTTCAGGTGCTGGTGAGATACAAGTATAACATTCTCATCGTATACTCAGGCAAGAAGAATTCAAACAAGAATAGGCAAAGAGAGAGGCTATGACTACATAGTGAGGAAAGGTGAAATTATGAGAGGAGGTGAGAAAGGAATAGTCGCTTACAGAATGAAAACGGCCTCATGAGGGCAGTGAAAGGAGATGAACGTTGGGCAAAGAGAACTATTAAACTAAGGAACTATGTTGAAAAGAGAACAAATGGATAAGAATACAATTGAGGACACTGGGTGCAGAAACATCTTGTAAAAGACGCATAAATGAGAAATGAATCAAATTTTCAAAACAAATTTTGTTACGCTGTTCTTGATAACCCATCAGATCTTCTACAATACCAGATTTTCTACTTTCCACATGAGAATTTAAAAGCATGTCTCTCCTTCTCATGCCAGTCAACCATCCCTTTTCTTGCAAAAGCAGTTGGATCTGGCTCATCTTACAAATCATTTTAGCCGTAAGACTGGTAAGCCATAAGACTCTTGGTAAACTGCAGCTTGTATTACCACCCTCTTTGCCCCACTTCAGCTATCTAATATCTCACTAATCAGAGAAGAAACACTTACTTCAAAAGTAAAAATGTATTCATTTTTCATGAGACTCACCAGCAGCAAATGCTTTATTGATCTACCTTCCAGCATAATGGTAGCTGCCAGAAGGAGAATTAGCTCCCAAAATTGCTATTGGTAGCTGGCTGGTACTTCCAACATGATGAACAACTCTCAACTGGGGACCAACTTAGACAGATAGGAGACACAAGGGACACTGGTACGGAAATAAAGCAGAGGGAAAAAGAGTTTCTAGTGACAGTGACCAGAAGGAGCAAAGACGACTATTCAATCTTGAGGAATAAAAGAGATCTCCAACTGAGGAAGTTCTCCAACATCAGAGCCAGCATTCTCGTGCTTTTTCATCCTGTTAACAAATGCAGCAAACCTCCATGGAGCTGTAGGAATTACTTTCTGGTTAAGTCACAGGAATGGGAGAGGCCCATGACTCCAGTATGTCTCCAGTGGAAGCACAGGAAAGCACAGCAAGGCATTTGCTTATCTATCAAATTAGCTTTGGACACGCCTTTATTTGTTAACATCATCAATGAAGAATAAGATGATTTTCTGGCTCTTTCTCATTCATTATTTGCTGGATCTGGATGAGACCAGCTCTACAGAAAAGATTCTCAAGAAAACACTGTCATACTGGTCAATTAATGTCTGATCAGACTCAAAGAAACAGCTATGTAAACAAAGGCACTTTTTGAATATTATCTGCATCCTTTGTCTTCACATCATGTCTGTTTATTGTTCTGACAAGAGGAAGTGATGACTATTGTTACTGCTGCCAATAAATCTACACTAAAACCTGTTTATTTCCATAAACCTCCTCTCAGGTCACAGTTCTCTTGGACCTTTCTGCCCTTCCTCCACACTTCTGAACAGCAAGCGTGAATAGGATATGAAAGAAAAGTAACTCAACACTCACCCTTTAACTTAAATGCATTTTCAAATACAAAATTAGTAACAACCAAGACATTATTTTGTTTCTAAATTTGTCTATTTTTGACAAACTTATTAAGTGTTCAATAATATATCTGTGAAGCTATTTAACTTGGCATAGGTAGTTTGATGTGACTTCCTCTCACCTTAGCACTGTCTTTCCCAGTTCTCTCCATATTCCATCAAATAATGCTGTCATTTTCTACTCTCTCAATTCTGATGCAGGCCTTTGAGCTATGTATCTCCTACGCAACAATGGTCTCTGAAAATGCACCAAGTTATGGGATGTCTTTCTGACACTCCATTTTTCCCTGGCTCTTCCCAAGGACCTCTCCCAGGTAGCGACCGCCAGCTGCTTCTCCCTAGTCACCACTACCTTTGGAGCTCCTATGCCCTGCTACACAGCCTCAAGCATGTCCATCTGCTCAGTCACAATGATGCTGGATTTATGCTATTGAAAGAAAACAATAAACCTGCACTAATGGTGAAGTCATGTAAAAATACTAAAAGGCAGTGAGCTACCAGAGCATGGATCTTGAATATTCATTTTAGGGACTTTGGTGGACTTGGCAGTGCTAGGCTAACAGTTGGACTTGATGATCTTAAAAGTCTTTTCCAACCTAAACAATTCCATGATTCTATGATTCTAAATCCACTACTAAACCATGCCCCTCAGCACCACGTCTACCCGTCTTTTAAATACCTCCAGGGATGGTGACTCAACCACTGCCCTGAGCAGCCTGTTCCAATGCTAAATAGCCCTTTTAGTGAAGAATTTTTTCCTTATATCCAATATAAACCTCCCCTGGAGCAACTTGAGGCCATTTCCTCTTGTCCTATCACCTGTTACTTGGGAGAAGAGACCGATCCCCACCTGGCTACACCCTCCTTTCAGGTAGTTGTAGAGAGCGATAAAGTCTCCCCTCAGCTTCCTTCACTCCAGGCGAAAAATTCCCAGCTCCCTCAGCCGCTCCTCATAAGACTAGATCTCCAGACCCCCCCACTGGATTCACTGCCCTTCTCTGGACAAGCTCCAGCACTTCAGTGTCTTCCTTGTCTCGAGGTGGGGCTTCACCAGTCTCAAGTACAGAAGTACAGTGACTTCCCTAGTCCTGCTGGCCACAGTAGTTCTGATACAAGTCAGGATACTGTTTGCCTTCTTGCCCACCTGGGCACACTGCTGGCTCATATCCAGCCGGCTGCCACCAACACCCCCAGGTCCTTTTCTGTGGGGCAGCTCTCCAGCCACTCTTTCCCAGGCCTGTAGCGCTGCTTGGGGTTGTTGTGACCCAAGTGCAGGACCTGGCACTTGGCCTTGTTGAACCTCATGCCATTGGCCTCAGCCCATGGGTCCAGCCTGTCCAGATCCCTCTGCAGAGCCAACCTACCCTCCAGCAGATCAACACGCCCACCCAGTTTAGTGTCATCTGCAAACTTACTGAGGGTGCACTCGATCCCATAGTCCAGGTCGTTGATACAGATATTAAACAAAACTGTTACAGATATGTAGCAGCCTTAATAACCAAATTTTGAACTAATTACTCCAGTGTCTAATGATTTACAAATATATTCAAAAAAACCCTTTATTCTAAGACAATATTGGTTCTATACAGAGAAGGGAAGGGGTTAATGAGAAATTGTGCATCGTGATTACTGTAAGTGGTTCAGTAAGTAATTTACTGTACTGATGGGAACTATATTGATTCCTTACAAGTCTTGAGTAAAAGACTGTTAGATAGTCCTGTTTTTCAGCTGAATATATTCAGGACCTGATGATTTTAATAGGAGGAAATAGTAATAACTTGAATTCCCCTCTGAAATATAAATTCAGGCACAAATCATATTATGCCACTTTTCAAATGTACTGTAAAATGTGAGACAACCATTTTTAGTGCTCTCAGGAAGGACCTGATAGGACCCACAAAGTAAATTAAGGATAAATGTAAACCTTTAGCAGGCAGTCTATAAATCCACATTGCTTATTGTGTATACATTTGCCAACCTCCTTCCTGGCCATGCAAAATTATATATTATCTACAGCTATATATAACGATATAAAGACATATAATAATGGACTTCTATTATACTGCACATCATATTTTTTAAGAAACAAAATCCAGGACTATTGTTTACTGGTATCTGCGTGCCAGATTTATGTTCCCCCTGTTCAAATAAACAACCTCAAGGTCTTTTTTATTTGTGATGGAGTGAGCGAATCTGTCAACACCTTTGATTTTGTCCACCATCAGCAGGACGCACAGTTCTTCAATTCCTAGTTAATCTAATGTCGCTCAGTGTGCAACCCATTATGCATTACATATCCCATTTCTTTATTAATTAAAAAAAATAATCACGTTACATCATGCCTGCTGGCAAAACTCCTGTTAATTTATCGAGGAGTAAACACACATTCATATATTACAATGCACAGCTTCTACACAGAACAGATTAGGAAAGAGAAAGCCAATTTGGAAAGCATTAGAATCAACTGAACTCTTTACAGCAAACTCAAACAAGAGCCTTTCCCGTAATTCCTTATGGTAGACCTTAGAAAAATCAGTTTTCGTCCAGAAGAAATTATTAACACAAGAAAAATAACCACACACACATGCACACAAAAAAGCCAACACTCACTCTTTACGTGCCCAACACAATTGGAACTAAGGAAACCTTGAAATCACGCAGAAGACTGTCTTACCTTCTGACAGTTCTAAAGCAAACGGGTTTCTGCAATTCTGCCTAGAAATAGAACTGGTTCGTGCATCCAGCAAAGGGGGCAAGTCCCATGAAGTACACATGTGAATTCAAAAAAGCTGCCATTTAATTGAGTAAGAACACTTGCTCCTATCACAGACAAATGTACGGACTGAGCAGCTTCAATTTCACTGGTATGAAACACTCCTGCGGCTGAAGACCAGGCTCTGGGAGCTTGCCTCCCTCATCCAAAGCACAGAAGTTGTCAGTAAATATTGCTGCTTGCTCTTATTTGCTACTAATCAAACCAATCACTAACCCAAAGGTGCTATGCCACAAAATACACACTAAGGACACAGTTCTTCAGTATGCAATATATGGAGGGATATATGGAGGAAAGACATATCATTTATATGGAATATATTTCATGTTTTTGCAATGCCTCAGAAGGCAACCCTTGGAGCCACCTCACTCAGTCTGCGATGCTGAGGAAGGCTGTCCCTTCTTCCTCCTGATTACTCTAACCACCATATGGCATTCAGGCAAAAACCTACACAAAGTATTTGGAACATGTTTAATTAATTTTCTGAGTTTCTTTTAGCGTGAAACTTGTGGGAAGCAAGAGGGACCAACACAACATGACCAGACAGCTTACTGTACTGCATTCCAAAAGCTCTGTGGGCCATCATAGGTTTCAGTGGAGCAGAATTTGAGAACTTACATTTTCTAGTAAGATCTTGCAATAACTGCATTCTTTTTTTTAAAAAGAGCAAAATTAAAATTTTATTAAATATTAAAATTAGCTTTCACATCCCAATGCTGAGGTACATACAGAATTACAGCATTTCCCAATCTCTACCTGTACCTCCCTCCTGCTCTACATCGTTATCTCCAAGCAGCTTTCAGTGGTGACTTCCTCCATGCCTCTGCCAGCTTTACTCTTCATTTTTTAATAAAAAATGAATTTGAGCAAGGTTTTGTGTTAATATTCATGATGTTAATAATTCATGTTAATAAAAATGGCAAATTAAAAGCAGCATGCTCATAGGTTAAGCACCGTAGACTGCTTCAACTCTCCTAACCTCAAGGAAGGATCAGCCACATCTCTCCTGATGCACTTTTTGCTGTACCATTTCTCTTTGAGAGCTTTAACTAGAAGCTTGGCACCTGTCAGGCTGCACACACCACCTCCGATGGGCCCTAAACTTACAGTTCGTGCTGCCCACTTTATAACCTATTGTTATAAAATAATAATGTAATAAAATTTTCCTATTGTAAGAGTCACCTCTACTCACTTATATGCACAGTTCCACGGATGCAGACACTACTCTGTTGCTACATTGCTGGTGCAGTAATGCAACAAATTTTGCAGAGTTCCTCTGCATTTCTTCCAACTTTTGTTCCTGTAGCTGTAAGGAGAATCAGGACACAAGGATTTTATTCTGCTGTCTTTTTCTCCTACTTAATACTTACATTCAACCAGCTGTGGGAACACAGTCATTTTGGATCAGAAATAAAACAGATACTGAAGCAATGATTTATTTTACCTAACTTGGAAGGAAATGGTCTCCGTAACAGAATCCAGACCCTAATTTTTGAAATTCTGCTACTGATACTCCATGCATTTGACTCAGCAAGACATTCTACCATGCATACAGAAGCAGGACCAATAATAATCATAATATAACCCTGATGTAGAGGAGAGAGGCTGCAGCCTGCACTGCAGTCCAAATGGAACACGCAGCCCAGGCCTCTGCTCAGGCTTTGGGTCTCACTCTCCCAAAATAAAATAAAAGCTCATTTTCCCAACAAGGATCAGAACAGCAGGAAGACGTGGTGTGACCTTTTTTTATAAACATAACTATAATAGCTAGGAGCAAAGGAGCTGTCTCAAAAAGAGGGAGACGCCTCATCTCCAAACTCCCAGGGGAATGTGCCGAAGCCCAGCTCCTCCTCCCAGCCAGGGGCCCCAAGACTCCCGAGAAAAGGCTGCACTGACCTTGCAGCACTGTACGTGAGACACAAGGGCACAAACCTCTGCCAGCTCCCAGCCTGCTTCCACGAGCAGACACAGGGAACCCACTCCAGCCCTCGGGGGAGCATCCTAGCGGTGGCGGCGGCATCACACAGCCCTCCCTTCCTAATACAGCAGGAAAAGCCCAGGCAGGTGGTCAGCTTGGAGGCAGGATTTGAAAGTCCTCAAGATGAGGGGGAAGACAGACTTCTTTTCCCTTCTGCTCTTCTGCTCAGGTGAGACAATTTTGTGCACGCATAAAGAGGCAACTCCAGGCACCAAGGTAAATTCACAGCTAAACTAAAATGGGAAATAGGATGTTCAGGCACCTCCAGGCTTTTTCAGCAACCACAGAAGGGACTGTTCCGGATGGTAATTCAGGAGTTCAGCTTGCAATCCAGAGCATCGCACCCAGGTCCTGCGTTAGGCATAACGGGATCTGTGTGTCGCTCGCTCTCTGGCTGCTCAGCAGCAGATGCCTAGAAAGGAGCTTGGGAGCAAAGCAAGAATGTAAAGGCACTTCCCCAAAATACTCTCTCAGCCTCCAAAAGCTTGTAGTTTAGTGACTAATTAACAAAAATAGAGTTGGCTAATTCGAGCTACAGCTGAGCCTAAGGTCAGCGGATGGTTTACAGTGACTATAGCAATACTTAGAGCCGCTTGCAAGAGGAACTTCACTAATATCTTAAAATGGACGAACAATTCTCCCATTCCCAATGTGATTTGATCTATCAGGAAGGGGCAAAATAAGAAACAAGTGCTGCAAGGGAAACGTAAACTAACTAAAACCAGAAATGAGTTCAGTAATGAAGCTAATCCACAACCAGAGCCATCTAACAGTGAAACGGGCAATTCCCAGGTCTTTGCTGTCTTCAAATGAAGTTTATGAAAAAGACAGTTCAGAGGAGCTCAGGTTACAGGGGTGAGGGAGGCAGCAGTACTGGGGGAGTTCTTTACCTCTGCATGACATCCAGCATTCCAAAAAGTCTTGGAAAAAGGTGTAGGAAAGAGGAAGAAAAACAAATGTATATAAATCCAAAAAGTACTAGTAAACTCCCAAGCCTCAGGAAATAGGGTGGGTTTTTTTGCTTTATATTACATTGTCTTTCTGATAGCTTCAGTGGGTTTTCTTTCCACTATAAATTAAACTTTTTCTCTTTCAGAGAGCCTGCATCACTTCAGAATAGCAGAAAAGCATCGTATTATGTATGAATCTTCAGCTACATCTTGTTTTCAAGAAAGAGTGTATAGAAAGGCTGCATTTGAAAACATTACATGATCGACCTTTAAATCTTTTTGTTAAAGAGGCACTGAGTTGAACAAACACTAATCAACCAATAAAATCAGATTAGAGAAAAAGCAACAACTGTGGCTAGTGAATGTATTACAACCCTTATCAACAATTTGCATATAATAATTTATACAGAGGAATAAGACTGGAAAGTATCATCACAGAGATTACCTATGGTAACACAGAAGACTAGCTCTCTAAGGGGACCAAAAGAGCAGATGACACACTGTTTAAGCACAGGGCGTTTACTTACAGAATATGCATTAGGTATCAGAGACACACTGGTTAAGTCTAGGGCGAGATACTTTCCTGGTGCAAAGAGTGACTATTCTGGTTCAATGAAGATGCATCCGTTCATACTAGAGCTCAGACAAATATACAAAATCATTTTTTTCCACTGGTTTAGACACACAGAGAGAACACAGAAAAGAAATACATAATTTTCAGCCTGGCAAAACTTTCCTAAACCACAAGAGTCTAAAGAAAGAGAATGTTTCCTGAGTACTAACACTGAGCCGCATATTCAAACCTTAGAATTATAGAATCATGGAGTAGTTTGGGTTGGAAGGGACCTTCAGAGATCATCTAGTCCAAGCCCCCTGCAATAAGCAGGGACATCTCCCCATAGACCAGGTTGGTCAGAGCCCCGTCCAACCTGACCTTGAACGTTTTCAGCGATGGGGCATCTACCACCTCTCTGGGAAACCTGTGCCAGTGTCTCACCACCCTCATCGTAAAAAAATCTCTTCCTTATATCTAGTATAAATCTACCCTCTTTTAGTTTAAAAGCATTATCCTTGTCTTGTCACCACAGGCCATGGTCAAAAGTCTCTTTCCATCATTCTTATAAGCCCCCTTCATTATTGAAAAGCCACAATAAGGTCTTGCCAGAGCCTTCTCCAGGTTGAGCAACCCCAATTCTCATCACAGAAGTGGTCCATCCCTCTGATCATTTTTGTGTCCCTCCTCTGGAGCCACTCCAACAGGTCCATGTCTTTCCTGTGCTGAGGGCTCCAGAGCAGGATGCAGTACTTCAGGTGGGGTCTGGAGGAGAATCACCTCCCTCAACCTGCTGGCCACACTTCTTTTGATGCAGCCCACAGTATGGTTGGCTTCTGGTCTGCGAGTGTACATTGCATCTAATGTCAGCTTTTGATCCACCAGTACCCCCAAGTCCTTCTCAGCAGGGCTACTCTCAATCCCTCTATCCCTCAGCCTGTATTGATGCCAGGGGTTGCCCTGACCCACGTACAGGACCCTTCCTTTGGCTTTGTTGAACCTCATGAGGTTCACACAGGCCCATTTCTCGAGCTTGTCCAGGTCCCTCTGGATGGCATTCCATCCCTCAGGTGTGCCAACCGCACCACTGAGCTTGGTGTCATCTGCAAACTTGCTGAGGGTGCACTTGACCCCACTGTCTATGTCACTGATGAAGATATTGAACAGCACTGGTCCCAGTATGGATCCCTGAGGGACACCACTTCTCACTGATCTCCATCTGGACATTGAGCTGTTGACCACTACCCTCTGGATGCAACCATCCTACCAATTCCTCATCCACCAAACAGTTCACCCATCAAATCCACATCTCTCCAATTTAGAGAGAAGGATGTTGTCGGGGACCGTGACAAAGGCCTTACGAAAGTCCAGACAGACTACATCCATAGCTCTTCCTTTGCCCACTGATGTAGTCACTCCATCACAGAAGGTCATGATGCTGGTCAGGCAGGACTTGCCCTTGGTGAAGCCATGATGGCTGTCTCAAATCACCTCCCTGTCCTCCATGTGCTTTAGCATAGCTGCTAGGAGGATCCGTTCCATGATCTTTCCAGGCACAAAGGTGAGGCTGACAAGTCAGTAGTTCCCAGGGTCCTCTTTTCTACTCTTTTTAGAAATGTTTCCCCTTTTCCAGTCCCCAGGGATTTCACCTGACTGCCATGACTTTTCAAATATCATGGGGATTGGCTTGGCAACTACATTAGCCAATTCCCTCAGGACTCTGTGATGCATCTTGACAGGTCCCATAGACTTCTGTATGTTCACATTCTTCAGGTGGTCACAAAACCTGATCTTCTCTTACAGTGAGAGGGACTTTGCTCCCCCAGTCCCTGCCTTGTGGTCCATCCACTCAAGAGGTGTGGGAAGAGAGATTGCCAGTGAACATCAACTGCAAGGTTCCTTTGGTCGCCTCCATCTCTAATTCTTACCCGTAAGCTTTCAATCTGCTCATGGCTATTCTCTGAAGACAGCTCTTCACACTCTATCCATTTCTTGATGTAGAGGGCAACGCCTCCTCCCCTGCTTCCTCACCTGTCCCTTATGAACAGTCTGTAGCTGTCGATATCTGCACTCCAGTCATGGGATTCGTCCCACCAAGTTTCAGTAATGGCAACTAGATCATAGCTTTCTAGCAGCACAGTGGCTTCCCACTCCTCTTATTGCCCACGTTGCATGCTTTGGTGTAGAGCCCTTCAGATGAGCTGTTGGCCATGTCACCTTTCTTAATTCCTTTGAGGTATTTCACTGGTGTTTCCAGTCAAGTACCAAATTGTTTATCTTCATGTCCATTCATTAGCTTGGAATCAGTCTTCCACAGAAAAGCCAAATCATTTCAGGATTAGTTTCAAACATAGTTTTGGTTATGCCCAAAACACAATTTCTTGTGTCTACATAACAAATAAACATTTAGGGTTAACACTCTTTCCCAGCTTTCATGTCTTGTGAAACTCCAGCAAATAATAATATTCATGTAGCAAGATCTGAATAGCAGCAATACAAACACAAAAAGTGACAACAGATACTAAGAAATTATTTACTTCAGCTTCCAATGTATAATTAAAATTCTAAAAAAAAATCCTGATTTGTAAATACTCTTTGCTCAATTCACTTATATTTCTTCTGTAATGTTCTCCTATGAGTCCTCCTCACGATACACATTTTGCTTTGGTTTTCTCACCAGTGTTTTACTGTTTTCTTCATACTGGAACAAGTAATTTGATGCAGTTTTCTGAGACTGCAAAGCTTTCCTGATTAAGGAAAATGTTGTGCACTACTTGAGCACTGACAGCATGAAGTCCTGTCAGTAGCCCAGAAGTAAATCAGCTGGACGGTAACTAGGATCACAGCTGTCTATAGATTGAAGTATCAACTACAAATCCTTCAGCTCAGTTGCATAAGAAGTTGATCTAAATCAAGTTATTTCTAGCCTGCTCCCAAGCAATTTTCTGATGACCTTTGAAGACAGGCAGGCCAAGATTCTTTCTGCGACATACAGAAAGCCATGGGCACTCCCAGCCATGTCCTTGGGACCTTGTATCTGCTCTCAGCAGCCAGGAGCTACTTCAATGATAAGGACGAGATCGCTTAAGCTCCATTCATAGTGGTGTGAGAAACATTTTTGTTACTAGCAAGAAAAGGACCTGGGGTCCTGGTGGGTACCAAGTTGAACATAAGGCAGCAATGTGTCCTTGCAGCAAAGAAGGCCAACAGCCTGCTGGGCTGCAGTAGGGCAGAACAATCCTAGTAGGTTGAAGGAGGTCATCCTTGCCCTCTACTTGACCCTGATGAGGCCACATCTGGATTACTGTGGCCAGTTCTGGGATCCTCAGTACAAGAGAGACATGGACATGCTGGAGCAAGTCCAGCAAAGGGCCATGAAGACAATTAATGGATTGGAGCATCTGTCAGATAGGAAAGGCTAAGAGAGCTGAGACTGCTCAGACAGCAGAAGAGAAGGCTCAGCTGGGAGCTTTTTAACATGTGTGAATACCTGAGGAAGGAGTAAAGAGGCAATGGGCACAAACCGAAACACAGGAAGTTCCATTTAACCTTAAAGAATCTTTTTTATTATGAGTGTGCTAGAACACTAGAACATATGTTCTGAAAAGCTGTAGAGTTTCCATTCTTGGAGATACCTAAAATTGATGGGACACATCCATGGACAACATGCTCTAGCTGACGGTGCTTTGAGCAGGGGGCTGGACAAGATGACCTCCAGAGCTGCCTTCCAACTTCAGTGACTCTCTGATTCTATTCCATGAGGGTGCAGAGCAGCAAATCTGGCTGCCTGAACTTCAATAAAGTTAGCAAGGTCACAATTAGCAGCTACTGAATACAAGAGTCTTACATAATTCATATATCAATATATTCAATTGAAATGTCGAAACCAAAGAGACAGGTGAAAAAATACCTAGCTATTTGGAACCTGCCTCAAAATTGTTCATACACTACTGTACACCACTTGCAGTATCCTTCAGTAGGACACTGGACTTCTCTAAAGGAAATGCTATGACCAGGAAGGGTAGAAAGGCAGAAGAATGGCGGCTATTAAGCCCGTGAAACATGGTTTCTGTCAGCCCTTTGAAGCTCACCTTATGTTGCACGCTCTGAAAACAAGGCTGCAGCTGGTTTCAAGAATGTGTGCTCTCCACTGCTTCCCATTCCAGTAAATTAACCAGTGCCACCATTGTCCAGGCCCTGGAGCTTGGTAATTTCTACTACCAAATCACCCCAGCAGTTCTTGGGATGATTCTGGCCTGGGCCACTTAACAGACCCCAGAAACTCCCAGGTATGGTTCAGGAACGAGAAGAGACTGGGGGCTGTTCCCCATAGATGGTGTGGACACAGCCATCCTGTCCTGAAGAGTAAAAGCCCTAAGCAGCAGGGGCACAAGCTATTCCTTACTAATAGCCTCAGCACCAAAAGATGTTTGAGGAAACATCACTGACTCCAACATGGCAACATTACAGAGCCACAAGTTCTGTTGGCAAAACCCAACCAGCTCTACTAACATAGGACGTCTGCTACATAAGGGTCTGTTCAATCATAAAAACGAAGAGGACTTCTAGGATTCATTATCTCTTCCTGAAAAGTAAAAGCATAAGCTGGTTTCTCAGAAATCAGAGATTCAGAGGCGAGACAAATTTACTTCCTCCCTTGTGAATTCTGTGTGTCCATCGGGATAAGTCAGAGCAGTTGGAAAGGATTTCCTCCACTGCTTCTTACCTGTTCTAAACTACTAAATAAGTTAGCTCTCTCTCAACAGTGGAAATAAGGGAAAGCAATGGGAAAGAAATGTTTGGTTAAGTTTTTAATGACTGTGACAATTTTATTTAGATTATTTTCACTTCTAGGCATATGAAGGATTCTGCTGTTTTCAAACCTGTCTCAGCTTTTACTTATGCCACATGAGAAAGATGTTCCAACGCGTCCAAACACTGGAAATGAGGAGGAGAAAGAGAAGAGGTGCGAATGACTGGATACTGTGTTTGAGGAAAGCAACAACACATTTCTCCAAGGAATGCTGTTTCTGTGAAGTCCTGTAAGAGACAATGTGTGAAAAAGCCCCAAAAGCAGTAATCTCAAGTCCAGTTTTGGATTACTTCTGAAGGGCAACCTGCTGCATATCACACTGCACAAGTCAGAAGAGCTGTCAAGGATTTTTACACACATGTTCTGCCTGATTCACAGGGACCGTTCATGGTAGTTGTCGGGTATGTCTGTGCCAGTTCACTTGCATTTCTTGGGCACACCCTTAACGCATTCTGCAATCCCTACCTCTGAGCCAGTACTGCTTCCGAAGGTCACACTGTCAGGTCACACAGAAAAAATGCTAACGAAGATTGGTCTCCTCCCAGCTGCAAGTACAGTTAGACTGATGGCCCAGACTCCACAGGAACAGCTTTAAGGCAAGGGAATAAGAGCAGGCAAGAAGGAGGGGAAGAC
Source organism: Rhinoptilus africanus (assembly GCA_013400135.1). NCBI lineage: Eukaryota > Metazoa > Chordata > Aves > Charadriiformes > Glareolidae > Rhinoptilus > Rhinoptilus africanus. The sequence continues at coordinate 220,139 of VXBO01003377.1, forward strand.
TGACAAAAATCTGACACTTCTTATGACAGTTATCAGGTTTTGGTCTTTACCTAACCACAATAAGCAATGGGATACGGTATCATTTCAGACTTGGCATAAACACCACGTGAAAAAACAAAATCACCTTCCTACAACTCTGCAGACTGAACACCTTCTGCAAAGTAACTTGCCCAGTATGGAAAAGCACCTTCTTATTGGTAGCCAAGAGCCTCCTGCTGCTGCAGCGAGGCTGGGGAGTAGCAGAGCTGTTACAGGACTGCTGTAACAGAAGCACGCACAGACATCTGGAAGACTACTCTGCTATCACAAAGGTGGTCGATATGAAGACAGTTACTAACGGTTTGTACTGTTGGGGTTCCTGAATGGTACAAAGCTGTTATTAAGAACCATTCTTATTGCCACTGCCCACTTTAAGTTTTGAGATTCTCCACAGATACTTTCATCGGGCTTCAATCCATGGTACTGAACATTGTGAAAGGTTTACCTGGAGAGGTGATGGAAGAGGTTAGAAAGAACCACAGTGCCAGGATTTTAGAAAGGTCCTGACTTACATTCACACATATGCTGACAACAGGAACATTTGCATCTACAGACAGAGGAGCATCTCATCTCATGAGATGAGTCCTGATGTGCAGAACTGTGGAATTGCTAGCCATTCAATGCACTCCTCAAGCTTGCAAACCTTTCATGAAACACTTGCCTAGAAAAGAGAATCAATTCAAGTCTGCCTTAAGAAGTCCCAGAACAATTGTGAGAAGCGGCTTTTAGAGAGCAGAAGGAGAGACCAGCCCCCAGCTAACCAGCCTCTTAACATGGAACTGTTTCTTGCTGCAACTGACTTCTGCAATGCAATCAAGCCCTTTCTGAAAGGAAGAGAGACCTGCACTTCAATATGGACTATCAAATAATCTCAGCTACATGAAACAGCCTCTATGAAACAAAGTGATTTAAGAAAGAGAAAGAGAGAGACTCGTAACAAATCCAGGGGCAGTTTGTGGGAAATCCATGTTCTTAGGTAAGAAATTTTATTTGTGTGATAAAGTAAAATATTGCCGCATACACACTTACCTACTTGAGTGTGAACTCATGAAAAGTGTTACTCTAAACTGAGGTATTCATGCTTTGATTCATATTTTATATCTTCAGTTTTAATAAGCTGTTTATTACAAAGTTATTTTCACAGAGTCCTGGTTCTGAATGTGTCATAAGGCCCACCTGGCCTTATGCAGTAGTGCTTCAAAACAGAAAGAGAGGAGTATAAAGCCATCAAATAACACTTGCAATGAAATTTGGGGATATTATTTATTATTTTTAATAATAAAACTTCAATAGTATACCAAGATGAAAGTTGCTCACATTAAAGCATTTTTATTGTAGAGTCATAAGGCTGTGCAAAGCTAGAACAGCATTTGCTTAAGGAGGATAAATTGCTTCTCTACCAGCTAAGTTTCTCTCTATCTTCTCACACTGATACTACAGTGAAAATAAAGCACACAGGTTATCTCCGGTGCCTTTCTTCAAACTCCCTTAGTCAAGTGATACTGTTATGTTTTATTCTTTATTTTTATTTTTGGATTGTGGTACAAACCCACACAAGTGGAAAGACAAATAAGTATAATTTTTTCTGAGTTTTCTTATCATCCTAAAAGAGGAATAAAGAATTTGCATCATCTCTAACTGCTGCATTCAGTTCACCAGTGGTGTGGCAGGAAGGCAGCAAGTACATTATTTCTCCTTCCATTACGTTCCATTTCTACATAGTCTTAAACACTTAAAGGAATTGGAAACATGATGGGTCAAGGTGGAGATCTATGGTCCAGATTTCTCTTGTTTTAACTTGGACTCATTGAAGATTTCTATGACTCCGCCTGGTTCAGCGGCTTAGCAGCACATGGGTTTGGGTATGAGTTCTATTACTCATACCACCACAAGTTCTGAAAGCAACGCGGCACACCTAACAAGATCCACAAAAGATTTTTAAGTTACAGCATCACACCACTCACTGTACTGTGGAGAGGCAAGAGTCAATACAACATAGTTTGACCACAGCTACTTTGTTTTACAGAGGCACCAGAGAGAACCCTGGTTGTCCCCTTCCTTGGAACCTGCCCTGACTTTTGCTTTAATAGCTCTGTTAAGCTACTGCCTGACAGCTGGCAAAGATAAAGCTCTCCTCTCCAGGGGTCAATTACACTGAGCATTTCCAGTACATGACCACAATACGGTTGCCTGAGGCATGACTGGGGAGTAATCGGGACAAAGATATGTGATCTCCCCACAAACTGAAATTGCACAGGATGGTAACAGCCGCACACCAATATTTAAAACTGGAGATGAAATCCTGCCTGGATGCCCCTGGAGAAGGAGAGAACACATTAGTCGGGAAAGAGATATGCATTACTGGGTGTATGAGTCATAAGGAAGTACTTAGAAAACTTAGTACGCTGGCAAGAGCTGCAAGAGGACACAAGGGCATCCATGCCTTCTTTGATGAGGGCAAATCCAACCCACTTCTAAGTTAACCCACTTCCAATGTGGTTTGACAACCAGATGACATACAAAGTTCATGGACACAAGGCATGTTAGTGCAAAACAACTTTAGTCAAACTAATCTGTTGCCCATGTTGGGCCACTGCAGTTGCAATCAGTTACAGTGCCTTTCAGCAACCTCGCGCATTGGTTGACAATTGGACAGACAATTACATGACTGGTCACTGTGGTTTACATAAAACAAAAAAAGTTCAATATTCCACCCATAATTCTCATCCAAGGTCATATATGGCAACTTCATTTTTCTGCATTCAGAGAAAGCCATAAATTACTGAAAAAAAGCAAGCAGCATTTTTTTTTAAACTCACATATCAGTCTAGAATTAGCAAGTCTTCAAATTCTTGGGAAAGCTGTTTCATCATTTTGATATGTTTTTGAGAGATACTATCAAAAGATACCGCTTCCCACAGTCTCTCACTACCAATTATAATTGCAGGTTTGAACAAGTGAGTGTTTCAGACTACGATTGTTTATACTATTCTTTTACTGTGGGTAATTCATTGAGGTACAGAACAGATCCAGCACATCAGAGCTTTTGCCATACAAAAGTGTTAACGGCACTGCAGTTTACAGCATTTTTTTTCTGCCAGATGGATGATCATATTGGTATAACAGTTCCCTGCAATTTTTGCAAGTCAGCAATAGACTGTGCAAGATTTAGTGGATGCTGTTTAGCTAGAGCTTGCTTACATAGAGAGTATGCAAATACTTGCTTACTACTGATGGATTCACTCAGATGGGATATAAAAAATCATATCCTACTTTGCCTTTAGTTTTCAAGACTACAACAGCCAAGAAGAGATGGAGTTGCCATCTTTTCCTGTAAGTTGCATTCTGACATCTGGCATTCCAGAACAAGTAATAAATGCTCAGATACTGTAATTGTTATCTTACTGACAACTAACTAGCTCTCTAATAAAGGGGAAACACAAACAAACAAAGAGTCAGTCCTGAAGCACACCTGGTGAAAATAAACAGTCTGTCAGGGAAATGAAAGCCAGGCATCATTCATCAAATGCAACAAAATAAAAAGGCTCTGTGAGCTCTTCAGAAGTGGTGTCTCTGAAGGTCAGAACTGTATTGCAACACTAGGGATCTACAAGTAAATACTGCAAGTTTTTCAAAGCAGACTTCCATCGATGTTGACAGAAGTATCTGAAACTGGGGTTGTTCACCCTGGAGAAGAGAAGACTCTGGAGAGACCTAATTGCAGCCTTACGGTACTTAAAGGGGGCCTACAGGAAAGATGGGGACAAACTTTTTGTCCTGTTGCAATAGGACAAGGGGTAAACGAGGGCAGATTTAGACTAGATATAATGAAGAATTTTTTTGCACTGAGGGTGGTGAGACACTGGGACAGGTTGCCCAGAGAGGAGACAGACACCCCATCCCTGGAAGTGTTCAAGGTCAGGTTGGATGTGGCTCTGAGCAACCTGGTCTAGAGGAAGATGTCCCTGCTCATTGCAGGGGATGTGGGACTAGATGGCCGTGAAAGGTCCCTTCCAACCTAAACTATGCTGTGATTCAAACACCACAAGCCTGGATCATGTATGAAAACTAAAACAGACTCCCATGGGCATATGCTGTGGTCATTTAGTTTGCATTTTCCTGACGTGAAAGCATTTGTGCCACCAAGTAACCCAGAGAATTCATTTTTAAACTAAAATATTAACTAAGTATCAGTAAAAACTACGAGCTCAAGAGGCATACCGTTTTCTACTTTATCCACCTGGTGGGTTTTTTGTGTGTTTTGTGGGTTTTTTTTAAATACCCTTATTACTCCCTCTCACATCTTAAAATGTTCATCTTTTCTAGTACAAAACTCAACACCATCACAGACCACATGAAAAGTCAATATTAAAGCTGCACTGCTCAGATCTCAGAAATTTGGAAATGTCAGCTTTTGGGTTGCATGAGCATTCTTATCTCTGTCCTTTACTCATACATGTTACCACAGAGACTTGAGCTATGTGTTCATACAGTGGCAGCTCAAACACGAGTCACCCTATCTTGTGGAAGACTACGAACAACAAACTGTTGGTAGGCAGAAGGGTATTAGGAGGAAATATTGCTTGCCCTGTACTCACACTCCTCCCTAAGCATTACTTTTGGGCAAAGAGAGGATTCTAGGCTAGATAGATAGATCTTCAGCCTGATGTAGCTCACTCCTAACCACAGCTACTTCACTGCTTTAAAGATGCATATAGAATATATTGGAAAACCATGTGTACTGTGGTTCCATGAGAAATCTGAGAATCCCTGAAAATTATTACAACACATTGAAACTGCATATACAACATATTATTTGTAAGAAATGAAACTTACCGATAATTATTTTCTGTGTAAGGAATTATAGTGTACTTCTGGTTCAACAAATTCATTTTTAAACAAAGCAATAAGAGAAGAAAATGAAAGCTTCCATGAAAGTATACTCTTGATTCACAGAATAGCAGCAGCCCCTCTAAACAGACATTCCCTTTACACAGACAAACGTGCAACACAGCCAATAGAGAGACTCACAACAATTAGGCACTGCCTGTATTCCTAACAAAGGAGATGAAATACATGTTTCGGTACACATATACAGCACAGGTGTTGATGACTATGATTATAGCTGCTTGACACCTTTCATAACCATCAAGTGTTGCTGAACCACAATCATTGAGGCTGAAAATTTCCATGTCAGTTATTTTTCATCAGACTGATGTTTGGTAGGCTAATTGTTGTTGCCAAAATTTCAATGGTTTTCAATATAAGGTCAAGGAAAATACTTGCAGTTCAGTTAAAAGAATTAAATAACTGTTGAGAGGAAATAAAAAACCCCACAGTTTCTAGTTGGAAAGCACAACTTGAGATTAAGCCTTTGTGCCAACAGCTGTCTTCATTAAGATCAACCTAAATTTGTTAATGTTAGAACCTTTAAAGCATTTCAGCCTGCAACCTCTCAACAGACCCTCTCAAAAATCATTTCAAGAGACTGGGTATGCTCCAACTCCAGGCTAAGGGACAGAGTCATCCAAGCCAGGTAGTGCCTTTGTGGAGCCAGATACAAGAAGAGAAGAAAACTGTTCCTCCTGTACTTCTAAAGGTTTCCACTACTGGAAAAGAAGGTTGTTCAAATGAAGGATCAAAAATCTGGAAACAGAAGAAACAAGAATTTTGAAAAGACTAAGACAAGGGCAAGAAAATGATGGTCCCAGTTAAATGTGACCAAAACAGAGCCTGAATTTGCAGTCTTTCAAACAGACATTCACCGGTACTTGAAAAAGAAGGCTATCAAGACCGCCTCTACTGTCAGCCAGTTGCTGGCAAAATGAAGCCCTCATTGTCCTCCAGCGACTGATCCCTGGAGAAGATTAGAAACCATGACGTAGATCTGTGATAGCCATAAATAGTCAGGGATAGCTACACTGAATTCAGCTCTGGTGATGAGCAATGTGGGAATCAACGCAGCTCAACACTGTGAGCCAAAGTTGCAGTTTGTGGGTGCATAGGCATGGAAATATGCGAGACATTCAAAACCCGCCTGGATGGGTTCCTCTGCCACCTGCTCTAAGGTGGCCCTGCTCTGGCAGGGGGGTTGGACTAGATGATCTCCATAGGTCCCTTCCAACCCCTACCATTCTGTGATTCCTCCATTGCAGTGTCACAGACCATTCCCTCATAAGGCTCTACCTTGCTCATGGCCCGGAGAGAAGGATGCTCATGGATACTCCATGCAATCTTTCATCTAGCCTGAGAGCTGAGCTGAGGCAAAGCTGTGTCCGGCTGCAACAGCGCACATCTACAAATTATGAAAGAGATATTAAAGGTGCAGGAAATTAGACTCGGATGATTCAGTGTCAGTGATTCTCTTTGAACCATTCACACAGTAGTTTAAGATTTAGCCTTGTCAAAAAAAAGTCTTGTACAGTTCTATGGCCAGTGTATTCTTTCCGCCTGAGTAGGCAGCTGTTTCTGCTTTTGTTAAAGAAAATTCATGCACCAAGATCAAAATCTTCTGGAGGCCTACAGTCCTTGAATTACTTTACTGAATGGACACCAGAGAACAGCTGAACTTCACAATCTGAATCCTTCAAAAACTTCACAAAATCTCAGACCCTGAGGTTAGGTAATCTATTTAAACATAAAGAAGCCATAAGCACAGAAAAAAAAACCCCACCCAAAACAATGGCATTTGCAGAAATAGAATATACTCTTGCCTAAAAATGGGACAAGCACAGCCAGTGTGAACCCTCCTTTCCTTTAGATTGATTTGATGTCTGCAGCTATAAGTCCCATCCCAGCAACACAGCACTGGATGAGGAAAACTTACGGCACTACTTTATGTAGCGTATGGAGGTCAAAGACAGCTCAACAGTTAAAATCCTTCAACTGATCTGATCCAGGCTACATCAGTTGATGGCCACACATTTCTGCATCGGAAAAAATACTTGAGTTGTTATGCCTTTGGAATAAATGGTCTTCAAATAGTTATTTTCATTACCATTTTTATGACAGTGCAAAAGCCACTTCTGATGTTGCAAATGTAAGGAAATGCATAGTATGACATAAAAATTAGATAAACACCCTATAGTGCTTTTTACAGAAATTTACAGCTCTAGAAATCAGAGTCTCCTATCAGGCTGTATGTTTTGGTACCTGTCCCAGCAAGAGACCATCATATGCAGCTTCACCAAGAAAAGTTTATCTGATCTAGAAAGAATGTGTAAACAGACATGGAAACCAGACAGTATTAATAGGCTATGTGGGGAATCTTGTACAGAAATTATACCTAAGAAGAAATTAAAGGAATGGCAGGTATGTAAGCATGTATCAGCATCCCACTGGACTCATGAGAAATGTGTAGTAGATTGCTTACAGACGTCACCTTCACGTATGTCACATTTGGTATATTTGCAAAATTCAAGTCACAGGCAAATTCTAAAAGAAGACAGAGGAGGACTTCAAATCTCAGAGTTCACCTTTCTGTATTACACAAATCTAGCCTAATGTGTTGCCTGCTCAAACACAGGAAAATATAATAGATTCAGACCTAGGAGAGCTGTCAGGAAAACATACATCACACATATAAATTACTAAGTGGTTTTACCACGTAGTTTCCTAAGTACAAGTATTTACCCCAAATGTGATGTTTACAACACGGGTACATCTAGTAGCATGCAGGCCTGCTCACATCCGGCTCCAAGTGGGAATACAAAGGTAAGTTGCCCTTATATCAAATGTTTTACCCCAGACATACTGATTGAACAAGTAGGAAAAGCCACTTGTAGAGCACAGGAAGAACACCCGGGTAACTGGCAGATTATTTTATCTGTAGTTTTGCTAATTGGGGTGCCTAGTTCAAGGCTCATTTGAGCTTCCCAGGCACCTTGGCTTCTGAAGGCCTAGATTACAAGGAGCAGAAAAAGAAAACCGCAAATACAAGTCACTCCCTACCCAAATTCACACAACGAGGTTGCAGAGTATACCAGCATCTGGAGACTGCAGATGTTTCTGCTAAAGGACCGCTGTGACCAGGCTGCCTGGGTACTGCATGTACCATGTATTTTTCCACCCACCTTTCTCACCTTTTAAAAACTCAACTCTGTCAGCGTCTACCCTTTTCCTAGTAAGCACTTCCACTGCTGAATGACCTGCAAAGCCAGGATTCATTTTCCAATTACTGAATCACTCAAGTTTCCAATTTCAGCTTTTGAACACACGCTGTTGTCCTGCTAAGTCCCCATACCCAGTTATCAAGTCACCTATCAACCTTCCTTTCAGCACCTTCATCTCCTGTAACATGACAACACAAGGCTCATCTTCCAGGCTTGGGAAAAGGCTGGGCTCCACCTTTCATCTACTTCTACACTATTCTTAGAATTAAAACATCACAATTGGACACAGTATCCTAGCAGAGACTTTAGTGACCTGACCTGTGTACGTTACAACAGTCCCTGCTATCCAATACAGCTTTTATAACCAGAGATTACATTAGTCCCATTAGCTTTGCTTTTAGAGTACATGTAACGTGGCCACCTACAGTAACTCCCAACTCTTGCTCTTCTTTGCCAGCCTGCTTTCCAAGGGAGAAGAGGCCATACCTGCGGGATGAAGGGATTTCTCATATCTTGCACTACATTTGGCTACAATAAACCAAATTTCATTAGAACCATTTAACTAGATTATTTATACCACACTTGTACCATTAACCTGTCCTGCTAATTGTTTGCCACTACATCAACCGCAACACTTAGGCAGCCAACACAGAAAGCCTGAACGATGCTGCACAGCCAGCTAAACCAGGGGACATCAATAAAGGCCCCTTTCATTAATGTCTCCCTACTGTGTACAGGCATCTGTCAGTGAACCAGCCTGACTCCAGCATGCAGCATACGGAATTAAAAGGCACATGTTTAATTAAGATGCCATGTGATCCTAAGCTGTATGCTTTGGGGGCAAAAAATGATACTGTATTCCACATGGTCGCTATTGACTACTACACTTGTACCCCTGCCAATGGAAAAGGGAAAAAAAAAAGAAAGAAAACAAGTACCAGGTTAGTTTGACAGGCTGGGCATCAAGATCACTGGTATTAACTATACAATGCAATTCTTTGTCAACAGAAACCCAAATTAACTGTTCCATTATTTTGGTAGGATTGGCAAGAGGCTAAGAGGTCTGTAGCTCCTTGTATTGAGTGTAACGAAAAGAAAAAAACCTCAGAACATAATTTTTAAACAGAAAGAAGCTTTCTCCATGAGACTGACTTGGAATGAGTCAGACTGATACAGGTCTGAATGTGGCTTAATGTGACATAAAAAAGGACTGTACACATCTGTGAATGGCAAATTCAGAAGTAGATTAGTTTAGGATAAAGGTTACAGGTGACATTCATCACAATCAAGCTGTCTTTTGTTTGTTTTTGATAAGCCAATATATGACAAGCTTTATCTACATGTGTATAACATCCATAAACCAATGGACACAAGCATTTCAGCACTGCAATTTAACTAGCGCTTGACAGCGGATTGGAATGCAGTACTTCATAGATTTGATATGCTCATAACAAATTGTCACATTCCTGGCATTTCTCCAGGCAGTGTTTATACTTAACAACAGCAACAAAAAATTAGAACACGTAACAAACATTTCCTTATAGGCCATTTGGGATTATTCCACATTTGGCACTGTTTTTTGAACAACCTTATTAATCCATTTTTAGGTTTTGAGCTGTTATATTTAGATCAAGAACACGTACTGCATGACAAAATCTACCTATTACAACCTATACATAACAAACATTAAGAAGTGTACATTCAAAATGACAGTCAAGAAAACCTTGACTAAAGAGAACATCTGTGCCAATATTCCAAACCCAACTGGACATGCCCCTGAACAATCTCTTCTGTTTGACCCTGCCTGAGCAGGGGGGTTGGACTAGATGATCTCAAAAGGCCCCTTACAACCTAAATAACTCCAGGATGTGGTGATTTTGATATGGGAACAGGTAGGTAATTTCAATTCGGCAATTCACTGCACCTAACAGAACCTGCAGAGAAGGCGACTGGGGTTTATATACATGAGCTCGTTTGGGGGATCAAACGGTTCTGTAAAACCCTCCCTCTAACCACAGTACAGTGTCACCAGGCCCTGTGCCACGCAGGTGCCCTGTCAGTACAGCTGACAGGGCTGGGATTACAGTGACTGCTTGTCTCAAACACATGGCACGCTGACAAAAGAGACACATTTCCTCAAGGGTATCATTGTTCGGCATTTCACAAAACAGAACAAAACCTCAAATTCCCCTTGGGGGAGCATTTGGGGGATTTTTTAGTCAGTGATTAAGAAGCAACATTTTTGTCTGTGGAACTTGGAGGCTTCTCTTACCAACCTGGTGGGCAGGAATTCCTCTGTGCTTCAAGCAGAGCTACTGGGGAACAGGGCGAGGTCTGCACAGCCTGATGGGTTGCAGGCTCCTGAGGTTCTGAAGACTTCCGTGGGATAGCTCATGTTCTGACATGATTTGGGGGGTTCTCTGGGGGTTTTTTATTCGGGTTTGTTTGGGTTTTTTTCATCCTTGAACCCTGCTTCTGCTGTAAATATGCAGCTATGTAGTACTGAAAGACTGAAATCCGCAGCGGACTGTAATAGCAGCCACTGAAGTTCAGTAAGAACAGAGCGCCTGATTTTCAGCATGAACACGGTTCTCAAAGGTATGCGTTCACACATCGGATTATGTTAGATAGTGGCTGTAGTTAATAATAAGCCATCAGAACAGGAGTCCCCCAAGTTTCATCTGAGGTTAACCACTTAATGCTGATCGCTGTATAACAGAGTTTGCCTCTGAGAAGTACTCTGGGGCTCAGAAAGGTTAATGAAACCTCAGGGGATAGAAGACTCTATTTTCTTAGGGTTTTTTTAGGGAGTCATGCCTTTAGCACACCTTGTTAAGAAGGTTCATGGATTAATCTGCATGTTCACGTTTCAGACCAAAGTGGCTTATTAAGAACCTACTATTTTTTATCTCTAGGCTCACATTTGTAAGTATAGAGTTTCTGTTCACAGATAACAAAATCAATTAAAAGATGCAAGTATCTCACAGTGGATTCCTCTTTTTGAGTAGCAAGCAATTCTCTGGCTGCACACAGAAAAAAAGCAAGCCTTCTCCTGCATCAGTTAACTGTTGATCACCACTAGGATCTGAGGAATCAGATAAAGGTGTGGAGATCCTTGTTGGGTGAAGGGCTGGAAATCAATTCCTGAATGCAGTAAGGGCTTGGACAGAAGCCAGTCTTTTTTTTTTTTTTT